>CM042568.1:16747887-16835387 GCA_023630585.1 Cranoglanis bouderius
TGGCCCAGCGATATTGGAATTACTTGCTGCAATACAGCTACCTGAAAAGCTGGCTATAGTAAAATGCAAAGCTCACAAAACTGATTCCACAATGGTGACTAACTTGGTAGCACAGCTGCTGGCGAAGCAGCCATGAGAGCAACAGTGGGAGATGATTCCGTCAAGAAGTCATGATGCAGGCAGGAGAGATGAGAGGAAAAAGAGACAGAGATGAGAGAAACAGAAGGAATGTCGGAAGGCTACAATCTTAGAGAGTGCCAAGAGGCAGCAAGCCCAGAGGAGATGGAGCTATGGAAAGAAGCAGACTATTAGAGAACCCAACACAGGACTTTGGAGAAGTATAGATGGAGTGTATGGGTAGCTCCGTTGGCATTGTTGCCAATGCTGATCCAAAGAGAAGCACATGAGGGTGGATCACTGCAACAGAGCAAGTGGTCATTGATACCATATGTAAGAGAATGGTGGTCACCATATTGTCAATATGGTAGATAAGGCACTGAAAGTGTCACGCCAGTATGTGCAGAACAAAGCGTTGAGAAAGCATTTCACAGCCCCCAATAGGTCCACCATTCCCCCAAGCCACAGACCCGTTTCGACATCTAATGATGGATTTTTGTTGATAATGGTATGCAGAAAAGAAGGATGCCTCCACATTCTGGTTGTTGAAGATCTCTTTAGTCGATGGGCGGAGTAGCCACCGGCCAAAAGAAACAATGACGCAAGACAGTGGCCCAAAGTTCTTGTGTAGGGAGGTGATTCCGTGTTTTTTGGCGTACCAGACAAATTGAGTTCAGATAATGGTCCGCACTTTGCGAATGCCAGTGTTATCAAGGCAATAAACGAGTGCGCTTCACGCCAGTAAAACAGCAAAGATGGGATACGTGTATGCACCCCCAGTCACAGGGAAAGGTAGAAAGGAGTGAATGGGATATTGAAGGCAAAAAAAGATTGGTAAGATTTATTGCAAGCTACCTAAATTTGACATGCGGAGTTCAGGTGCTACTAGCATACCAGTGAAAATGCATATGCAGACAAATGCGCATGACACTTGACACCACATGGAAAATGGTCTGGGCGTCCCATGCCAATAGCTTCATTTACACGGGTCCCCTACAAGGGACCCTCATTGGAAATTTCAGCTGGAAGAAATGTCAGAAGTTATGTCAAGCAGCTTAACCCAAATCCACAGAACTCTGTATTGCGCAGGTCCAGCAGGCTATTTCACCAGGAGAGGGGCGTGACTGACAAGATACTTGACAAGTGGAACCAGGTGACTACGTGTACATTAAGGTCTTCAAGAGGAAAAACTGGGGCGCAGCCCTGCGAGAAGGACCATTCAAAGTGCAGTGGGTGTTAGCCACACCCACTGCAGTCAGAAGGTAGAAGGTAAGGAGTACTGGTACCACTCGAACCATTGCTGTCGTGCCCTGGCATAGAGACCAGCCAAAAAGGCAACTAGGGCAAAAATGAAAAGGGAGGAGCCGGAACCTGGCTCAGGAGGAGGGATGATCCAGGGACGCACCTGGGCCCTGCGTCACGAATAGAGGCCCACACAAGGAAGCTACGGCTCACAGACACGGCGTGTTTCACCACAGCAAGAGATAGTGACTCCTCCCCAGCATTCTCTGAAGGAGACAGGAGGACTGCCGCCACAGAAGTAGCGACCCAGTTCCAGTGGTCTCAAAGGATTTAAGGGAGACACCAGGAATCAGAACACTCCTGGTCCCCTGACAGAGCCTGAAGCGCAGTTGACCAGGGCTCCCCACCCAAGTTTCTCACATTGTAGTAACACCAAGTCCAGACCCCACGTCAGGGACGCAGCCCCCGACAACAGAGACCACAGTCCCTTCACCAGAGCAGGACCCTGGGGAAGGGCCAGGATCTCTCAAGCGGCATTGAAGGTTTATTGCTGGAAGAGGACAAAGCCTGGGAGTAAGTCAGAGGACTCAAGCCAGGATCCCTGCAGCGGACTCTTTGACCTGCAGCGGACTCTTGACCTTAGCCAAGTGCCAGCCCAAACAATAGGAGTCTTGACCGAGCTGCGCGACACTCTTTGAAATGCACGATGCATATTTCACACAAGATTAAAAACTTACCTGGACAGACCAGGGCTGGACAACCCAACACATTATGATAGTGGCTGCTGTCGTAGTGGTTGGTTCAGGAATTATGTGGGCCATATTGACCGGTTGGAGGACAGTCTTCTCCAGCAGCGCAGAGATATAACCACATGCTTACACCCACCCACCCCTAACAGATCTAGGCGGACCTTGGGCATGGTGCAGGCATACATGGGTGGCAGATTAGTGTATCAAGACCCCTACGGACCAGTCCACGACAGCATTACCCTACGGTGTACTTGAATCAGAGCAGGGCCCAGATAGCAAGTTCAGGATCATTTTAAAGTGTGCTGTGAGTCTCCTCGTCCATGGTAAACAAAAACCAGAACCATTGAAGCCCACGGTTTAAGCTCTCAACCCAGAGAAATCACTTTATGATGTACTCCTTTGACATACATTGGTCCTGCTTGCGCCCAAATGACACCGCAGATCCTATAGGATGGGCCAAAAACAATTCGAACCTCATGGTACACCTCTTAGAAATTATTTTTAGAAATCAATATTATTAGAAATCTGCATAAAAGCGGTGACCTCAAATGCAGAAAATATTAGCAGCATTGTTTCATAAGCAGGGACGGTAGCCGGGCTCAAGCGCATTGTAAGGTCATTCACTCCCTTTATGAGTACTACAGTGTTAATGTTAGCCAGCTCCAGTACACATCTGCACTGCAGGCCACCTCATATGAACCCAGGGAATATAAGGGGCAAGAATATATGTTCCTCTATGGTTTCCCAGGTTTAGAGCTCCGACCTTGAGCAGGAATAGACTTCTGGATGAGTTGCAGGCAGTGACACCGACTGTACTGCTGGAGACCTCAAAGGGCTTTTATGGGCGCAGGGCTCTGAGAGTAATGCAGACCTTGTGCAAGAAAATGTTAGCTCTTTGTGCCTATTCTGATTCTCTGACACAGACACTAAGCTTCTCAGAACTTATTTCATCAGTGGCTTCAAGGACACAGCCCGACAGAGTGTCCACACAAACCAGTACATGTGTGGTCTGCCACTGACCGTTTCTCACCGCCCTTACATGTCAGTTGCCCACCACGAGGCATTGCTGAAGTGTGCAAATCCAGCCCTACAACTCTTCTTACTTTGTGTCCCATTTTGTGTCTCCCTGGGCTCCACAGCTAGAACGCACAGTCCTGATTGGATGCGTAAAATGAGCCTCCTCCCTGCATATTCCGCTCCTGAGACAACAACTCTTCCCACTGACATGTATGTTCAAGTCCGCCCAGGACAAATGTTTCCACTATGTATCGTTCTCGTGGAGCTGTGGAAATTGGGATGTTGGAAAAATCTGCATGCCATGCGATTATAGAGGCCCATCACCCCATAGTTAATGTGGCACACTTCTGTAGTCCTCCAAAATATGGCTGGGTACCAGAATCCATTGTACAACTACGCATACATTTGGGATACATTATTTCATGCTTTTTAGTAGTTTCACACATAATACGGTTTAAAGCGGCTCCTCCTGGACATGCAAATCCAGGTCTGAGACCAATGTAGCGAGTCTAGCTCAAATGGGTGAAATATATCTATAGCTCTAATCGAAGTGTGTTCTGATTAGTTATGGATATAAATCGACCATGAAATGGAATGTTATATTAATTACTGTAGTCTAGCTTTAGAATTAAATGTGAAGCAGTTTGATCTGTTTGTCCACCAAACTTACCAGGGCAGTCTTCGTATTACTCTAAAAGAATAAATTATTCTTCTGGCCACGAAGCATAGTTTATTCTAAGTTAAAAGAAATACAGCGGGTAGCGAAAAGCAACGTTAAAAGTGAACCTTGCCATGAGTAAAAACAGAGACGATCCAGTTTGATAACCATGGATTTTAATAACTACGTAAAACTACTGATATATACAACTAGGTATAAACAAATAATACATATATACAGGGAAAGTGAAAGAAACAAAAGGAAAAATGATGAAAATAACAGAATGGCAGAACACACAACAGTTTAGCCTCGAGAATCAGCAATGAATTGAAATTCACCTTCAACAGGGGCACTGGCTTAAAAGGACACCCCTATAGATCAATTAAAATTTATACTTGCATTAATTTTATGCCATTCACGACTGTCCTTGGTTTGTAGATTTAGCGAGGACTTTGCTGAATCTTCCACATCGGTAGACTTGGGGTGAACGGAGTTGGGTCTCGCCAAAGTAGAAAGAAGAAAGAAAACGGTAATTGCCATGTGGTTTAACGAGACAAAGGAGAGTCCGGAGGAGTAACGGAAAAAGGAGGCAGAAGAGAGCAAGTCCGCAAGAGAGAGAGAAAAGTGAAGTCAAAGTAAAGACAAAGGAGAAAGTAAAGTAAGGAAGTAAAGTCTAGGTAAAGTGTAGGTAAAGAGAAGAAGGGTAAAAGAAGAAGAGTAAGAAGAAGAAGTTAAAAAGGAAGAAGTATAGAGGAACGCCGTGTCATGCGGTCTTTTATGGACAATGCCAACGCCCACGCCTCTCTGAGCTGCTGGCAAATCCTGAGAGAGAGATGAGAAAGTTCTGGGGAGAACGTTCTTGGTCTGTCCCAGAGCGGTCGCATGTCAAGGCGGGGTTTGTATTAAGTTTGGATTAAAGATAAAATATGGAAACATATAGAATGATACATCCCATCGTCCTATTGTATGCATCATTAATTGGCATATTACGAGACAATGATTCTGGTACCAAACTTCAAGAAGATTATGATATCTTGGACAGTGAAGGATCATTACACATGGTTACAGACAACTTAAAATTAGCTTCGCTCAAACTGTCTAAAATCACTATAGTTAGGCGTTATCTAGACACACAACACATGCATATATGAATACACATTATAACTATCTAGAAATATGATTATATGTTACATTCAAGAGACATTTTCACTGTGTGTGCAGTGTGTGTATGTCCAGAAGAGGGGGCTGGTGTCACCTCAGGGTGACCTTTAGGGAGGACGGTCTCCTTGCGAGACCTGTTGGCTCCGGTGTTAATCTATGTGGTCGTAAACAGAGATTAGATCAGAGATTTACAGGCCCTTGGTCGGGCGCTTTTGGTTGGACCCCTGCTGATGAACCTAATCTTGAAGTCTTCCATACGTTCACACCCGTTAAGTCATGAAAGGTTTCTTTTATTGCAGGTGTAAGTCCTGTGTGGGTTCCAAAGAGTCTTTTGCATTGAAAAGGGCATCTGGCTGCAGGAGGCCTCTCGGGGTTACTCTAGGTCACCTGAGTGGTGAAACTTTTTTATGTTCCGTCTGGGTTAATTCAGAAATCAGTGCACCATCATACGTTACACCAGTCAAAGAGAGTTCATCCCGCCAACAAATCCAACTTCCTGATTGGCCCATAGCCCAAAGAAGCGTGTGTGTTGGTGTTGTCTTTAAAACAACACCATGCTTTGAAACTCTCTCTCTTCGGTCTCACTTCACTCTCTTCTTCAACTCTTCACTTCAACTTGACACTCTTTCCGGCTTCTCTCCACCAGGCCCACGTGCCCCGGGAAGAGAGGCCAGGATCTTTCTCTCCCAGACAAAGATGCAACTCGCCTCACGGCCACGCCTTTTCAAACGCGACACGACCTAACCAGCGAACTCTACACAACCTTGCGTGAACTTTCACACCGAAGCCATGCAAGAATAGTTAATGGATCTATATCTGCATTTAAGATTGTACCCCCTGTTTACAGGAGATTTAAGTTCCTTGCTGGTTTTGAAAAAGGCTAATTAGTTGTGTTTTTGTCTGTCATTCCTTCCAGCGCTTTTATCATGTTTTTGTCTGTCATGTCTCATACCTTTTCTTTCCTTGTATATAGATGTACATATGTGTGTTTTGCTTAGAGTTAGTCGTGTGTATCCATAGTTACATCTAGTTATTAAAATCTATTATCCCACGCTTGATTGTCTTTGTTTTTGGTCACGTAATGAGTCCCTTAAATGCTGCGAGTCTTGCTACGCTCTCTGGAAACAGAGTTTTCCTTCCTGGCCAGAAGGATAAACTCCCTCTTTAGAGTTCATAATTGTTAGACTACAGCTAATCCTAAAAGCTGATCTAGACCACATACATAGTCATAATTAATTATAATCCATTGTAGTTAATTATCTATATATATGTGCACATACATGAATTCCCTTTCATGGCTGATGTATACTTATAACTGGTCACAACACGCGATGATTAGATATATTTCATGGCATTCGAGCTAATTCCTTATATAAATTGGAGAATACATGTAAACGTGTTAAACATCTTTTAATTCATTACATGAATTGTAACTGGTGTAGAATATTTTTAAACGTTGCAAATTCATCCGATTTACTACACTTTCTGGTAGATAAGGCGGGCACACTTTAAAACTCGTCTCCTTTAAAATGATGCGTTGAATCCAAGTGTGCGCTTTCTGTTTCGTTTTTCATGTTTAAAGTTGATCCATTACATTATTCTGGTGGAAAATAATAATGCTAGTAATGATTGATTCGTTACATATTTTGGTGGAGATGCGGGTACGCTTTAAAACTCGTCTCCTTTAAATAGGTGCTGCGAATCCAAGCATGCGCTTCTGGTTCGCTTTTCAAGTTTAAATTTGATCCATTACATTATTCTGGTGGAAAAGAATAATGCTAGTAATGATTGATTCGTTAGAATAGTAACATATCATGTTATAAAGAAGTGAAATTTGTTATATTAGATTGCATCACAGAAGAGAAAACATAGGTTTTTTAGAAAACGCTGCGTTTCCTTTGCTACTGCAGGCGCTTGAAATTTGCTGTATAGGACATTAAGTGCCTGAAGCGCACATATGTGTATGCACATAGAGGACTGATGAGAAAACATAATGACACCACACATGTTATGACAGATGACTTTCTTCATGTTAAATTTGACTTTTTCACTGTTTCACACTTTATTATGACATGATGTATGTTATTGTAAACAATCATATTTCGTGTTTTTTTAGGTCAGAGACATGTCTAACAGATCATAGTGTAACGTCTGAACATATCACCCTCTTTTCTGAATCAGCCTGGATCTAGCAAAGAAGTTTCTCTGTATGTTTGAGCCATGAATCCTTTCCTGGAACCCCCTTCTCGTCTTCACCAGATGCCATCGAATGCGACACGACCCCCTCTTCAGACACACACACCCCCACACACACACACACACACACAAACACACACACACCCACAAACACACACACAAACACACAATGAGAGATTCTCTTTTCAATGTAACATGTAATTATATGTAAATATTCAATGTCCAAATAGTGTGATGTTTTCGTGGTTTGCATATATTGTGTGTTTATGTAACATAACTATAATGATTTTATATAGTTTTAACAAGGATATTATTTTTAAATATCTGTAACTGTTACGACACTGGGGATAGAAGGGAAGCAGGATGCACTCGCAGGGGAAAGTGGTCAGTTCATTAGGCACAGTGCAAATAAAAGGAACATTCAAAGGAAAGGGGACAGTCACACAAAAGTCCAAAATTAAACGAGACAAAGATTCCAAAACACATTAGGGCAGTAATTCCAAACAGGATAGTCACTTATCCGAACACTTACAGGGCAAAAATCCAGGAAATCATGAAACAGTAATCCAAAGGCTTACAGGGCAAAAATCCAGGAAGTAACAAGACATGAATTCAAGAACCCGGGAACGCCGGTAAACAAAAATGTAAGAAAAGACGCAAGGACCAGGAAACGCCTGGTAAACAAAAAACAGAGAAAGCTCTTTGCTTCGTCGCTATCTTTAATTATATTTTAAACACTTTCAGTTACGCCTAAATCAAAACTAGATCATCCCTTAACAAATTCCAATATACTTACTCCGCCAATGAAGCGGACACAGACATGGATTTAAGTAGCAGAGTTCATTCAAACAGAACAAGATTAAACGAGCGACACCTGGACACGATAATCATCTGTTAACAGGCGAACCAATGAGGAAACGGGGTCAGAGACATGATGCAACACAAAAACAAAGGAGCACATGGCAGAAGGAAACAGAACGAGAGTCTTTGTGAATGGAAAGTCCATCGGAGAGTTTTTGAATGGATGCGAGCACGCCACTCGCCACTCTTTGTAGCGTAGCGAGGGCTGGAGAAGAGGAAACCTAACAGAGCCCCCAAGGTGCGGCTCCCGAAGCGCCGCAAGTTCAATCCACTTTGGTGGACCTGGGCCCCTGGGCAGGATCCTAACCTCTGCCCTCCAGGACCTAAAGTTGGTTATGTCCAGTGTCCCGTGACCAGAGAAGATCATGGCGGGTTTTCCTTGTGAACTTGGATGAGAACTTGACGAGAACTTGGACGAGAACTTGGACGAATGCCTGGTCTGGATTTCGGAGCTGCGCGTGACCTGGTGCTGGGCCTGGATCTCGGAGCTGCAGCGTGATCTGGTGCTGGGCCTGGATCTCGAGCTGCGCTGCGTGACCTGGTGCTGGGTCTGGATCTAGAGCTGCGCGCGACCGGTGCTGGGCCTGGATCCCGGAGCCGCGCACGACCCGGGCGCTGGGCCTGGATCTCGGAGCTGCGAGTGACCTGGTGCTTGACCCGGAGCTTGACCTCGAACCAGGATCGAGTCGGCTCTGGAACCAGGATCAGAGTCCGCTTTGGCACCTGGATCAGAGACAGGCTGGGGAAAAAGATTCGGAGAAAGGCTCGGAAACAGCCTGGGAGAAAGGCTCGAAACAGCCTGGGAGAAAGGCTTGGAAACAGACTTGAGACAGACTTGGAAACAGACTTCTAGACAGACGTGGAAGCAGACTTCGAGACTGACTTGGAAACAGATTTCGAGACTGATTTGGAAACAGACTTTGAGACTGACTTGGAAACAGACTTGGAGACTGGACAGAGAATTAGGTTAGACCCAGAACCATAAACAGATTCAAAAACTTGGTTAGAAACAGAGCTGAAATTAAATTAGAGACAGGGCTGGAGACAGGGCTGGAAACAGAGCTTGAAAATAAATTAGAGACAGGGTTGGAAATTAAATTGAGACAGTTTCTGAAACTGGACTGGCTGCGGAGCTAGGAAAGTAATTAGAGACAGTGGAGGGAGACAGTGGAGGAGACAGTGGAGTGAGCTGGGTTGGAAACGGAGCTGGAAGCGGAGCTGGGAGTTAAATCAACCACCGAACTGAGAATGAGAGCAAAGACAGCATTGGAGATTGGGCTGAGACAGAGGAAGGGACAGAGGAGGAGACAGGGCTGGAGACAGAGGAGGAGACAGGGCTGGAGACAGAGGAGGAGACAGGGCTGGAGACAGAGGAGGAGACAGGGCTGGAGACAGAGGAGTGAGCTGGGTTAGAAGCGGAGCTGGGAGTTAAAACAGCCTCTGAACTGAAAAGAAGAGCAAACACAAAACCTATGCAGCTGGCAACGAAATCAGGAACTGGACATGGAACCAAACTAGGAACTGGGCTAGGAAATGGACGAGGAACTAGACTGGAACTGGGAACGGGAGAAGGACTGGGAATCGGACTGAGAACAGGATTGGGAGCAGGACTGGGAACAGGACTGGGAACCGGATTGGGAGCAGGACTGGGAACAGGACTGGGAATCGGACTGAGAACAGGATTGGGAGCAGGACTGGGAACAGGACTGGGAACCGGATTGGGAGCAGGACTGGGACCTGGATCAGAAACTGGCCGTCGAATAGGGCAGAAATCTGGAAATGGACTTGGACATGGACTAGAATTAGGGCAGGAACCTGGACATGGACTTGGACATGGACTAGGACTAGGGCAGGAACCTGGACATGGACTTGGACATGGACTAGGACTAGGGCAGGAACCTGGACATGGACTTGGACATGGACTAGGACTAGGGCAGGGACCTGGACATGGACTTGGACATCGACTTGGACAGGAACCTGAACATGGACTCAATTTTGCTCTAAAACATGGGCTAGGACTTGGAATGGAGGTCATCCTGTGGACCTCAGATATGGACTTGGCTTGAGAAGAGGCCATCCTGTGGGCCTCTGACATGGACTGGACAGGAGTGGAGGTTTCTTCTAGAACTTCTGGCAGGAATGTGGCTTGGGCGGAGGTTTTCTCTTGGACCTCCGATATGAGCAGGCCAGGAGAGGAGGTTTCCTCTTGATTCTCTGGATGCTGCTCGGGGCTGGAGGTCGCCACGTTAACCTCCAGGTGTAGCTCCCTTGTACGTTGGCATTGTCCATAAACGACCACGACACGCGTTCCTCTATACTTCTTCCTTTTTAACTTCTTCTTACTCTTCTTCTTTTTACCCTTCTTCTCTTTACCTACACTTTACTTTTACTTTCTCCTTTGTCTTTACTTTGACTTCACTTTTCTCTCTCTCTCTCTCGCGGACTTGCTCTCTTCTGCCTCCTTTTTCCGGTACTCCTCCGGACTCTCCTTTGTCTCATTAAACCACATGGCAATTACCGTTTTCTTTCTTCTTTCTACTTTGGCGAGACCAAACTCAGTTCACCCCGAGTCTACCGATGTGGAAGATTCAGCAAAGTACTCGCTAAATCTATAAACCAAGGACAGTCGTGAATGGCATAAAATTAATGCAAGTATAAATTTTAATTGATCTATAGTAAATTTTAATTGATCTATAGTGTCCTTTTAAGCCAGTGCCCCTGTTGAAGGTGAATTTCAATTCATTGCTGATTCTCGAGGCTAAACTGTTGTGTGTTCTGCCATTCTGTTATTTTCATCATTTTTCCTTTTGTTTCTTTCACTTTCTCTGTATATATGTATTATTTGTTTATACCTAGTTGTGTATATCAGTAGTTTTACGTAGTTATTAAAATCCATGGTTATTACGCGGGATCGTCTCTGTTTTTACTCATGGAAAGGTTCACTTTTAACGTTGCTCTTCGCTACACGCTGTATTTCTTTTATTCTTTTAGAGTAATACAAAGACTGCCCTGGTAAGTTTGATGGACAAACAGATCATGCTGCTTCGCATTTAATTCTAAAGCTAGACTACAGTAATTAATATAACATTCCCTTTCATGGTAGATTTATAACCATAACTAATCAGAACACAATTCGATTAGAGCTATAGATATATTTCACCCATTTGAGCTAGACTCGCTACACTGGTCTCAGACCTGGATTTGCATGTCCAGGGAGGAGCCGCTTTAAACCGTATTATGTGTGAAATTAAGAAAAAGCATGAAATAATGTATCCCATTGCAATATGATATGCATAATCAATTAGGGTATCTCTGGACGATTAACCTCATACCAAATTCGATGGATTTGTAAAGAATATTACAAGTAAAACATGGTTACAGATATTTAAAATAATATCCTAAGTTAAAACTATCTAAAATCATTATAGTTATGGTACATAAACACACAATATATGCAAACACGAAAACATCACACTATTTGGACATCGAATACATATGTAATTACATATAATTACATGTTACATTGAAAAGAGAATCTGTGTGTGTGTGTTTGTGTGTGTGTGTGTGCGTGTGTGAAGAGGGGGGGTCGTGTCGCATTCCGATGGCATCTGGTGAAGACCAGAGGAGGGTACAAGAAAGGATTCATGGCTCAAAGACACAGAGAAACTTCTTTGCTAGATCCAGGCTGATTCAGAAATCAGTTTGAAATGTTCAGACGATACACTATGATCTGTTGGACATGTCTCTGACCTAAAATAACATGAAATATGATTGTTTACAGTAACATACATCATGTCATAATAAAGTGTGAAACGGTGAAAAAGTCAAATTTAACATGAAGAAAGTCATCTGTCATAGCATGTGTGGTGTCATTATGATATCTCATCAGTCCTCTATGTGCATACACATGTGTGCGCTTCAGGCACCTAATGCGATATACAGCGAATTTCAAGCGTCTGCCATGAACAAAGGAAACGTGTTTTTCTAAAAACGTTGCAATCTAATGCAATCTAATTATAACAACTTTCACTTCTTTATAACATGATATGTTACTATGATATGACATGTCTCTGACCTAAAATAACACGAAATATGATTGTTTACAATAATATACATCATATATAATGTGTGAAACGGTGAAAAAGTCAAATTTAACATGAAGAAAGTCATATTGTTAGGTTTCCTCTCCTACAGCTCTCGCTATACTGCAAAGAGTAGCGAGTGGCATACTTCCGCATTCCACTGCGTGCATTCCAGCGCTATTCAAAAACTGCTGTGTCTGCTTCAGGGCGGAGTATTAGTTTAGATTAGCTGTGTTTAACCTTGCGCTTTTATTTCCAAAGCTCGTAATTTGTGGTTTCCAGACCACTTCCTAGCCTTGCGCATTTATTTCCCTGTGTTTTATGGATTTACTACCCGTTGTGGATTACTGTGTTTCTTTTTTGGATTACTGACTCTTCGGCTAAGTACATTCTCATTTGGATTACTTTTACCTTTTTTGGATTACTGCCTCCTCCGCTAACTACATTATTATTTTGGATTATTGTTACTCTTTTGTTCGTGGATTTATGTTTGATGGTGTTTTTTTGTGTTCAGTTAATTTTGTACTTCCTGTTTCTATTAAACTGACATTTACTCCTGCGCTTGCATCCTGACTCCCCTCATTCTACTACACATCACGTGTCGTAACACATATGTCATAACATGTGTGGTAACATTATGGTTTCTCATCAGTCCTCTCTATGTGCGCTTCAGGCACCTAAAGCACGATACAGCGAATTTCAAGCGTCTGCATGAGCAAAGGAAACGTGCAAGGCAATGAAAAATAATTCATTTCATTAACATGTCATCAGGTGAAAAAAAAGCACATACATCACTAAATCTTAGCCAGAAACCTGCCACTGGCTTTCGTGTCTTGCAGCTAGAACATGGAACCCAGCAGATTCCAATACAAGCAATATGACATCACAAGGGCAACAGTCATGTGACTGGCTTTCTCTTTCTAGCAGCAAGAAGGTAGAACCAAGCAGATTCTAATACAAGCAATATGACATCACAAGGGCCAGAGTCATGTGACTGGCACGGGAAAGAACACAATGATGTAAGCCCAGTCCTGACAGTTCCAAGACAGCTTTAACAGTGAGTGAGCGGGGGAAATAGTGGCTACTTCAAGAAGTGATTGTGAAACTAGACAGATCATTTATTTATTTATTTATTTATTTATTTATTTATTTATTTATTTATTTATAATTGAATTTATTTATTCACTTACTGTATTTATTATTATTTTCTCCTGTAGAAGAAACAAGCAAAGTCACATATTGTTATGACCTGTAGGGTAAAGGAGAGAAGCAGGATGCATGTGCAGGGGAAAGTGGTCAGTTTAATAGGAACAGTTCAAAATAATCACAAACAGAAAGGACTTCATACAACATAAATACATCAATATGAATCTCACCGTTATCCAAACAATGTAGAACTAATCCAAATAAGAAACACAGTAAAATACATGCTAGGCTAGACGGTGGTCTGGAAACCACAAATTATGAGCTAAGGAAAATAAACGCGAGGCTAGAAAGGCAGTCTGGAAACCACGAACTACGAACCAAGGAAAACTAACGCGAGGCTAGAAAGGCGGTCTGGAAACCACGAGAAAAGAGCTAAGGGAAAAAAGCGCACGGTTAAACACATCTAAGTAAAACTAACGCTAATACTCTGCCGAGAAGCGGAAACGGAGCGGCGTATTTAAACACATAATAATCACATGTCCAAATCAATGACAGCTGAAACTAATTATTATCCCATGAACACGAACCAATGAGAAAACGGGACAGAGACATGACACAAAACAAAACATGACCACGTGGGGAAACACAGGAGGAGGAGACATGACGTGAACGAAAAAATGAGCACATGGCAGAAGTAAACAAAAAGCGATGAATGAAATGTACATCGGAGAGTTTTTGAACGGCGCTGGAAGGTGTGCAATGGAATGCGGAAGTATGCCACACGCCATTCCTTGCCGAGTCGCGAGCGCTAGGGAAGGGGAAACCTATCACATATGGGACTTAAAAAAAAAAAAAAAAAAAAAAAAAAAAAACATGGAACTGATGTACATTATAAAGTTTTCAGCTCTACTTATGAAAAAAAGGGAGGGGACATAACGGATTTTAACACATATTATAGCCCATATCTAACTCAAATTAAAGCCTACATCTAACTAAACATTCAAAATAATAAACTCCTATGTCTCGAGAATGTTTGGGCAAGTCATTGAAAAATAAATCCTTTCATAAAGATATCAGGTGAAAAAACAGCACAAATATCACTTAATCTTAGCCAGAAAACTGCCATTGGCTTTTTCTTTCTGGAAGCAAGAACTTGGAACCCAGCAGATTCTAACAGAAGCAATACGACATCACAAGGGCCAGAGTCATGTGACTGGCTTTCTCTTACTAGCAGCAACAAGTTAGAACCCAGCAGAATCTAGTAGAAGCAATATGACATCACAAGGGCCACAGTCATGTGACTGGAGCGGTAGAGAACACAATGATGTAAGCCCAGTCATGACAGTTCCAAGACAGCTTTAACAGTGAGTGAGTGGGGGAAATAGTGGCTACTTCAAGAAGTGATTGTGAACTAGACAGATTATTTATTTATTTATTTATTTATGTATTAATAAATAAATCAATGTATTTATTTATTCATTTACTGTATTTATTACTATTTTTGCTCCTGTTGAAGAAACAACCAAAGTTACATATGGTACTTAAAAAAAAAAAAAAAAAAAAAATCGTGTAATTGTACATTATAAGATTTTCAGCTCTACTTGTGAAAAAAAGAAGGGGACATAACAGGTTTTAACACAGATTATAGGCCATATCTAACTCAAATCAAAGCCTACATATAACTAAATATTCAAAATGGTAAACTCCTAAGTCTCGAGAATGTTTGGGCAAGTCAATGAAAAATAATTCCTTACTTAAATGTCATCAGGTGAAAAAACAGCACATACATCACTTAAATCTTAGCCAGAAAACTGCCACTGGGCTTTCTCTTTCTAGCAAGAAGAAGTTAGAACCCAGCAGATTCTAATACAAGCAATACGACATCACAAGGGCCACAGACATGTGACTGGCTTTCTCTTTCAAGCAGCAAGAAGTTAGAACCCAGCAGATTCTAATAGAAGCAATATGACATCACAAGGGCCAGAGTCATGTGACTGGCTTTCTGTTTCTAGCAGCAAGAAGTTAGAACCCAGCAGATTGTAGTAGAAGCAATATGACATCACAATGGCCACAGTCATGTGACTGGCATGGTAGAGAACACAATGATGTAAGCCCAGTCCTGACAGTTCCAAGACAGCTTTAACAGTGAGTTAGTGGGGGAAATAGTTGCTACTTCAAGAAGTGATTGTGAAACTAGACAGATTATTTTTCTATTTATTTATTTATTTATTTATTTATTTATTTATTTATTTATTTATGAATTAATAAATAAAACAATGTATTTATTTATTCATTTAATGTATTTATTACTATTTTGGCTCCTGTTGAAGAAACAACCAAAGTTACATATGGTACTTAAAAAAAAAAAAAAAAAAAAAGTACTATTGTACATTATAAAGTTTTCAGCTCTACTTGTGAAAAAAAGAAGGGGACATAACAGGTTTTAACACAGATTATACCCTGTAGCTATCTCAAATCATAGCCTACATCTAACTAAACATTCAAAATGGTAAATTCGTAAGTCTCGAGAATGTTTGGGCAAGTCAATGAAAAATAATTCCTTTCTTAAACATCATAAGGTGAGAAAACCGCACATACATCACTTAATCTTAGCCAGAAAACTGCCATTGGCTTTCTCTTTCTAGCAGCATGAACTTGGAACCCAGCAGATTCTAATAGAAGCAATACGACTTCACAAGGGCCACAGTCATGTGACTGGCTTTCTGTTTCTAGCAGCAAGAAGTTAGAACCCAGCAGATTGTAGTAGAAGCAATATGACATCACAATGGCCACAGTCATGTGACTGGCACGGTAGAGAACACAATGATGTAAGCCCAGTCCTGACAGTTCCAAGTCAGCTTTAACAGTGAGTTAGTGGGGGAAATAGTGGCTACTTCAAGAAGTGATTGTGAAACTAGACAGATTATTTATCTATCTATCTATCTATCTATTTATTTATTTATTTATTAATAAATAAATAAATCAATGAATTTATTTATTCATTTACTGTATTTATTACTATTTTTGCTCCTGTTGAAGAAACAACCAAAGTTACACATGGTACTTAAAAAAAAAAAAAAAAAAAAAAAAAATCGTGTAATTGTACATTATAAAATTTTCAGCTCTACTTGTGAAAAAAAGAAGGGGACATAACAGGTTTTAACACAGATTATATCCCATATCTAATTCAAATCAAAGCCTACATCTAACTAAACATTCAAAATGGTAAACTTTTAAGTCTCGAGAGCAATACGACATCCCAAGGGCCACAGTCATGTGACTGGCTTTCTCTTTCTAGCAGCAAGAAGTTAGAACCCAGCAGATTCTAGTAGAAGCAATATGACATCACAAGGGCCATAGTCATGTGACTGGCGCGGGAGAGAAAACAATGATCTAAGCCCAGTCCTGACAGTTCCAAGACAGCTTTAACAGTGAGTGAGTGGGGGAAATAGTGGCTACTTCAAGAATTGATTGTGAAACCAGACAGATTATTTATTTATTTATTTATTTATTTATTTATTAATAAATAAATCAATGCATTTATTTATTAATTTACTGTATTTTTTTTTATATTTTTGCTCCTGTTGAAGAAACATCCAAAGTTACATATGGTACTTAAAAAAAAACAAAAAACAAAAAACAAAAAAAAACAAAAACAAAAAAACAATGGAAATTATGTACATTATAAAGTTTTAAGCTCTACTTATGAAAAAAGAAGGGGACATAACAGGTTTTAACACACATTATAGCCCGTATCTAACTCAAATCAAAGCCTACAGCTAACTAAACATTCAAAATAGTAAACTCCTAAGTCTCGAGAATGTTTGGGCAAGTCAGTGAAAAATAATTGCTTTATTAAACGTCATCAGGTGAAAAAACAGATTCTAGTAGAAGCAATATGACATCACAAGGGCCAGAGTCATGTGACTGGCACGGGAAAGAACACAATGATGTAAGCCCAGTCCTGACAGTTCCAAGACAGCTTTAACAATGAGTGAGTAGGGGAAATAGTGGCTACTTCAAGAAGTGATTGTGAAACTAGACAGATTATTTATCTATTTATCTATTTATTTATTCATTTATTTATTTATTTATTTATGTATTAATAAATAAATCAATGTATTTCTTTATTCATTTACTGTATTTTTTAGTATTTTTACTCCTGTTGAAGAAACATCCAAAGTTGGTACTTAAAAAAACAAAAAAACAAAAAAACAAAAAAACAATGGAAATGATGTACATTATAAAGTTTTAAGCTCTATTTATGAAAAAAGAAGGGGACATAACAGGTTTTAACACAGATTATAGCCCGTATCTAACTCAAATCAAAGCCTACAGCTAACTAAAAATTCAAAATAGAAAACTCCTAAGTCTCGAGAATGTTTGGGCAAGTCAATGAAAAATAATTCCTTTATTAAACGTCATCAGGTGAAAAAACAGCACATACATCACTTAATCTTAGCCAGAAAACTGCCACTGGCTTTCTATTTCTAGCAAGAAGAACTTGGAACCCAGCAGATTCTAATAGAAGCAATACGACATCACAAGGGCCTCAGTCATGTGACTGGCTTTCTCTTTCTAGCATCAAGAAGTTAGAACCCAGCAGATTCTAATAGAAGCAATATGACATCACAAAGGCCAGAGTCGTGTGACTGGCGCGGGAGAGAAAGCAATGATGTAAGCCCAGTCCTGACAGTTCCAAGACAGCTTTAACAGTGAGTGACTGGGGGAAATAGTGGCTACTTCAAGAATTGATTGTGAAACCAGACAGATTAATTATTTATTTATTTATTTATTTATTTATTTATGTATTAATAAATAAATCAATGTATTTATTTATTCATTTACTGTATTTTTTACTATTTTTGCTCCTGTTGAAGAAACATCCAGAGTTACATATGGTACTTAAAAAAAAAACAAAAAACAAAAAACATAAAAAAACAAAAACAAAAAAACAATGGAAATGATGTACATTATAAAGTTTTAAGCTCTACTTATGAAAAAAGAATGGGACATAACAGGTTTTAACACAGATTATAGCCCGTATCTAACTCAAATCAAAGCCTACAGCTAACTAAACATTCAAAATAGTAAACTCCTAAGTCTCGAGAATGTTTGGGCAAGTCAGTGAAAAATAATTCCTTTATTAAACGTCATCAGGTGAAAAAACAGCACATACATCACTTAATCTTAGCCAGAAAACTGCCATTGGCTTTCTATTTCTAGCAAGAAAAACTTGAAACCCAGCAGATTTTAATAGAAGCAAAACGACATCACAAGGGCCACAGTCATGTGACTGGCTTTCTCTTTCTAGCAGCAAGAAGTTAGAACAAAGCAGATTCTAACAGAAGCAATATGACATCACAAAGGCCACAGTCATGTGACTGGCGCGGGAGAGAAAACAATGATGTAAGCCCAGTCCTGACAGTTCCAAGACAGCTTTAACAGTGAGTGAGTTGGGGAAATAGTGGCTACTTCAATAAATGATTGTGAAAATAGACAGATTATTTATTTATTTATTTGTTTGTTTGTTTGTTTGTTTGTTTGTTTATGTATTAATAAATAAATCAATGTCTTTATTTATTTATTTATTTACTTCCTGTATTTATTACTATTTTTGCTCCTGGTGAAGAAACAACCAAAGTTACATATGGTACTTAAAAAAAATAAATAAATAAATAATAAAAAAATGGAACTGATGTACATTATAAAGTTTTCAGCTCTACTTATGAGAAAAAGAGGGGACATAACAGGTTTTACCACAGATTATAGCCCATATCTAACTCAAATCAAAGCCTACATCTAACTAAACATTCAAAATGGTAAACTCCTAACTCTCGAGAATGTTTGGGCAAGTCAGTGAAAAATTATTCCTTTCTTAAACGTCATCAGGTGAAAAAACAGCACATACATCACTTAATCTTAGCCAGAAAACTGCCATTGGCTTTTTCTTTCTAGCTGCAAGAACTTGGAACCCAGCAGATTCTAATAGAAGCAATACGACATCACAAGGGCAACAGTCATGTGACTGGCTTTCTCTTTCTAGCAGCAAGAAGTTAGAACCCAGCAGATTCTAATAGAAGCAATATGACATCACAAGGGCCACAGTCATGTGACTGGCACAGGAGAGAACACAATAATGTAAGCCCAGTGCTGACAGTTCCAAGACAGCTTTAACAGTGAGTGAGTGGGGGAAATAGTGGCTACTTCAAGAAGTGATTGTGAAACTAGACAGATTATTTATTTATTTATTCATTCATTTATTTGTTTGTTTGTTTGTTTGTTTATTTATGTATTAATAAATAAATCAATGTATTTATTTATTCATTTTCTGTATTTATTACTATTTTTGCTCCTGTTGAAGAAACAACCAAAGTTACATATAGTACTTAAAAAAAAAAAAAACGAAAAAAAAAAAAAATCACAGCGATGTGCATTATAAAGTTTATAAAATAAACTTGATTATTAAAATAATCATCGTTATGATCAGACTGATGAATCAGTTCAGGGTTAAATATCATTAAATATGAAAGATGTTTAGAGTCAACTGACATAATGAAATAATAATAATTAGTAATTATTCAATAATAACATGGTATGATTGGTAAAATCAGTGGATGTTACACCAGACTGAACAAGATAATCATTTTAATTAAAAAAAAACACAGAATGATGGAGATGTTTAGGGATTAAAAATGCACATTGTGTTGTGGATTAAATTATAAACCCTTACAGTTTACAGAGATTTAAATAATTATTTTCTATTTTATTTATATAGTTTCTTTTTCTTTAGAAATAGTTCAGTCTTGTAAAGCAACTCGGGCTGAAATGTGCCATAAAAATATATTTTAATTTAATACTTATATAATTATAATTTCTCCTTTGTTATATTATTTATTCTTTATCTATTCTTCCACAGACTCTGAGTTTGTTCATATTATAATAAAGGGCTGGAATCTTGAATAATTAAAGTGTATTATTGTTAGGTTTTCTTCCACTCTCGCTGCGCTGCAAAGAGAAGCGTAGACTACTTCCGCATTCCAAGGAGCGCATTCCGCCTCCTGTCAGAAGGACTCTTGTTTTGTTTACCTCTGCCATGTGCTTTTAGTCACTGTGTTCACGTCATGTCTCTGTCCCCCGCCTCCTTGGAAGTCTACGCTTCTCTTTGCAGCGTAGCGAGAGCGGGAGAAAACCTAACAGAACCACAAACTTGGAACTACGGACATAAGAACAAAGCTACGGATCAAAAGCGCTACAGAATTTAAACTATTACAAAGTGAAACTACGGACATAACTAAAGTAATCTAAGCTATTCTAATACACCGCGAGGAAGCGGAAACAGCGCGGGGTATTTAAACACACAGAAATCAAACACAAAATCACAGACACCTCAAAATCATAATCACATCAAATGAACTAGAACCAATGAGAAAACAAGGAGGCGGGGACAGAGACATGACGTGAACACAATGACTAAAAGCACATGGCAGAGGTAAACAAAACAAGAGTCCTTCTGACAGGAGGCGGAATGCGCTCCTTGGAATGCGGAAGTAGTCTACGCTTCTCTTTGCAGCGTAGTGAGAGCGGGAGAAAACCTAACAATTATTATTATTATTATTATTATTATTATTATTATTATATGACTGCGATGTAGTTTAAAGTGTAAATATTATCACACAGGTTTTAGTAAAAGTGTAAATATGAATGGTTCATCAATAAACATCTCCATCATCATCATCATCATCATCATCATCATCATCATCATCAAAAGTAACACGTCACTGAAAATAAACTGAATTTTGAAGCTTTGTAAAGAAACAGTGTTTATTTTACGGAGCCCCTGAAGTGACCTGTGCAAAAAATTTTTTTTTTTAATCACAGAAACTTTCGCGTGAGCAGAAGAAAAGTTTCTCGTGCGCACGCGTTACAGTTTCCGGTGTGTGTAGAGCATGGATGCACATGAATTTATAGAGATATATTTTAAAGTTGGCCTTCAGTACAAAGACGTTACTTCTGTTACTGCTTCCCGACATAGGTATGTAATCACAGAGCGACATGAAGCAAGCGGAAGTCAGCTATAGATAGACACACCGGAAACTGTAACGCATGCGCACGAGACACTTTTCTTGCGCTCACGCGAAAGTCTCTGTGATTTTTTTTTTTGCACAGGTCACTTCAGGGGCTCCGTATTATTTTCATTTGAATTCAGTCTTTTTTATGTTTTATAACGCATTTGATCTGGAAGCAGGTGTTTGTTTCTCCAGATGAAGGTGTAGCGTATGATCTATGCTCAAACTGATTTCTAAATTAACCCAAACGAAACATAGAGTAACCCCGAGAGGCCTCCTTTGACCAGATGCACCTTTAGGATGCAAAAAGTCTCTCTGGGACCCACACAGGACTTATCCCTGCAATAAAAGAAGCCTTTGATGACTGAACATCTGGGAAACTTCATGATTAGTTCATCAGCAGGGGTCCACCAAAACTCCCGACCAAGGGGCCCTTAAATCTCTAATCTAATCTTACTTTACGACACACACATACACACACACACTTACTTTACGACACACACACACACACACACACACACACACACACACACACCCACGCTTACCTTACACACACAATGGAGAAACCCCTCTCTCTTCCATGTAACGTGTAATTATATGTAATTATTCCATGTCTAAATAGTGTGATGTTATTTTGTTTACATATATTGTGTGTTTATGTAACTAACCTTAATGACTTTAGATAGTTTTAATCCAGCATATCATTTTAAATGTTTGTAACCAGGTTTTATTTGTAATATTCTTTACAAATCCATCAAATTTGGTATGTAATTAATCGTCTCGAGATACCCGGATTGAGTATGCATATCACATTGCAATGGGATACATCATTTCATGTTTTTCCTTTAATTTCATTTATAACGCGGTATAGACCGGCTCCTCCCTCGACATTTAAATTAGGGTCCGAGACCAGACAAAGAGAGTCATCCGGACATGCAAACCCAACTTCCTGATTGGCCCATAGCCCAAAGAGGCGTGTGCGCTGGTGTTGTTTTTAAAACAACACCACGCTCACTTCAGGCGGATTTGAGAGTTAGACTTCAGAGTTTGACTTCACTTCTCAACTTCACTTCTTCCGGTTTCTCTCCCCTGGGGCCACGTGCCCCGGGAAGAGGAAGACAGGATCTCTCTCCCTCCGGACACAAGATGCAACTACCTCTGGGCTCACGCCTTTTCAAACAACAACGATCCAGCGAACTCTACCCGACCTCGCACAAACTCTCAACCTTGAGGCCATGCAAGTATAGTTAATGACCTATATCTGCGTTAAGATTGTACTCCTGTGTTACAGGAGAATTAAGTTCGTGCTGGTTCTGAAAAAGGCTAATTAGTTGTGTTTTTGTCTGCTTCCCTTTCTTTCATCACTTTCTCTCTATCCCTTTTCTCTCCCTGTATATAGATGTGCATATATGTATGTTCTGCTTAGAGTTAGTCGTGTGTATCCATAGTCACATATAGCTATTAAAATCTATTATCCCACGCTTGATTTTCTCTGTTTTTTTGACAGGATGAGTCAATTAAATACTGCATAAGGTCTGATTACCGGCTCTATCTTTAATAACAAACTTCGTGAGTTAATTCTTCCTGGCCAGAAGGACAAACTCACTCTTTAGAGCTCATAAAGCTGATCTAGGCCACATACATAGTAATAATTAATTATAATCCGTTGTAGTTAATTATCTATATGTATATGTGCACATACATGAATTCCCTTTCATGGCTGATGTATATTTATAACTGGTCACAACACGCGTTGATTAGATATATAGATATATTTCACGCCATTCGAGCTAATTCCTTATTTAAATTGGAGAATACATTTAAACGTGTTAAACATCTTTTAATTTGTTACATAGATTGTAACTGGTGGAGAATATTATTTTAAACGTTGCAGATTCATCCGAGTTACTACACATTCCTGTAGATAACACGGGCACGCTTTAAAACTCGCCTCCTTTAAAAAGGTGCGTTGAATCCAAGCGTGCGCTTCTGTTTCGTTTCACGTTTAAAGTTGATCCATTACATTATTCTGGTGGAAAAAAATAATGCATAGTAATGCCCCTTTTTGTAAATTTGCTACTAAGGTTTGAGCAGAGCAGTGCTGTATTGATCATTAACTAGATGATTAAGCTGAATTAGTGATGAATTGTTCTCACCTCACTGAGACTTTCATTCACACTCTCACCACAACAAATACCCATATAAACATGATAAAAAAAAATCAATACAAGTATAGCCTCTCATCTCAGCTTTATCTCTAAAGCTCAGTTAACTGTGTGTTCTTTTGTTTATCTAAACCACAGGGCTGCTAGAGTGCTAGCTAAAGTTAGCAAGACAGAAACAGGACTAGCATTACTCTTACTAGGCAGCTAATATTATCATGTGATTAAACAGAATTGTTGAGTTTGTTAAAATATGTGTGAAATTATTAATGGTAATGATGCTAATTTTAGATATTTTGATTTCCAGCCATTGATAAATTTACCTCAGCGCTCAGTGCCTGCTAGTTTACAAGCTAGCCTGCTAATCCTCATAGCTGTAAATGTTTATGCAGATGTTGACAGTAATGCTCTGTAAATAATCTCAGTGTCACAACACCTTATTTTATTTCAAGAAAAGTAAAAATATCTACAATTACAGAAAAGGACAGAATTGTAAGTGTTTTTGTGTGTGAAAGGGCTACGACTTTTATGTTCGATATGACTTTTTTTTTCGGTATTCGGAGGAAACACGGCATAAAGTCAGTCAAGAATTACAGACCTGAAACATAAATAAATAAATAGAAATCACAAAAGCAGCTGCCTTTAAGTGTGTGTGTGCAATAGTTTCCTCCACATGTCTTCTCATTACACCATCTGTTATGACACGTGGTGTGTAGTGGAACGAGGGAGTCAGGATGCAAGCGCAGGCGAAACGTCAGTTTATTAGGAACCGGAAGTTCAAAAATAAATGAACACACACAACACCATCAAACATAATCCATGAAAAAAAAGGTAACAGTAATCCAAAATGATAATGTACTTAGCCGAAGAGGCAGTAATCCAAAAAGGTAGTAATCCAAAAAACACAGGGAAAAACACGCGAGGCTGGGAGGTGGTCTGGGAACCACGAATTACGAGCTACGGGATAAACGCGCAAGGCTAGGAGGTGATCTGGGAACCACGAATTTCGAGCTACGGGAAAAATACGCGAGGCTAGGAGGTGGTCTGGGAACCACGAGTAACGAGCTAAGGGATACAGCTCAGGCAAGGAGGTGGTTTGGAAACCATGAACAAAAGGCTATGGAACATATCTAAATCCAAACTAAACTAAGGTAAGGTTAAACTAATCTAATACTCTGAGCCAAAGCGGAAACAGAGCGGCGTATTTAAACACATAGAAATCACATGCACAATCAATGACACCTGAAACCCATGATGACCCAATAAACCAGAACCAATGAGGATTAAGGAGGCGGAGACATGACACAAACCAAAACATATGCACATAGGGAAACACAGGAGGCGGAGACATGACGTGAACGAAAACATAACGAGAGTCTATGAATGACAGTCCAGAGGGTTTTTATGAATAGCGCTGGAACGCGCTCAGTGGAATGCGGAAGTATGCTACTCGCTAGCTTCGCAGCGAGAGGGCGGGAGAAAACCTAACACCATCGATGTAATCAGTGTGACATAATGCATCACTGCTTACACACACACACACACACACACACACACACACACACACATACACATTATACTGTAATTGAATTACAGATGAATTTATTATTATATAATTCCATAGTGCTGTATTGTGTTGAACTTTTTGTCGCTTTTTCATGATTGTGTGTTACATTTTTGTGCTTTGTGAGGCCGCGGCGGTTCGACATCATTGTCAGTCTGGTGCTCTGGAGCCTCTTCTATCTTACAAGGAAAAGAACACAGCCAGCTTTTCTCTTGGTTCGTAAATAAAGTCATAAATCTTCAGAAAGGTGTTGGTGTGGTATCTGGGTCACGGCACCAATTTGTTAGAAATTGACCTTTGAGAATCAGTCGCTGCCGCTGCTGTGGATTGTGTCCTAAAGATCACACTCATGAAAAACAGCTTATAATTCATATTTCAGTGGTTCTGACAAAGTGTACACTGTTAAACGTGAGTAAAATGTAACTGAATTAAATTATATGTTGAAAATGTAAATGTTCCTGCAGCACCCTGCTGTGAGATCAGACGTAATCACTGAAAATGATGAAACAGTGTGTGTTTAAAGGGCCATTTTCACCTCCTGACGTGTTCACATCCTGAAGTCTGAGTCATCAAAGGACCACTGAACACCTGTGACCTTCATCATCTGCCCCCCTGTCCCCAATCACACCACTGTTGATATTGAACAGGAGAAGTGTCCTGCTCGGGTTAATGCCTCCTGTTTCTCTTTACAATATTACACTTTAAACTAAAGACAGCTTTACGCTCTGATGTCACTGTCATATAACGCTATCATCACTGCATGTTCATTAAGACAAAGTCACTTCCACATCAGACAGAAGTGTACGAGTGGCGACTTCACACACAGACGGCACACATGGTTATATACAGTATGTCTAATAACATGTTTTGCCCCGTAGCGATGTTTATAAAGGGTTAACAAAGTCACCGTTACGATTCCTCTATAATTACATGTACCTGATGCACTAACGCAGATCCTTTAGTTTGTTTGATTAACTTTTTATTGGCTACCAGCTGCTATGGTGATAAACAGGATCAACCAATCAGGTTTCAGTATCTGATGTTCAGCGGATCTGATATAATGATATTAATCATTATAGGATAATATGGTGAGATTGTTAGACTTGTTGAAATGAATCCCTGTCTCCACATCTGTACTGAGATGTTGTTTGAGGTGATAATTTCGTTTATTCCACAGAGCTGCTGAGTTCTGGATTGTGGTTGGTGAGAAGGTGTTGATTAATGTTCTAGAGCAGCAGCTCTGACAGTAGTGCAGCTGCACATCACAGGTTTATTTATAATTAATGCGCTCGTTATGGTTTCTATAGTAACTCATTCACAGCGCCGCAGTGTGTGTTATTCACTAACTTGCTACAGCATTCTCATTTCTAGTGATTTTTTATTCGCACACTCTCCCAACCCCTAAACTGTAATTGGGACGTGGCCCGGTGGAACCTCTGAATGACAGGTGATGGGTCAGAATGAATATTTTATAATCTGGCGTCAGGGCGGGTATAAAGAGTCCCAGCGCCGGAGCACACGGAGCATTAACGTGATCTTCATCACCATGACTACCGTCTGCCTCGTCCTCATCAGCGCCACCTGCTCTCTGTCAGCTGTTCTCTCGTGCTGTGACGAGTCGCTCGAGCGGCGCTCCGTACACACGACCACACACACACACACACACACACACACACACACACACACACACACACACACACACACACACACACACACACACACACAGAGAGAGAGAGCAATCTAACATTACACTTCCACACGTTACTCCTGCACTTGTACAAATCTTATTCATGAGCTTTGGTCTGTGGGATTTGAAAATTGTTGTTAATTTTCTGGACTGTGTTCTGAATTAGTTTATTTATGTATGTGCTTTTTTGTTTGTTTTTAAGTTTTAAGTTAAATATCAACATCAAATGAGGATACCATATACAGTCCTGTGCAAAAGTTTTAGACACCCTGTTTTTATTTTAGTACAAACTTTGTTATGGATGTTTTATTTTATGACGTCTACATGATCAAGTCAGTAAAAAAAACATTTTAGATTCCCAAACATTAGTTTTCTAGCACAAAATGAAATGTAACAGAAAAATGTTTGTATGTCATTAAAGAAAGCAGCATATTGCGTAAGAGACACTTTTCAGACAGTAAACACAATGAAGGCTGCTGGGTTTTGCTGTAAAAGTAAGAAGCGAGTGCGAAAGTCAAAGTGTCCAGAAGAACTGTGTCTGGTTCTGCAAGATGCTCAATAAAACTTACCAGCTCATTTCCTTATAAAACTGCACACATTGTACCGGAGACTACTGTTTTTATTTTTATTTGTATTTATTTGTCACATCAAATATTGATTTACTACTGTTTACTGCTCTTTATGGTGTTTTTTTAATGTAGAAACATTTAATTTCATTATTTTGAAGGCATCTTTGCTCTGCAGCATTTCTTTGCATGTGTCTAAAACTTTTGCACAGTACTGTATAAATGTATAAAGACAAAAATGTAAACAAATCAGTAATTAATTAAACTGAATGATTAATTGAGCTGAATGAAAAATTTATAAAATGAATTTAAAAAGCCAGATTAATTGAAAAAGTAAAATAAATCAGTGAATTGTTTGGGTGATTGTTTTGAATTCATATTTTAATAGAATTAATTAGAATTAATTAAACATAAACAACAAACAAAAAAAACATAAATGTTTCTGCGGTTCTCTGTGTGTGTTTCAGATCGAGGCTCTGCAGGCGGTTCTCACAAAATAACAGAACAAACAAAGTTCCCTTGGTCCCTAAATCCCTTCATTAGGGTGCAGAGCTCTGAGTGCACTACACTCTTATAAATAAAGGTTCCAATTAGAGAACCATCTGTTTATTGGTGCTTTAAAGAGCCCCGGAAATGGTTCTTCACATCAGTGTTACAAGGAACCATGTTATTATAAGTTCTCTAAACAAAACCCTTAGTTAGTGCTTTAAAGAACCAAAGTAAGGTTCTTGAGAGTGATGCCAGGAGAACCTTTTTCTGGTCCCTGGTGAGCAGTGTGCAGCACGTAAGGGGGCGAGGGTGGACAAACTGTGCGGCTGCCCCCCCGGGACCACCTGCGACTTCTTCATCATGAAGTGCCTCTGAGGAAGAAAGCCGTACACATCAAGTGTACTTCTGTGCTGTTTCCTTTAATGTGAAGTGTACACTCCTGCTGTGTTTCCATTACAGTGAAGTGTACACTCCTGCTGTGTCCTAAACACTACTGTACTATTCTCATGATGGGTACACTGTAAATGATTTCTATTGTTTTCACAGTATTATACTGTTTTTCTCACAGTTTCTTGATGTATAAGTTGTGTACAGTATGTTACTGTAGATATTGTTGTTTTCACAGTATTATTGTTGTATTCTCAACAGTTCCGTACTGTGTACACAGTTTACAGTATCTTACTGTAGATTTTCAATGCATTCTGGGAAATTATCAGTTACTGTACATTTAAATACAGTAGTGCAAATTGCCCGTGAAAGACACCACACAAAAATTTTGTAGAAAACGCATTACGTCATCACGTTGGCAAGGTCACGCGTGACGTAGGCGGAATTACCGACCCAGTGTTTACAAAGCGAACATGCAAAGACTAACAAACATACAAACATAACAATCAGCATGAGGACTTCATTGATAACAGCACACAACAGCAACCAACAAACATAGCTGAATAAAATCTTCTGTGACTATTGAAAAGTACAAAAAAACATGTACCCATACTTAGTCTGAAAATAGAAAAAAGGTATTGATGCCTCTCTACTTGTAGATCTTCTCCAGCTTATCATATAGGATGTTCCATTCGGCATCCACAATGGCTTGATAGTCCTCAACATTGTTGACACGGACTTCAGCGTTGTCCTTCTCTGCCTTCAGCTCCAGCTCGATGTTGAGGAGGGCGATCTTAGGGTTCTCGTAACATTTATCTCGTAACATCATATTAATTGTTTATTGCGTATCAGGTTTCCTGTATGGAGTTACATTAAATCATAATTAAATTTGTAAACTGTACAATAATTTCAGAGTCTTTTAAAGAGACGTTAAAAACACTGATGTTTGTAATCTGTTGCCGTGTGGACAGCTTTAAAAAAAAAAAAAAATTTAACAGGGATACAAACACGTAGCTTCTCTGGATTGTCTTTCTATTCAATTTTTTTTCCTTTTTTTTTTTTCTTTTGGAGGTCTGTACAACAACAACAATTTAAAAAAAGGACACATTTGAAAGAGTTTTTTGTCGTGTCCAATACTCGTCGTGTCGGTGCATCGTGTCTCTTCTCTGCCGACCTGGAACGTGCTTCGTCATCTGGTGAGGAATAAATCTTAATATTTTTATGCATACGGGAGTTCTAGTAGCATAACTTTATTGTTAGTTTAGAATAACTGACCGCGACTTTGATATTCAAGGTATTTAATTTACTCTCCACATTTTACTAGTGTATAAGCTGTGTACAGTATGATACTGTAGAGTTCAGAAATGTTACTGTTTAAATACAGTAATATGAACTGAGCGCGAAAAACAACCACAAACTGCCATTTTGTGAAGGAAACTTCAGTTCTCTCAGCAGCTTTGAGAGAGCCTTTGCCTCGAGTCACTGTTTCTGTCTGTAAAGTTTTCATCATAAATATCTGGTTAGTGATGAATCTTTGTTTTCTGCAAACCAAAATGTCAGTAACAGCGTTAACGTTAGTTTAAAAGAACCGCGCCCGGCTTTGATGTTCTATAACATCTGTCTGTAAGTTAAAAGAGGATTTCATTCATGTTAATAGCTTATAATAGTTGATTAGTAAATGTGATTTTATAAAGATAGATAGTATATGTAGCCTCCTAATGTCAGAATTAACTAATCGTTTGTTATTTAACCCTCTAAAGTTACATTTTTCAGTCGCTGTGGGGTCAGATATGCACAAGCTTTTACCTCTCATTTAAAGGTGTTGATAATGTGAGTTGGGTTTTTTTGATGATTAGTTGTATGTTTTGCCTCAGTGACTGATTTGTGCTTATTTATTGCAGGATAATCAGAAGTGCTGTCACCCTTTTCCCCTTCCATCACCAACTCCTCACCTGGCCTTCTTCCTCACCTGGCCTTCTTCCTCACCTGGCCTTCTTCCTCACCTGGCCTTCTTCCTCACCTGGCCTTCTTCCTCACCTGGCCTTCTTCCTCACCCGGCCTTCTTCCTCACCTGGCCTTCTTCCTCACCTGTCTTGTTTTCTATATTCTGCTGTTGTGTAAGTTTGTATTTTATCTGTTCAGGATCATTTTTGATACATGAATTGTTCAGTAATTTAATTATTAATTTTAGTAAGACTCTTACAGCTGTGCTCTGCCCGGCCTCATGCATTATTATGAAAGACATCTAAAACACACAGACAGCTCTGGCATTAAAAAACTGTTATTAATAAACAGCTCTGCAGGTGTCACAGGCTCGTCACAAAACTTGATGTCACCTTAAACATTTCTTCTGTGTGGTTCAGGTTTTTAATTATTAATTTTAAATTGTTCATTTGTCTTGTTTTAAAACAGATTTTTATTGTATTATATTGCATTATTATTATTACTAATGTGTTGTTTAAAAATACACAATAAACTTATTTTGTGCAGTTAAATCTTCAGTTGTCCTTTTTCCTATTTCCCATCAACAGTTTACATTTTCTACATATTCTACAGGTTATACAGTAGCACTATAAATGAAATTAAAATAATATCATAACTGTATAATACTATACAGTATTAAAAGTTATGGTATAATACTGTACTTCAAGAGGGTAAAAGTTACAGTAAAATGCTGTTTTCAGTTGTACAGTATATCTGTAGTTAGTGTTACAGTAATTTTACTGTTGTATGAAATACAGCAACTACTGGATAATTGTTGCCAGTAAGTTACTGTTAATTTGACAATATTTTTTTACAGTGTGTCCAAAAAACTAGATTAAATACTTATGATGTTAAAGATACTCAAAATTTATGGATTAAAGCATGGGTGCAGAATCCGTGGGGGACGGGGGGGGGATGTGTCCCCCGCACTTGAAAAAGGCCATGGCCAATTTGTGTATCTTTGATTTCTATGCGTGTACGTGTCTATAAGTCTTAACGTGACCTTACGTTGCCATGACAATTGGCCACCCACGCCACGTGTCACGCCCATGATCACACCCGCGCTGAGCGCTTAGAGGTCGCGATGAGCTCAAAGCGGCAAAAACAAACAAACAAAAAAAAAAACAACTTAACTATAACTACAACAAATTTCATTAAGTTACTACAACTTAATATTGTGTGTAATTTACACTGAAATATCTGTATTATTTGATTTAAAACAAAAATTAAGTTGTAGTAACTTAACGAAATTGGCTTGATAACGTAATTTTTCTCCACATTGAGTTCAGGATTTCAAGCCCCCACCCCTACCCACTTAACATGCCTGGAAAAAATTTAGACAGATAAGACTGTGTAAGAGGACCTGTAGACTGAACAAATACGATACAAAGGACATTTCAAGGTGAGTGTCATTTCATTTACAAATAAACTCTAATAAAGCAATGAATTTGAGCATATTCTCATTATGATATGCCCAATAGTGGACTCGTGTAAAAGTTAGGCTACACCTGCTAACCCACCTGCACCAGCTAATACAGTTGATGAACCATGTTGTACTACTACACATATCTAACGCTAGTCATATTTAGCAGTGTAATTTGAATATCTACCCTTTAGTTTAGCATAGCCGTGGATAAGGGCTTATAGAGGACTTTTCATTTGTGCTGTAGGATGGAAAAGCATGATTAAATTTCTGCTTATTTGTGCACACATTTGTAAAAAATAATCTTTTGTCATTCACATAGATAGTCTTATAGCTCCATTGTAGTCAATTTGTGTCGTTTTTTCAAGATTTATTGTGTCCTTGAATATTGTGTTTAAATACACGACTGCAATTCAAAATAAAAAAAGTTAATTGTTTAGCAATATTGTTGTTGAATGAATTCATTTCTTAAAAACTCCTAAATTACCAAAAACATGGAAACACTAAAACTACTGAAGAAAATCTAGTTGTACCAACTTAAAAAGGTTTAATTAAATTAATAAATTAGTATTTTTATCTTGCAACCACGCGTTTAATTAAGTTGTGTTAATAGGTCCCCTGAATTACTTGTTAGAGTGTGCGGCAGCCTATTGAGGAGTGTAAACTTAAAAATTCTTGTGAAAGCTTGAAATTGTCTGTGCTTTAGAGGTAAAGTATCAGTACGAAGTCTGGTCGGCCAAATGATTTATGGATTTGCCCGCCAAGTTGCCATAGCCTTGTGGATACACCACTTATGCATAGGTAAGGTTTGGACAATGACGTTAGTTAGCACGCAAAAGCGTGAATTCAAATGTAAATGAGTTTAAGAGTTAAATAAAGTTAATATCTTGTAACTTTTTTTAGTTTTTAGTTTTTTTTGTCACCTTGCATAATTACTATAGTTATGTGTAGATCTGCACGATTAATCAGAAAAAGATCACGATCTCGATTCGAACACCCACACCATCTCTTTCCTAAATGATAACGATTCGTCTGTCTAATTAACCTTTGACAAAAATCACACCGGAACATTCAGATCTGTGTTGGTGCTGCCGCTGAGCCACAGAGAGAGCAGTTATCATTTCTACATGGTTCTGTAACAATCTAAAAGCTCTTTATTCCACAGATACTCCGAGCTAGTCAGTGTATTCAACAGGTTGTTTCAGAGGCATAAGGTATTGTAAGTATTACATACAACGATGCGACAATAATAAAACAAGGTGTTGACATGAAAAAGGAAATTTACTTCTGATACTCAAGTACTTTTAAAAAGCAAGTACTTCTGTACTTTTACTTAAGTAAAAATCTGTCTTTACAACTTTCACTTGTAATGGAGTAATATGTGACCTGTAGTATCTGTACTTTGTCCACCTCTGGTTCTTTTCAATATATCTAACCACTCCTTGGACCCTCGGATGGATCAGGATCTGTACCTGAAGCATTCTCCGTTTTCTAGTTCAGAAGTTTAACAGTTTAGTTGGGGGCCTTGCTGTTTGGCCGTGTTGACCTGTTCATGAAGTCTTGAAATATTGTGTCTTTGTGACTTTTGGTTTTATGATGAACATGTTGATCAACTTATGTTGTTAAAAAAGCTCATGCAGATTGTATTATTCCTGTATTGTTTGAAGGGCCCTGTTGGTCAATATGTGAATTTGTGAAGTGAATAAAATAATATTTCATGTACAAATTAACTTTGCATTGTTTTTAGGACCATGTTCTCACATAGTGTCCATTAATGTAAATGTGAAAAAGTACGGTATTTGTCTTTCAAATGTAGTTAAGGTAAAAGTCACAGGTTTCCAGAAAAAGTACAGATACTCAAAAAGTGTACTTAAGTACAGTACTCAAGTAAATGTACTTTGTTACTGTCCACCTCTGAAAAGAACAAAGAGGACAATATATTACATATATTATGAATATTTATTTATTTATTTAATGGTATGATGGGTACCGTTAGAGAGATGATAGATACAGATATAGGTTAAAGTTTTTGAATACCATACTGCATTTGCATTCGACAAATTCCTTATGCCTATGTGTGAAATTTCATATGTCTTACATATGCCAAAACAGTAATCAGATTTATGTGGGCAAACTGACATGGGATCATCTTGAAAATGATGCTTATTGATGCTAGCTATCATTAATTCCCACACCCAGAAAATAATGCTATAAGGGGGTCAGACAGTAAATCTAAATAAAATAGCCTATAGCTGACAAGGCAGAAAGGGCGTGAAAAAAGAAAAAGAAAAAAAAATGCTCTGGTCTTTTTATGTATTTTAAACAGTTAACTGCTCTACACATGCACACCTCATTGTTTACATTTAAACAACACCCTGAAATACGTTTTTCATGAACGCCTTGAAAGAAACACTTGAATGAACGATACTTCTACAGCATTTACTGATGTTGTATCTGTTAACGTTAGTTAAAGCGATATGAAAAACACACTAGTTAACATACTAGTTAGTTAAAAATTGTTCAAGATGAATAAATGCTGTAAAATACATTGCTCATTGCTGGTTGATGTTAGATAATGCATTAACTAAAGTGGATGCGTTAAATAACATCAACAAATTTGTCAGTGTAAAGTGAGAGGACGCTGGTGTGTTTGTTAAAAAGCCGGAATAAAGACATAAACAGTAAACTGTTTCATCGGTTATGAAGCAATTAGTAATTAAAGGAGTGAAAAAGCTCAAGTATGTTGAAAAGTTATCAGCAGTTTATTCTCTGCAGTGGCCTGAGTCTAGTGGTAACATTCCTAAAATACCATACATTCACACGCTGAATAATAAACAACAGTCTGCCATTAATCTGCACACACTGGCAAAGACTGATGTACTGCAAACCAGCCCCATTATGTCAAGCTCTATGCAGACATATAGAAAGACTGATGTACTACAGATTGCCCTCTCTTGTGATTTATCTATTTTATACTCACATTTTACACCATTTTATACATGATCATGAAATCTGGATCTGTTCTATTAGGTCAAACCAAGCATTTACCCGCTTGTAATAACACCTTTGGCATAACTTTACTATAAGGTCCCATTCGTTAACACACTGACTAACATGACCTAACAAAGAACTACTTTTCTACAGAACTTATTCATCCTGGTTAATACTACTTAATAAAAATACAATTGTTCTTTCATATTAATTCATAACGACACCCTGCATCAGATTTGCTGAATAGGATCTGATAGTTGTTTCTTACTAATACTTAGATGCTGAGTCCAGATATGCTGTTAGTTTTGCTCTAGAAAAACACAACGTTTCACAGACTATTTGTCTGCTATTTGTTTGATGTTGTAAACATGTGATATGTTTTGTGTACCCATTGTTGTAATTAATAAATAATAATGGTGAAATTTGACAGCTTCTACCAATTTAAATAAAACCCTGAAAGCAATATAATCATAGCAAAATTATAAAAAACTTCATTCTTATTTTGTGGGAAAACAGGACGTGATAGGGAATTTTCAGTGGCATATTTGAACTCAACGTGACCAAAATAGGTAAAAACAAGTGTGATTTGCAAAACAGCATAAACTTTTTTTCTAGATGCAGGGCGGTGTAATGAACTCTACCTAATGTTTGAAAAGGTTTTGTTCATCGTTATTTCATGTTAACAAATAAAAACCTTATTGCAAAGTGTTACCAACATTTTTATTTTAAAAGCTGAATGTTAACATCAGTTAACACAATATGAACATCAACTAACATGAAAAATAGTCTATTTATATATTAACATGAAGCTGCATGATAAACAAGATTGTTTGCTGTAAGCTGACAAACAAAAATAAGAATAAAATAAATAAATAAAACAAATAGAACCTTGCTGTACAATCAAAGAGTCCGAAATAGTTACATTTTTTAACAACCACTAAAAAGGTTCTTTGGGGAACTAAAAATGCCAATTTGTCTTTATAGAAACCTTTTATCCATTTTAATTCGTTTCAGTCGTGTTTTTAAAAAGGCTTATATCAGTTCACCTAAAAACGGTCACCTAACTAAACTCTACAGTAACACTGTGAATAATGTTTTAAACAGTAAAATTGACTGAATTCCAAAACCCACATGTTGATCCAGAACCTCGAGGCGTGGACACCTTTATCAGTCTCCACCGACACCGACACCGACACACATCAGTGTTATGCAAGATTTGTAATGAGTCCTCTATGTACCATTTTCAAGCTCAGTATGAATGTAAACTTAAAACGTACACAAGTCTTTCTGTGAAATATATTTGTAATAACAAAGGTTACCAGTGTTTGAATATACAGACAGCGTTCAGCTGCCCAGCTTAAAAGCCACCACTGAAAAAAAAATGCGTGGAGTTATAGTAGCCTATTACTTAATAATAAAAACAAATCCTTGTAACTCTCATAAAACCTTTATTGTCCCTGAAGAAATATGGAATAAAAACAACGAGCTCGGGCCCATTACCACATGCTATCTGACGCTCGTCTAGGAAGAGTAAAAACAGAAAACGCCCACTAGTTCGCCATCAACACATTCATTTTACCCAGATGACCATGTATTCAATTCACTCCAGTTATCTGTATTACTGAATGTGATTATTGTATAAAAAGTATTATTGGCTAAAATGAGTTAAGAATGAACGCAGCATATTCCTCGTTAAATGTGTACCATGACAGGATATTCAGATTCGATTCCACAAAGAATAAATCACATGGTTTTTAAATGTTTGGGGATTTCAGTTCAGTAAACAAATGTTTCAACAATTTCACAAACATCAGTTTGTCCATTTCATGAAACACTTTTACAAACAAATTAACAAAAACTTTGATCCGATCACGTTTTCATAAAAACATCGCTTTTCTCTGGCCACAACACACATAGCATGTGTGTAAAACTCGTCTCATTATCATATAATACTTTTGTGAAACACACACACACACACACACACACACACACACACACACACACACACCTGGGAAAGAACAAACTTCCAGGATACAGGGAAAAAAAGTTATAAATTACAGCGCTCGCCAAACTGTCAGTTCAAGGGGGTCATAATTCACACATGTTCGCGAGTGACACTGGAGTCATAATTTATACACATTTCATGACAGTGACATGAGCTTTTTGTGATTTATGTACCTTACAGAAACCTTCGTGGGGAGGGTTTAAGGGATGGTCTACAGTTTTTGAGAACACCCCTGTTTTCCCACACTGACACAAAAACCGACACCACTCATTTCAACACGTATTCTTGGTGAAATACACATCGTCCTTCTAAGGGTTTGGGAAACTTGTGGATCAGACGCCGTGTGGGTATTACGGAGCCTCTTCTATGTTCTATCCACAGCTATTTATTTAATCAATAGCTTTTTCAACACGCACATAGCGGGGGTGTAAAAACCATTAACACACACACACACACACACACACACACACACACACACACACACACACACACACACACACACACACGTATGTACGCACGCACGCACACGCACGCACGCATGCATGCGCATACATACACACAGACAGAATACTGGTGGGGTCATAACTTACAAGTTGGGCTGAACGGTCAATCAGGATGACATGGGGGGTCATAAATTACTGGTTGGGCTGAACTGTCAATCAGACTGACATGAGGGGTCATAAATCATATGACAGGGGGGTCATAAATCATTTTTTGACATAAAGTATATGATATAACTACTCTCAGTTAATTCTGTTAAGGTTATATCTGAAAGCGATAGAATGTTTTGTGATAGCATTATTACTCCTGAAGACGTGCAAAGAGCTATTAAGAGTTTGAAAAAACGATAAATCTCCAGGGTGTGATGGACTTACAGCTGAACTGTACAAATTATTTGCTGATGAACTTACTCCCTTTTTAACTCGGGTTTTTAGAGAAAGTATTGAAAAAGAGGCTTTACCTCCTACACTTATGCAAGGTATCATAACGTTACTTCCTAAACCTAAGAAAGATCTTACCAACTTAGACAACTGGCGGCCCATCACACTCCTTAACAATGACTATAAGTCTTTTAGCAAATATTATGCCAAAAATTTTAAAAATTGTTTGGATACCGTTATAGATGAAACTCAGTCTGTATTTATGAGAGACCGACATATAATAAATAATATTAGATTAGTTTTAGACTTATTGGATTATAGTGATTTGCTGGAACATAATAATTTTATTCTTTTCCTGGATTTTTATAAAGCTTTTGATTCAGTTGAACATAAATTTATATTTAAATCAGAAGAAAAATTTGGTTTTGGTGAATATTTTTGTAAGGCTGTAAGAACTCTATATAATAACTGTAGTAGCACAATTAAATTAAAATGTGGTACTTCTCGTAGATTTTACTTGTCACGTGGCATTAGGCAACACGTATCCATTACACACAGACGCTTGAAATTCGCGGCATTTCGTTGTGAGCGCCTGATACGCACACGTCTATTCACATAGAGGACTAATGAGAAAACATAATGATCCCACACATATGATGACAGATGACTTGTCAATTTTAAATTTGACTTTTTTTCACATTTTCACACTTTGTAATTACATGATATTTGTTATTGTAAACAATAAATGTTGTGTTATTTTAGGTCATAGACATGTCTAAGATATCACAGTATCATATCTTGTTATAAAGAAGTTAAATCAGTTATATTAGAGCACGTCACTTAAATGTAAATATGCGTTTTTTTGAAAAACACGTTTCCTTTGCTCTTAGACGATTGAAATTCGCTGTATAGCATTGTAAGCGCCTGAAGCGCACCCATTTGTATGTACATAGAGAACTGTTGTGAAACCATAATGTTAACACACAAATGATAACAGACGACTTCATGTTAAATTTGACTTTTTTTCACATTTCCACACTTTATTAAGACATGATGTATGTTAATATAAACAATCGTATTTCGTGTTATTCTAGGGCAGTGACATGTCTAACATATCATAGTATCATGTCATGTTATAAAGAAGTTAAATCAGTTACATTAGAGCACGTCACTTAAGTGTAAATATGCGTTCATTATATAAACACGTTTCCTTTGCACGTAGACGCTTGAAATTGGCTGTATAGCGCTGTAAGCGCCTGAAGCGCACCCATGTGTATGTACATAGAGAACTAGTGAGAAAACATAATGTTCCCACACATATATGATGACAGATGACTTGTCAATTTTAAATTTGACTATTTTTCACCTTTTCACACTTTATTATGAGGTGATGTTTGTTATTGTAAACAATCGTATGTTGTGTTATTTTAGGTCAGTGACATGTCTATCATAGTATCATATCTTGTTATAAAGAAGTTAAATCAGATATATTAGAGCACATCACTTAAATGTAAATATGCGTTTTTTTGAAAAACACGTTTCCTTTGCTCTTAGACAATTGAACTTAGCATTGTAAGCGCCTGAAGCGCACCCATGTGTATGTACATAGAGAACTGTTGAGACACCATAATGTTAACACACAAATGATGACAGATGACTTTCTTCATGTTAAATTTGACTTTTTTTTCACATTTTCACACTTTATTAAGACATGGTGTATGTTAATATAAACAATCGTCTTTCGTGTTATTCTAGGGCAGTGACATGTCTAACATATCATAGTATCATGTCATGTTATAAAGAACTGAAATTTGTTATATTAGATTGCATAACTGAAGTGAAAACATACGTATCTATAGCCCACAGACGCATGATATTCGCTGCATTTCGTTGTGAGCGCCTGATGCGCACACGTCTATTCACATAGCGGACTAATGAGAAAACATAATGTTCCCACACATATGATGACAGATGACGTGTCAATTTTAAATTTGACTTTTTTTCACATTTTCACACCTTATTAAGACATGATGTATGTTAATATAAACAATGGTCTTTCGTGTTATTCTAGGGCAGTGACGTCTAACATTTCATAGTATCTTATCATGTTATAAAAAAGTGAAATTTCTTATATTAGATTGCATAACTGAAGTGAAAACATACGTTTTTAAGTAAAACACGTATCCATTGCCCACAGACGCATGATATTCGCTGCATTTCGTTGTGAGCGCCTGATGCGCACACGTAACTCATAGAAGACTAATGAGAAAACATAATGTTAGCACAGATATGATGACAGATGACTTGTCAATTTTAAATTTGACTTTTTTTCACATTTTCACACTTTATAATGACATATTTGTTATTGTAAACAATCATATGTTGTGTTATTTTATGTCAGAGACATGTCTAACATATCATAGTATCATATCATGTTACAAAGAAGTGTAATATGTTATATTAGAGCGCGTCACTTAAGTGTAAAAATGCGTTTTTTTGAAAAACACGTTTCCTTTGCTTGTAGACGCTTGAAATTCGCTGTATAGCGTTGTAAGCGCCTGAAGCGCACCCATGTGTATGTTCATAGAGAACTGATTAGAAACCGTAATGTTAACACATATGATGGCAGATGACTTGTCAATCTTAAATTTGACTTTTTTCACATTTTCACACTTTATTAAGACATGATGCATGTTAATATAAACAATCGTATTTCATGTTATTCTAGGGCAGTGACATGTCTAACATATCATAGTATCATGTCATGTTATAAAGAAGTTAAATCAGTTACATTAGAGCATGTCACTTAAGTGTAAATATGCGTTTTTTTGAAAAACACGTTTCCTTTGCTCGTAGACGCTTGAAATTGGCTGTATAGCGTTGTAAGCGCCTGAAGCGCACCCATGTGTATGTATATAGAGGACTGTTGAGAAACCATAATGTTAACACAAATATGATGACAGATGACTTTTTCATGTTAAATTTGAATTTTTTTCACCTTTTCACACTTTATTATGGGGTGATGTTTGTTATTGTAAACAATCATATGTTGTGTTATTTTATGTTAGAGACATGTCTATCATAGTATCATATCTTGTTATAAAGAAGTGAAATTTCTTATATTAGATTGCATAACTGAAGTGAAAACATACGTATCCATTGCAAACATACGCAAGATATTCGCTGCATTTCGTTGTGAGCGCCTGATGCGCACACGTCTATTCACATAGCGGACTAATGAGAAAACATAATGTTCCCACACAAATGATGACAGATGACTTGTCAATTTTAAATTTGACTTTTTTTCACCTTTTCACACTTTATTATGACATGACATTTGTTATTTTAAACAATCATATGTTGTGTTGTCTTAGGTCAGAGACATGTCTAACACAAAGAAGTTATAATTGTTATTGTAACCAATCATATGTTGTGTTAATTTAGGTCGGAGAAATGTCTAACATATCATAGTATTATACCTTGTTATAAAGAAGTTAAATCAGTTACATTAGAGCACGTCACTTAAGTGTAAATATGCGTTCATTATAAAAACACGTTTCCTTTGCTCGTAGACGCTTGAAATTGGCTGTATAGCGTTGTAAGCTCCTGAAGCGCACCCATGTGTATGTACATAGAGAACGGATTAGAAACCGTAATGTTAACACATATGATGGCAGATGACTTGTCAATCATAAATTTGACTTTTTTTTTCACATTTTCACACCTTATTAAGATATGATATATGTTAATATAAACAATCATGTGTTGTGTTATTTTTGGTAGGAGACATGTCTAACATATCATAGTATCATGTCATGTTATAAAGAAGTGAAAATTGTTATATTAGATTGCATAACTGAGGTGAAAACATACGTTTTTAAGAAAAACACGTGTCCATTACCCACAGAGGCTTGAAATTCGCTGCATTTCGTTGTGAGCGCCTGATGCGCACACGTCTATTCACATAGAGGACTAATGAGAAAACATAATGTTCCCACACATTTGATGACAGATGAGTTGTCAATTTTAAATTGGACTTTTTTTCCACATTTTCACACCTTATTAAGACATGATGTATGATGTAAACAATCGTCTTTCTTGTTATTCTAGGGCAGTTACATGTCTAAGATATCATAGTATCATATCTTGTTATAAAGAAGTTAAATCAGTTATATTCGAGCACGTCACGTGTGTAAATATGAGTTTTTTTTAGAAAACACGTTTCCTTTGCTCGTAGACGCTTGAAATTCGCTGTATAGCGCTGTAAGCGCTTGAAGCGCACACATGTGTATGTACATAGAGAACTAGTGAGAAAACATAATGTACCCACACATATGATGACAAATGACGTCAATTTTAAATTTGACTTTTTTTCACCTTTTCACACTTTATTATGAGGTGATGTTTGTTATTGTAAACCATCATATGTTGTGTTATTTTAGGTCAGTGACATGTCTATCATAGTATCATATCTTGTTATAAAGAAGTTAAATCAGATATATTAGAGCACATCACTTAAATGTAAATATGCGTTTTTTTGAAAAACACGTTTCCTTTGCTCTTAGACGATTGAAATTCGCTGTATAGCATTGTAAGCGCTTGAAGCGCACCCATGTGTAAGTACATAGAGAACTAGTGAGAAAACATAACGTTAACACACAAATGATGACAGATGACTTTCTTCATGTTAAATTTGACTTATTTTTCATATTTTCACACTTTTTTATGACATGACATATGTTATTGTAAACAATCATATGTTGTGTTATTCTAGGGAAGTGACATAGCTAACATATCATAGTATCATGTCATATTATAAAGAAGTGAAATTTGTTATATTAGATTGCATAACTGAAGTGAAAACATACGTTTTTAAGTAAAACACGTATCCATAGCCCACAGACGCTTGAAATTCACTGCATATCGTTGTGTGCGCCTGATGCGCAGGTCTATTCACATAGAGGACTGACGAGAAAACATAGTGTTACCACACATTTATTGACAGATGACTTTCTCCATGTTAAATTTGACTTTTTTCACATTTTCACACTTTATTATGACGTGATGTTTGTTATTGTAAATAATCATATGTTGTGTTATTTTAGGTCAGAGACATGTCCAACATATCATAGTGTAATGTCTGTAAGTATCAAACTGATTTCTGAATCGGCCGGATTGTAGCAAAGAAGTTTCTCTGTGTGTGAATCCTTTCCTTTCACCCCCCTCTGCTCTTCACCAGATGACATCGGAAAGTGACATGAACCCCCCCCCCCCTTCACACACACACACACACACACACACACACACACACACACACACACACACACACACACACACACACACACACACACACAGACACACAAAATGGGAGATTCTCTTTTCAATGTAACATGTAATTATATGTAATTATTCGATGTCCAAATAGTGTGATGTTTTCTTGTTTGCATATATTGTGTGTTTAAGTTGATTTAATGATTTTAGATAGTTTTAACTTAGGATATTATTTTAAATATCTGTAACCATGTTTTACTTGTAATGTTCTTTACAAATCCATCGAATTGAGGTATGAGGATAATCGTCTAGAGATACCCTGATTGATTAAGCATATCATATTGCAATGGGATACATTATTTCTTGCTTTTTCTTAATTTCACAGTTAATATGGTTTAAAGCGACTCCTCCCTGGTCATGCAAATCCAGGTCTGAGACCAGTGTAGCGAGTCTAGCTCAAATGGGTGAAATATATCTATAGCTCTAATCGAAGTGTGTTCTGATTAGTTATATATATATAAATCGACAATGAAAGTGAATGCTATATTAATTACTGTAGTCTAGCTTTAGAATTAAATGCGAAGCATTTGTATAGTCATTAATTGGCATATTACAAGACAATGATTTTGGAGCCAAACTTCCCATTTTGTGTGTGTGTGTGTGTGTGTGTGTGTGTGTGTGTGTGTGTGTGTGTGTGTGTGTGTGTGTGTGTGTTTCTGTGTCTGAAGATGGGGGGGGGTCGTGTCGCATTCCGATGGCATCTGGTGAAGAGGGGGGTTACAAGAAAGGATTCATGGCTCAAAGACACAGAGAAACTTCTTTGCTAGATCCAGGCTGATTCAGAAATCAGTTTGAAACGTTCAGACGTTACACTATGATCTGTTAGACATGTCTCTGACCTAAAAATAACACGAAATATGATTGAGTACAATAACATACATCATGTCATAATAAAGTGTGAAACGGTGAAAAAAGTCAAATGTAACATAGCATGTGTGGTGTCATTATGATATCTCATCAGTCCTCTATGTGCATACACATGTGTGCGCTTCAGGCACCTAATGCGATATACAGCGAATTTCAAGCGTCTGCGAACAAAGGAAACGTGTTTTTCTAAAAAAACGTCACTTCATGATGCAATCTAATATAACAAATTTCACTTCTTTATAACATGATATGTTACTATTGTAACGAATCAATCATTACTAGCATTATTGTTTTCCACCAGAATAATTTAATGGATCAACTTTAAACATGAAAAACAGAAACACGAAACAAAAGCGCATGCTTGGATTCAACGCACCATTTTAAAGGAGACGAGTTTTAAAGCGTGCCCTCCTTATCGACCAGAATGTGTAGTAAATCGGACGAATCTGCAACGTTTAAAAATATTCTACACCAGTTACAATTCATGTAATGAATTAAAATATGTTTAACACGTTTAAATGTATTCTCCAATTTATATAAGGAATTAACTAGAACATTGTGAAATATATCTATATATCTAATCAATGCGTGTTGTGACCAGTTATAAATATACATCAGCCATGAAAGGGAACTCATGTATGTGCACATATACCTATAGATAATTAACTACAATGGATTATAATTAATTATGACTATGTATGTGGTCTAGATCAGCGTTTAGGGTTAGCTGTAGTCTAGTTTGGAATTATGAACTCTAAAGAGGGAGTTTATCCTTCTGGCCAGGAATGAAAATTCCGTTTCCAGAGAGCGTAGAGAGACTCGCAGCGTTTAAGGGACTCATCACGTGACCAAAACAGAGACAATCAAGCGTGGGATAATAGATTTTAATAACTAGATGTAACTATGGATACACAGGACTAACTCTAAACAAAACATATACATGTACATCTATATACAAGGAAAGAAAAGGTATAGAGAGAAAGTAATGAAATAAAAGGGAATGGCAGACAAAAACACAACTAATTAGCCTTTTTCAAAACCAGCAAGGAATTTAAATCTCCTGTAAACAGGGGTACAATCTTAAAAGCAGATATAGATACATTAACTATACTTGCATGGCTTCGGTATGAAAATTCGCATGAGGTCATGTAGAGTTCGCTGGTTCGTCGTGTCGTTTGAAAAGGCGTGGTCCGTGAGGCAGTTGCATCTTTTGTCTGGGAGCGAGATCGTTGCCTCCTCTTCCCCGGGCACGTGGCCCTGGGGGAGAGAAGCCGGAAAGAGTGTCAAGTTGAAGTGAAGAGTTGAAGAAGAGAGTGAAGTGAGACTGAAGAGAGAGAGAGTTTCAAAGCATGGTGTTGTTTTAAAGACAACACCAACACACACGCCTCTTTGGGCTATGGGCCAATCAGGAAGTTGGATTTGTTGGCTGGATGAGCTCTCTTTGTCTGGTGTAATGTATGACAGTGCCCAAACTGAGTTCTGAATTAACCCAGACGGAACATAAAGTTTCACCACTCAGGTAACAGAGAGTAACCTCCTGGCCTCCTGCAGCCAGATGGTCTTTGGAATGCAAAAGACTCTTGGGAACCCACACAAGACTTACACCTGCAATAAAAGAAACCTTTCATGACTTAACGGGTGTGAACGTCTGGAAGACTTCACGATTAGGTTCATCAGCAGGGGTCAACCAAAACTCCGACCAAGGGCCTGTAAATCTCTGATCTAATCTCTGTTTACGACCACATAGTCTAACATCGGAGCCAACAGGTCTAGCAAGGAAAACGTCCTCCCTAAAGGTCACCCTGAGGTGACCAAAGACCGGTGGTCTTTGAACACCAGCCCCCTCTTCTGGACATACACACTCTCACGCACACACAATGACAATGTCTCTTGAATGTAACATATAATCATATTTCTAGATAGTTATAATGTATTCATATATGCATGTGTTGTGTGTCTAGATAACCTAACTCTAGTGATTTTAGATATTTTGAGTGAGAAGCTAATTCTAAGTTGTCTCTAACAAAGTCTAATGATCCTTCACTGTCCAAGATATCTTTAAGTTTGGCTCCATGAAGGAAACGTATTACAGGGGAAAGAGGAAGGGGAGGAACTGGAGGTGGATGTACACAGGCTCTCAGAAAATACCTCGGTAAGGGGCGAGGTGGAACAGCAAGAAGAGGAGGCAAGGACGACAGAAAATGAGGGAGAAGTAGAAGAGGAGCCCGCATGGGTACAGATACAGGGGGAAGTCCAAATAATATCGGTTGGAAAAGACGGAAACTTAGTGAAAATGAGGAAGGAAGGATGAAGCCTGGTGGAAGAGGGAAGAAGAATACTGGAGAGGTTGGAAGTGATAAAGCAATATGCAGGTGAAGAAGAAAGAAAGCTGATAGATAAATTCCACCATATGAAGGAAGAAGTAAGCAAGGCCAAATGGGAGGCCGAGCAGGCCACAAGGTATGCAGAGGAAAGTGCAAAGAAGGCACAAGAAGAGCTACAGAAAACCTTGCAGATCTTGGAAGAACAAGCCGCCCAAATGGGCCGCAAGCTATCTGAGGCAGAAATGAGGGCTGGCAAAAGGATAACTCAACTGGAGAATAGGCTGAAGTATGAAGAGGAACTGAGGGCATGAGCGACACGAAGCTTGGCAACTCGGCTGAAGATGACAGGAGCTAAGGAGCGGAAACTGACTGACCTCGTAGAGTTAAGACAGGAACTACGGCGAAGTTCAGAGGAACTGAGATCGGTGCTCCAGAGGGACTCTCCCTCCCCATGCCAAAGCTTTGGTGCACACCCCTATTTAAAGACCCAGCAAAGGAAAAAAGGGAAAAGGATGTGGCTAGGAGGCTGCACCCCAAGAAGGAATCCAAAGGATAACACGATCTCAAGCACAAAAACAAGAAGAAGTCGAAAGCTCAGAAAGAAGAGAACATACAGCAATAAGTTCGGATTTAGAAGGGGAAGCAGTCAACGGAAACTAAGAAGAGGAGGTAGAACAAGCACAGTGGGAAAGAGTCCAGATGGGACCCGTGATGTCCAGATGAAAATGATGCCACTATTGTTCAAAGGAGGAAAAATGCCGCCACAATATGTGCCATGGACCTTTATGGATGTGACGGGACTCATAAACTGACTCCCCAGCATATGTGAGGGAGCGCAAAGATGGATCACAAAATTTGAGGAACAAACCTCAGGGCACCAGTTAGCCGTGGAAGATCTGAAAACGATCCTGTCACAATCCGTGGGACTGACTAAACTAGGAGAACTGTTCACAAGATGCGGGATCGGAAATATGACAAATAATCCCCTCTGAGACGATCATCCATTTGGACCCATAAGGAACCAGTTGTGGGACAAGCTGAGAAAAGACTACCCAACCAAAGCCGACCCAGGAAAAGTGGAAAAGATTAAATTAGAGGAGAACAAAGGGGTGGCCCAATTCATACTGAAACTACAAAATAGCTGGAGAGAGGAGATGGGAGGCCCCTGGGATGAAACAGTGACAAGTCAAACGCTGTTCAAGCTTATGCTCAAGAGGGCCCTCCCAAAAGAGGTGCAAGAACAACTGGAGACCATTGTAGGATTAAATACAATGCCATGGGCAACCTTTGAGGCCAACGTCATACACCACGTAGAGTTGCAGCGATGAAGGGAACGGGAAGCACAGAAGGCTGCAGAAAACCTACTTGCTCAGCTCCACAAAGCCCAACTAGGAGAACTGGTGTGGAACAAACAGGAAATTCAGGAACAAAGAAAGAAGGAGACAAAGGAGGGGGCCGCAACACAAGCTGCAGTAATAGTGGCATCCGCCCCCCCTCAGGCAATACAGCCACCAACTGGAGGATCCCAGATGCCAGCCACAATACAGCCTCAGGCCCCGGCCATGTATCCAGCCGCATATCAGCCGCAGATGCAGACAATGTATCCACCACAAGGCCCAAATGCCTACCAATACCCCCCAATGGCAGGAGGATACCAGATGAGTGCCCCATGTCCACAGCAGACATGAGGGTGCGGACAGGCACGGGCTGGGGAAGAGGAAATTACTCCAGAGGACCGGCACAAAGGAATACATGGGGTTCAGGAGGCCAGGGACCAGGATGCTGGAACTGTGGTGATCCAGGACACATAAAGCGAGAATGCCCCCAACTTCAGTATGAAGCTCCAAGAGGAGGCATGGGTGGACCAAGAGGATGGCAGCAACAACCTGTAAATAATCAACAGGGAACCGGAAACTGGGGAGGACAATGGATGGGCCCGGGTTACCATGGCCAGGCCCCGATTCCCCCTGTGGGCGACTCGATGGGGCCTGCCCCAGGAGGACAATAAAGGGGCCCAGAGAAGCCTGAGGGGGACATGGTGCAGTGTGCCACCTCACTGCACCCTGCACAAGAACCAACAATTACGGTGGTGATTGGAAAAAAAGTGCAGGCACCTTTCCTGGTAGACACAGGAGCAACATTCACAAGCATTGGAAAAGCAGGCTCTGGGCTCCCCCTCACTCGAAAGACAATAAAAATGGTAGGCTTCTCAGGAAAAACACAAGTGTTACAATTCACAGAGCCTCAATGGATAACTGTGGAAGGAATCACAGTACAAACCCCATTGCTTTTCTCCCTCGATACACCAGCCAATCTCCTGGGAAGGGATGTAAATTAGGAGCAAAAATTCACTGTGGACCTACAGGAGTATGGGTCATACTCCCAGAAATATTGGCGCAACAATTTGTGATGATGGAGAGAGGAGAAGTTCAGTACACCTTGGACAAGGTGTATTGGTTAGAAGTAAAAGAAAAAGAAGCATCAGGATTATGGAAGGATTTCCAACAATGTAAACCATATGTGTCCAGATTGTAGAGATACCAGAGATCCCAGGCATTGTACCTTAAAGTATGATGAGGGGGGACAAGTGGAGGAGTATGAATCCCTATGGGAGGAGCAGCTGGAATGACACAAATTCAATGTCAGAGTGTTGGACATAATAGTAGGGACACAAGGAGTAGCAGCCCATGTGGAACTTCCACACGAAGTAGGCAACTGGTATGAAGTTCCAGACGCCGCACCGCATATCTCTCTGATGGTTGGGCAGAACTTTGAATCCAAAGATCTAGGGCCAATGATGAGGGAGGCAAACCAGGTACAAGCATGGGAGCCCACTAGAAACCCAAGCATGTACACATCAAAAGACAGGAAGTTTCTTAGGGTGAAACGGGAGACAACAGAACAGATGATGGCGACACACATGTTAGTAAGCCAACAAACCGAGGTGCACCTAAAAGTAGAAGTACAGGTACAGATGTCCCAAAGGACAGAAGAGCGAGACCTCACAGGGCAGGAGGTGGAAGAGGCACTGAAGAAAATACCAGAGCAACTCTGGACTAGACACCAAACTGATGTAGGCCTGGTGAAATCAGCAGGGTTGGTAAAAATTCAAATGAAACCAAACATTCAATTACCATATCAACGGCAATACCCATTGTCGCCACAAGCAGAAGAGGGGATAGGGCCAACGATTGAAGGGTTAGTGGAGGCAGGAGTCCTAATCCCAACAAAAAGCCAGTGCAACACTCCGATTTTTCCGGTCAGGAAGCCCAATTCAGGCAAGTGGAGACTGGTGCATGACTTAAGACCAGAGAATCAGGTGGTGATAGCCGAGACCCCAGTGGTCCCGGACCCACACACCTTACTGTCCAACATTCCCGAAGGTACGAAATGGTACACAGTGATCGACTTGTGTTCAGCGTTTTTTAGTGTTCCATTGCACCCTGACTCATGGCCTTTGTTTGCATTTACTTACAGAGGCAAACAGTATACCTACATGAGATTGCCTCAAGGATACTGTGAGAGTCCGTCAATATTTAACCAGGTATTAGCTCAAGACTTGGGTAGTCTCCAAATCTAAAGCCGGTTGCTGCAGTACGTCGATGACCTATTGATCTGCAGCCGAACAAAAGAGCAATGCCTCTCTGATTCGTTGACAGTGCTGAGAACATTGGCGAACAATGGGCACAAAGTAAGCAAGGAAAAATTGCAATTCTGCCAGCAAAAGGTAGAGTATTTGGGGAGGGTACTAGAAGGGACAACCCGAGCGATATCACCCACGCACGTGGAAGCTATCACAAAAGGACCTCAGCCTCAAACTGTCAGACAGATGCTGTCATTCCTGGGCATGGCAGGGTTTAGCAGTCCGTGGATATGAGACTTTGCGCTCAAGGCGCAGCCACTCAGAGACATGATAAAAGCCACGGATCAAACAAAGCCCAGTGCCCCGCTGACCTGGACCCCCGATGGGCGGGCAGCATTTGAACTACTGAAGAGTGCACTTGCATCAGCCCCAGTGCTAGCAAGTCCAGACTACAGTAAGCCCTTTCATCTGTATGTGTCCAAAAGAAAAGGGTTCCCATCAGCCGTACTAATGCAAGAACAACAAGGGGTGGGAAAACAGCCAATTGCATACTTTAGTACCGCACTCGATAATGTTGAAAAAGGCATGCCCCATGTTACCGGGCAATCTCAGCCGCAGCATTTGCATACCAAAAAGCATCCTCAATCACAATGGGGCCAAGTAACCTTGTACACGTCACATGCGTTACACGCTCTTTTAACTAGTCAGACGTTTGTAATAACTATTGCACGGTGCACAGGCTATGATGTCATTCTCTCAGCTCCAGAATTGACAATTGAACGGTGTAGCACAGTTAACCCAGCCGAGAGAATGGTGCTCCCAATTGATGGAACTCCACACTGCTGTACAAAAGAATCCGAAAAATTCCTAAAAGCACGTTCAGATTTGATGGCAAACCCTCTACCGGGAGCACAACACGTGTTCTTTGTAGACGGATCCTGCTATCGCACAGTGGAGGGTTGCAAGGCAGGGTATGCTGTAGTACAGCATAACGGGGACACGGGAAAATATGAGTCAGTCGTAGAAAGAACAGTTCCCCAACCATGTTCAGCCCAGTTAGCAGAAATCAAGGCACTCACAGCTGCGTGCAAACTAGGGGCAGGAAAGACATGCACAATCTACACTGATTCGGCGTACACATATGGAGTATGCTACATGTTTGGTCCAATATGGGCCCAGAGAGGGTCCCAGAGAGCGGATGGCTCAACCCTACTGCATGGCCCAGCGATATTGGAATTGCTTGCTGCAATACAGCTACCTGAAAAGCTGGCTATAGTAAAATGCAAAGCTCACAAAACTGATTCCACAATGGTGACTAACGGTAGCACAGCTGCTGACGAAGCAGCCAAAAGAGCAGCAGTGGGAGATGATTCCGTAAAAGTCATGATGCAGGCAGGAGAATGAGAGGGAAAAGAGACAGAGATGAGAGAAACAGAAGGAATGTCAGAGTACAATCTTAGAGAGTGCCAAGAGGCAGCAAGCCCAGAGGAGATGGAGCTATGGAAGAAACGCGGAGCTATTAGAGAACCCAACACAGGACTTTGGAGAAGTATAGATGGAGTGTATGGGTAGCTCCGTTGGCATTGTTGCCAATGCTGATCAAGGAAGCACATGGGGTGGATCACTGCAACAGGCAAGTGGTCATTGATACCATATGTAAAGAATGGTGGTCACCATATTTGTCCAATATGGTAGATAAGGCACTGAAAGTGTGCGCAGTATGTGCAGAACAAAACGTGAGAAAGCATTTCACAGCCCCAATAGGTCACATTCCCCAGCCACAAGGCCCGTTTCGACATCTAATGATGGATTTTGTTGATATGGTATACAGAAAAGAAGGATGCCTCTACATTCTGGTTGTTGAAGATCTCTTTAGTCGATGGGCGGAGGCCACCGCCAAAAGAAACAATGACGCAAGACAGTGGCAAAGTTCTTGTGTAGGGAGGTGATTCCGTGTTTTGGCGTACCAGACAAATTGAGTTCAGATAATGGTCCGCACTTTGCGAATGATGTTATCAAGGCAATAAACGAGGCGCTTCACATAAAACAGCGAATGGGATGCGTGTATCACCCCCAGTCACAGGGAAAGGTAGAAAGGGTGAATGGGATATTGAAGGCAAAGATTGGTAAGATTTGTGCAAGCACAAATTTGACATGGGTTCAGGTGCTACCCCTAGCACTGATGAAAATGCATATGCAGACAAATCGCATGACACACTTGACACCACATGAAATGGTCACAGAGCGTCCCATGCCAATGGCATTTACACGGGTCCCCTACAAGGGACCCTCATTGGAACAGCTGGAAAGAGAAATGTCAAGTTATGTCAAACGCTTAACCCAAATCCACAGAACTCTGTATTCGCAGGTCCAGCAGGCTATTCACGGAGAGGACGTGACTGACAAGATACTTCGACAAGTGGAACCAGGTGACTACGTGTACATTAAGGTCTTCAAGAGGAAAAACTGGGCGCAGCCCTGCCGAGAAGGACCATTCAAAGTGCAGTGGGTGTTAGCCACACCCACTGCAGTCAAGGTAGAAGGTAGGGAGTACTGGTACCACTCGAACCATTGCTGTCGTGCCCCTGGCATAGAACCAGCCAAAAAGGCAACTAGGGCAAAAATGAAAAAGGAGGAGCCGGAACCTGGCTCAGAGGAGGATGATCCGGACGCACCTGGGCCCTCGTCACGAATAGGGCCCACACAAGGAACACGCTCACAGACACGGCGTGTTTCACCACAGCAGGATAGTGACTCCTCCCCAGCATTCTCTGAGGAGACAGGAGGACTGCCGCCACAGAGTAGCGACCCAGTTCCAGTGGTCTCCAAGGATTTAAGGGAGACACCAGAATCAGAACCTCCTGGTCCCCTGACAGAGCCTGAAGCGATTGACCAGGGCTCCCCACCAGTTTCTCACATTGTAGTAACACCAAGTCCAGACCCCACGTCAGGGACGCAGCCCCCGACAACAGAGACCACAGTCCCTTCACCAGAGCAGGACCCTGGGGAAGGGCCAAGTTCAAACGACGTGAGGTTATTGCTGGAAGAGGGACAAAGCCTGGGAGTAAGTCAGAGGACTCAAGCCAGGATCCCCTGCAGCGGACTCTTGACCTGCAGCGGACTCTTGACCTTAGCCAAGTGCCAGCCCAAACAATAGATCTTGACGAGCTGCGCGACACTCTTAAGTACGATGCATATTTCACACAAGATTAAAAACACCTGGACAGACCAGGGCTGGACAACCCAACACATTATGATAGTGGCTGCTGTCGTAGTGGTGGTTCCAGGAATTATGTGGGCCATATTGACCGGTGGAGGACAGTCTTCTCCAGCAGCGCAGAGATATAACCACATGCTTACACCCCACCCACCTAACAGATCTAGGCGAAGCATGGGCATGGTGCAGGCATACATGGGTGGCAGATTAGTGTATCAGACCCCTACGGCAGTCCACGACGTACCTACGGTGTACTTGAATCAGAGCAGGGCCCAGATAGCAGTTCAGGATCATTTAAAGTGTGCTGTGAGTCTCCTCGTCCATGGTAACAAAACAGAACCATTGAAGCCACGGTTTAAGTCTAACCAGAAATACTTTATGATGTACTCCTTTGACTACATTGGTCCTGCGCCCCCAAATGACACCGCAGATCCTATAGGATGGGCCAAAAACAATTCGAACTCATGGTACACTCTTAGAAATTATTTTTAGAAATAATATTATTAGAAATCTGCATAAAACGGCCTCAAATGCAGAAAATATTAGCAGCATTGTCATAACGGGACGCCCGGGCTCAGCGCATTGTAAGGTCATTCACTCCTTATGGTACTACAGTGTTAATGTTAGCCGCTCCAGTACATCTGCACTGCAGGCCACCTCATATGACAGGGAATATAAGGCAAGAATATATGTTCCTCTATGGTTCCCAGGTTTAGAGCTCCGACAGGCAGGAATAGACTTCTGGATGAGTTGCAGGCAGGACACCGACTGTACTGCTGGAGACTCAAAGGGCTTTATGGCGCAGGGCTCTGAGTATGCAGACCTTGTGAAAAATGTTAGCTCTTGTGCCTATTCTGATTCTGACACAGACACTGCTTCTCAGAACTTATTTCATCAGTGGCTTCAGGACACAGCCCGACAGGTGTCCACAAACAGTACATGTGTGGTCTGCCATGACCGTTCTCACCGCCCCTTACATGTCATGCCCACACGAGGCATTGCTGAGTGTGCAAATCCGCCCTACAACTCTTCTTACTTGTGTCCCATTTTGTGTCTCCTGGGCTCCACAGCTAGAACGCACAGTCCTGATTGGATGCGTAAAATGAGCTCCTCCTGCATATTCCGCCCTGAGACAACAACTCTTCCCACTGACATGTATGTTCAAGTCCGCCCAGGACAAATGTTTCCACTATGTATACGTTCTCGTGGAGCTGTGGAAATTGGGATGTTGGAAAAATCTGCATGCCATGCGATTATAGAGGCCCATCACCCCATAGTTAATGTGGCACACTTCTGTAGTCCTCCAAAATATGGCTGGGTACCAGAATCCATTGTACAACTACGCATACATTGGGATACATTATTTCATGCTTTTTCGTAGTTTCACACATAATACGGTTTAAAGCGGCTCCTCCCTGGACATGCAAATCCAGGTCTGAGACCAATGTAGCGAGTCTAGCTCAAATGGGTGAAATATATCTATAGCTCTAATCGAAGTGTGTTCTGATTAGTTATGGATATAAATCGACCATGAAAGGGAATGTTATATTAATTTCTGTAGTCTAGCTTTAGAATTAAATGCGAAGCAGCTTGATCTGTTCGTCCATCAAAATTACCAGGTCAGTCTTCGTATTACTCTAAAACAATAAATTATTCTTCTGGCCACGAAGCATAGTTTATTCTAAGTTAAAAGAAATACAGCGGGTAGCGAAGAGCAACGTTAAAAGTGAACCTTGCCATGAGTAAAAACAGAGACGATCCAGCGTGATAACCATGGATTTTAATAACTAAGTAAAACTACTGATATACACAACTAGGTATAAATATATAATACATATATACAGGGTAAGTGAAAGAAACAAAAGGAAAAATGATGAAAATAACAGAATGGCAGAACACACAACAGTTTAGCCTCGAGAATCAGCAATGAATTGAAATTCACCTTCAACAGGGGCACTGGCTTAAAAGGACACCCCTATAGATCAATTAAAATTTATACTTGCATTAATTTTATGCCATTCACGACTGTCCTTGGTTTGTAGATTTAGCGAGGACTTTGCTGAATCTTCCACATCGGTAGACTCGGGGTGAACGGAGTTGGGTCTCGCCAAAGTAGAAAGAAGAAAGAAAACGGTAATTGCCATGTGGTTTAACGAGACAAAGGAGAGTCCGGAGGAGTAACGGAAAAAGGAGGCAGAAGAGAGCAAGTCCGCGAGAGAGAGAGAGAAAAGTGAAGTCAAAGTAAAGACAAAGGAGAAAGTAAAGTAAGGAAGTAAAGTCTAGGTAAAGTGTAGGTAAAGAGAAGAAGGGTAAAAAGAAGAAGAGTAAGAAGAAGAAGTTAAAAAGGAAGAAGTATAGAGGAACGCGTGTCGCGGTCTTTTATGGACAATGCCAACGTCCACGCCTCTCTGAGCTGCTGGCAAATCCTGAGAGAGAGATGAGAAAGTTCTGGGGGGAGAACGTTCTTGGTCTGTCCCAGAGCGGGTCGCATGTCAAGGCGGGGTTTGTATTAAGTTTGGATTAAGATAAAATATGGAAACATATAGAATGATACATCCCATCGTCCTATTGTATGCATCATTAATTGGCATATTACGAGACAATGATTCTGGTACCAAACTTCAAGAAGATTATGATATCTTGGACAGTGAAGGATCATTACACATGGTTACAGACAACTTAAAATTAGCTTCTCGCTCAAACTGTCTAAAATCACTATAGTTAGGTTATCTAGACACACAACACATGCATATATGAATACATTATAACTATCTAGAAATATGATTATATGTTACATTCAAGAGACATTTTCACTGTGTGTGCGAGTGTGTGTATGTCCAGAAGAGGGGGCTGGTGTCACCTCAGGGTGACCTTTAGGGAGGACGTTCTCCTTGCTAGACCTGTTGGCTCCGATGTTAATCTATGTGGTCGTAAACAGAGATTAGATCAGAGATTTACAGGCCCTTGGTCGGCGTTTTGGTTGACCCCTGCTGATGAACCTAATCTTGAAGTCTTCCATACGTTCACACCCGTTAAGTCATGAAAGGTTTCTTTTATTGCAGGTGTAAGTCCTGTGTGGGTTCCAAAGAGTCTTTTGCATTGAAAAGGGCATCTGGCTGCAGGAGGCCTCTCGGGGTTACTCTAGGTCACCTGAGTGGTGAAACTTTTTTATGTTCCGTCTGGGTTAATTCAGAAATCAGTGCACCATCATACGTTACACCAGTCAAAGAGAGTTCATCCCGCCAACAAATCCAACTTCCTGATTGGCCCATAGCCCAAAGAAGCGTGTGTGTTGGTGTTGTCTTTAAAACAACACCATGCTTTGAAACTCTCTCTCTTCGGTCTCACTTCACTCTCTTCTTCAACTCTTCACTTCAACTTGACACTCTTTCCGGCTTCTCTCCACCAGGCCCACGTGCCCCGGGAAGAGGAGGCCAGGATCTTTCTCTCCCAGACAAAAGATGCAACCGCCTCACGGCCCACGCCTTTTCAAACGGCACGACGAACCAGCGAACTCTACACAACCTTGCGTGAACTTTCACACCGAAGCCATGCAAGAATAGTTAATGGATCTATATCTGCATTTAAGATTGTACCCCTGTTTACAGGAGATTTAAGTTCCTTGCTGGTTTTGAAAAAGGCTAATTAGTTGTGTTTTTGTCTGTCATTCCTTCCGCGGCTTTTATCATGTTTTTGTCTGTCATGTCTCATACCTTTTCTTTCCTTGTATATAGATGTACATATGTGTGTTTTGCTTAGAGTTAGTCGTGTGTATCCATAGTTACATCTAGTTATTAAAATCTATTATCCCACGCTTGATTGTCTTTGTTTTGGTCACGTAATGAGTCCCTTAAATGCTGCGAGTCTTGCTACGCTCTCTGGAAACAGAGTTTTCCTTCCTGGCCAGAAGGATAAACTCCCTCTTTAGAGTTCATAATTGTTAGACTACAGCTAATCCTAAAAGCTGATCTAGACCACATACATAGTCATAATTAATTATAATCCATTGTAGTTAATTATCTATATATATGTGCACATACATGAATTCCCTTTCATGGCTGATGTATACTTATAACTGGTCACAACACGCGATGATTAGATATATTTCATGGCATTCGAGCTAATTCCTTATATAAATTGGAGAATACATGTAAACGTGTTAAACATCTTTTAATTCATTACATGAATTGTAACTGGTGTAGAATATTTTTAAACGTTGCAAATTCATCCGATTTACTACACTTTCTGGTAGATAAGGCGGGCACACTTTAAAACTCGTCTCCTTTAAAATGATGCGTTGAATCCAAGTGTGCGCTTCTGTTTCGTTTTTCATGTTTAAAGTTGATCCATTACATTATTCTGGTGGAAAATAATAATGCTAGTAATGATTGATTCGTTACATATTTTGGTGGAGATGCGGGTACGCTTTAAAACTCGTCTCCTTTAAATAGGTGCTGCGAATCCAAGCATGCGCTTCTGTTTCGTTTTCAAGTTTAAATTTGATCCATTACATTATTCTGGTGGAAAAGAATAATGCTAGTAATGATTGATTCGTTAGAATAGTAACATATCATGTTATAAAGAAGTGAAATTTGTTATATTAGATTGCATCACAGAAGAGAAAACATAGGTTTTTTAGAAAAACGCGTTTCCTTTGCTCGCAGGCGCTTGAAATTTGCTGTATAGGACATTAAGTGCCTGAAGCGCACATATGTGTATGCACATAGAGGACTGATGAGAAAACATAATGACACCACACATGTTATGACAGATGACTTTCTTCATGTTAAATTTGACTTTTTTCACTGTTTCACACTTTATTATGACATGATGTATGTTATTGTAAACAATCATATTTCGTGTTTTTTTTAGGTCAGAGACATGTCTAACAGATCATAGTGTAACGTCTGAACATATCACCCTGTTTTCTGAATCAGCCTGGATCTAGCAAAGAAGTTTCTCTGTATGTTTGAGCCATGAATCCTTTCCTGTAACCCCCTTCTGGTCTTCACCAGATGCCATCGGAATGCGACACGACCCCCCCCTCTTCAGACACACACACACACACACACACACACACACACACACAAACACACACACACACACAAACACACACACAAACACACAATGAGAGATTCTCTTTTCAATGTAACATGTAATTATATGTAAATATTCAATGTCCAAATAGTGTGATGTTTTCGTGTTTGCATATATTGTGTGTTTATGTAACATAACTATAATGATTTTATATAGTTTTAACAAGGATATTATTTTAAATATCTGTAACTGTTACGACACTGGGGATAGAAGGGAAGCAGGATGCACTCGCAGGGGAAAGTGGTCAGTTCATTAGGCACAGTGCAAATAAAAGGAACATTCAAAGGAAAGGGGACAGTCACACAAAAGTCCAAAATTAAACGAGACAAAGATTCCAAAACACATTAGGGCAGTAATTCCAAACAGGATAGTCACTTATCCGAACACTTACAGGGCAAAAATCCAGGAAATCATGAAACAGTAATCCAAAGGCTTACAGGGCAAAAATCCAGGAAGTAACAAGACATGAATCCAAGAACCCGGGAACGCCGGGTAAACAAAAATGTAAGAAAAGACGCAAGGACCAGGAAACGCCTGGTAAACAAAAAACAGAGAAAGCTCTTTGCTTCGTCGCTATCTTTAATTATATTTTAAACACTTTCAGTTACGTCTAAATCAAAACTAGATCATCCCTTAACAAATTCCAATATACTTACTCCGCCACGAAGCGGACACAGACATGGATTTAAGTAGCAGAGTTCATTCAAACAGAACAAGATTAAACGAGCGACACCTGGACACGATAATCATCTGTTAACAGGCGAACCAATGAGGAAACGGGGTCAGAGACATGATGCAACACAAAAACAAAGGAGCACATGGCAGAAGTAAACAGAACGAGAGTCTTTGTGAATGGAATGTCCATCGGAGAGTTTTTGAATGGATGCGGAAGCACGCCACTCGCCACTCTTTGTAGCGTAGCGAGGGCTGGAGAAGAGGAAACCTAACAGAGCCCCCCCCCCCAAGGTGCGGCTCCCGAAGCGCCGCAAGTTCAATCCACTTTGGTGGACCTGGGCCCCTGGGCAGGATCCTAACCTCTGCCCTCCAGGACCTAAAGTTGGTTATGTCCAGTGTCCCGTGACCAGAGAAGATCATGGCGGGTTTTCCTTGTGAACTTGGATGAGAACTTGGACGAGAACTTGGACGAGAACTTGGACGAATGCCTGGTCTGGATTTCGGAGCTGCGCGTGACCTGGTGCTGGGCCTGGATCTCGGAGCTGCGCGTGATCTGGTGCTGGGCCTGGATCTCGGAGCTGCGCGTGACCTGGTGCTGGGTCTGGATCTAGGAGCTGCGCGCGACCCGGTGCTGGGCCTGGATCCCGGAGCCGCGCACGACCCGGCGCTGGGCCTGGATCTCGGAGCTGCGAGTGACCTGGTGCTTGACCCGGAGCTTGACCTCGAACCAGGATCGGAGTCGGCTCTGGAACCAGGATCAGAGTCCGCTTTGGCACCTGGATCAGAGACAGGCTGGGGAAAAAGATTCGGAGAAAGGCTCGGAAACAGCCTGGGAGAAAGGCTCGGAAACAGCCTGGGAGAAAGGCTTGGAAACAGACTTCGAGACAGACTTGGAAACAGACTTCGAGACAGACGTGGAAGCAGACTTCGAGACTGACTTGGAAACAGATTTCGAGACTGACTTGGAAACAGACTTTGAGACTGACTTGGAAACAGACTTGGAGACTGGACAGAGAATTAGGTTAGACCCAGAACCATAAACAGATTCAAAAACTTGGTTAGAAACAGAGCTGGAAATTAAATTAGAGACAGGGCTGGAGACAGGGCTGGAAACAGAGCTTGAAAATAAATTAGAGACAGGGTTGGAAATTAAATTGGAGACAGTTTCTGAAACTGGACTGGCTGCGGAGCTAGGAAAGTAATTAGAGACAGTGGAGGAGACAGTGGAGGAGACAGTGGAGTGAGCTGGGTTGGAAACGGAGCTGGAAGCGGAGCTGGGAGTTAAATCAACCACCGAACTGAGAATGAGAGCAAAGACAGCATTGGAGATTGGGCTGGAGACAGAGGAAGGGACAGAGGAGGAGACAGGGCTGGAGACAGAGGAGGAGACAGGGCTGGAGACAGAGGAGGAGACAGGGCTGGAGACAGAGGAGGAGACAGGGCTGGAGACAGAGGAGTGAGCTGGGTTAGAAGCGGAGCTGGGAGTTAAAACAGCCTCTGAACTGAAAAGAAGAGCAAACACAAAACCTATGCAGCTGGCAATGAAATCAGGAACTGGACATGGAACCGAACTAGGAACTGGGCTAGGAAATGGACGAGGAACTAGACTGGAACTGGGAACGGGAGCAGGACTGGGAATCGGACTGAGAACAGGATTGGGAGCAGGACTGGGAACACGATTGGGAGCAGGACTGGGAACTGGATTGGGAGCAGGACTGGGAACAGGACTGGGAACCTGACTGAGAACAGGATTGGGAACAGGACTGGGAACAGGATTGGGAGCAGGACTGGGAACAGGATTGGGAACAGGACTGGGACCTGGATCAGAAACTGGCCATCGAATAGGGCAGAAATCTGGACATGGACTTGGACATGGACTAGAATTATGGCAGGAACCTGGACATGGACTTGGACATGGACTAGGACTAGGGCAGGAACCAGGACATGGACTTGGACATGGACTAGGACTAGGGCAGGAACCTGGACAAGGACTTGGACATGGACTAGGACTAGGGCAGGAACCTGGACATGGACTTGGACATCGACTTGGACAGGAACCTGAACATGGACTCAATTTTGCTCTAAAACATGGGCTAGGACTTGGAATGGAGGTCATCCTGTGGACCTCAGATATGGACTGGGCTTGAGAAGAGGCCATCCTGAGGGCCTCTGACATGGACTGGACAGGAGTCGAGGTTTCTTCTAGAACCTCTGGCAGGAATGTGGCTTGGGCGGAGGTTTTCTCTTGGACCTCCGATATGAGCAGGCCAGGAGAGGAGGTTTCCTCTTGATTCTCTGGATGCTGCTTGGGGCTGAAGGTCGCCACGTTAACCTCCCTGAGCAGCTCCACTGTGGAGACCTTCTTCTGGGCCTCCGGCTGGAGCTCGGGGCTGGAGGTCGCCACGTTAACCTCCAGGTGTAGCTCCCTTGTACGTTGGCATTGTCCATAAACGACCACGACACGCGTTCCTCTATACTTCTTCCTTTTTAACTTCTTCTTACTCTTCTTCTTTTTACCCTTCTTCTCTTTACCTACACTTTACTTCCTTACTTTACTTTCTCCTTTGTCTTTACTTTGACTTCACTTTTCTCTCTCTCTCTCGCGGACTTGCTCTCTTCTGCCTCCTTTTTCCGTTACTCCTCCGGACTCTCCTTTGTCTCGTTAAACCACATGGCAATTACCGTTTTCTTTCTTCTTTCTACTTTGGCGAGACCCAACTCCGTTCACCCCGAGTCTACCGATGTGGAAGATTCAGCAAAGTCCTCGCTAAATCTACAAACCAAGGACAGTCGTGAACGGCATAAAATTAATGCAAGTATAAATTTTAATTGATCTATAGGGGTGTCCTTTTAAGCCAGTGCCCCTGTTGAAGGTGAATTTCAATTCATTGCTGATTCTCGAGGCTAAACTGTTGTGTGTTCTGCCATTCTGTTATTTTCATAATTTTTCCTTTTGTTTCTTTCACTTACCCTGTATATATGTATTATTTGTTTATACCTAGTTGTGTATATCAGTAGTTTTACGTAGTTATTAAAATCCATGGTTATCACGCGGGATCGTCTCTGTTTTTACTCATGGAAAGGTTCACTTTTAACGTTGCTCTTCGCTACACGCTGTATTTCTTTTATTCTTTTAGAGTAATACAAAGACTGCCCTGGTAAGTTTGATGGACAAACAGATCATGCTGCTTCGCATTTAATTCTAAAGCTAGACTACAGTAATTAATATAACATTCCCTTTCATGGTAGATTTATAACCATAACTAATCAGAACACAATTCGATTAGAGCTATAGATATATTTCACCCATTTGAGCTAGACTCGCTACACTGGTCTCAGACCTGGATTTGCATGTCCAGGGAGGAGCCGCTTTAAACCGTATTATGTGTGAAATTAAGAAAAAGCATGAAATAATGTATCCCATTGCAATATGATATGCATAATCAATCAGGGTATCTCTGGACGATTAACCTCATACCAAATTCGATGGATTTGTAAAGAATATTACAAGTAAAACATGGTTACAGATATTTAAAATAATATCCTAAGTTAAAACTATCTAAAATCATTATAGTTATGGTACATATACACACAATATATGCAAACACGAAAACATCACACTATTTGGACATCGAATACATATGTAATTACATATAATTACATGTTACATTGAAAAGAGAATCTGTGTGTGTGTGTTTGTGTGTGTGTGTGTGTGCGTGTGTGAAGAGGGGGGGTCGTGTCGCATTCCGATGGCATCTGGTGAAGACCAGAGGAGGGTACAAGAAAGGATTCATGGCTCAAAGACACAGAGAAACTTCTTTGCTAGATCCAGGCTGATTCAGAAATCAGTTTGAAATGTTCAGACGATACACTATGATCTGTTGGACATGTCTCTGACCTAAAATAACATGAAATATGATTGTTTACAGTAACATACATCATGTCATAATAAAGTGTGAAACGGTGAAAAAAGTCAAATTTAACATGAAGAAAGTCATCTGTCATAGCATGTGTGGTGTCATTATGATATCTCATCAGTCCTCTATGTGCATACACATGTGTGCGCTTCAGGCACCTAATGCGATATACAGCGAATTTCAAGCGTCTGCGAACAAAGGAAACGTGTTTTTCTAAAAAACGTTGCAATCTAATGCAATCTAATTATAACAACTTTCACTTCTTTATAACATGATATGTTACTATGATATGACATGTCTCTGACCTAAAATAACACGAAATATGATTGTTTACAATAATATACATCATATATAATGTGTGAAACGGTGAAAAAAGTCAAATTTAACATGAAGAAAGTCATATTGTTAGGTTTCCTCTCCTACAGCTCTCGCTATACTGCAAAGAGTAGCGAGTGGCATACTTCCGCATTCCACTGCGTGCATTCCAGCGCTATTCAAAAACTGCTGTGTCTGCTTCAGGGCGGAGTATTAGTTTAGATTAGCTGTGTTTAACCTTGCGCTTTTATTTCCAAAGCTCGTAATTTGTGGTTTCCAGACCACTTCCTAGCCTTGCGCATTTATTTCCCTGTGTTTTATGGATTTACTACCCGTTGTGGATTACTGTGTTTCTTTTTTGGATTACTGACTCTTCGGCTAAGTACATTCTCATTTGGATTACTTTTACCTTTTTTGGATTACTGCCTCCTCCGCTAACTACATTATTATTTTGGATTATTGTTACTCTTTTGTTCGTGGATTTATGTTTGATGGTGTTTTTTGTGTTCAGTTAATTTTGTACTTCCTGTTTCTATTAAACTGACATTTACCCTGCGCTTGCATCCTGACTCCCTCATTCTACTACACATCACGTGTCGTAACACATATGTCATAACATGTGTGGTAACATTATGGTTTCTCATCAGTCCTCTATGTGCGCTTCAGGCACCTAAAGCACGATACAGCGAATTTCAAGCGTCTGCGAGCAAAGGAAACGTGCAAGGCAATGAAAAATAATTCATTTCATTAACATGTCATCAGGTGAAAAAAAAGCACATACATCACTAAATCTTAGCCAGAAACCTGCCACTGGCTTTCGTGTCTTGCAGCTAGAACATGGAACCCAGCAGATTCCAATACAAGCAATATGACATCACAAGGGCAACAGTCATGTGACTGGCTTTCTCTTTCTAGCAGCAAGAAGGTAGAACCAAGCAGATTCTAATACAAGCAATATGACATCACAAGGGCCAGAGTCATGTGACTGGCACGGGAAAGAACACAATGATGTAAGCCCAGTCCTGACAGTTCCAAGACAGCTTTAACAGTGAGTGAGCGGGGGAAATAGTGGCTACTTCAAGAAGTGATTGTGAAACTAGACAGATCATTTATTTATTTATTTATTTATTTATTTATTTATTTATTTATTTATTTATTTATTTATTTATAATTGAATTTATTTATTCACTTACTGTATTTATTATTATTTTCTCCTGTAGAAGAAACAAGCAAAGTCACATATTGTTATGACCTGTAGGGTAAAGGAGAGAAGCAGGATGCATGTGCAGGGGAAAGTGGTCAGTTTAATAGGAACAGTTCAAAATAATCACAAACAGAAAGGACTTCATACAACATAAATACATCAATATGAATCTCACCGTTATCCAAACAATGTAGAACTAATCCAAATAAGAAACACAGTAAAATACATGCTAGGCTAGACGGTGGTCTGGAAACCACAAATTATGAGCTAAGGAAAATAAACGCGAGGCTAGAAAGGCAGTCTGGAAACCACGAACTACGAACCAAGGAAAACTAACGCGAGGCTAGAAAGGCGGTCTGGAAACCACGAGAAAAGAGCTAAGGGAAAAAAGCGCACGGTTAAACACATCTAAGTAAAACTAACGCTAATACTCTGCCGAGAAGCGGAAACGGAGCGGCGTATTTAAACACATAATAATCACATGTCCAAATCAATGACAGCTGAAACTAATTATTATCCCATGAACACGAACCAATGAGAAAACGGGGCAGAGACATGACACAAAACAAAACATGACCACGTGGGGAAACACAGGAGGAGGAGACATGACGTGAACGAAAAAATGAGCACATGGCAGAAGTAAACAAAAAGCGATGAATGAAATGTACATCGGAGAGTTTTTGAACGGCGCTGGAATGCGTGCAATGGAATGCGGAAGTATGCCACAAGCCATTCCTTGCCGAGTCGCGAGCGCTAGGGAAGGGGAAACCTATCACATATGGTACTTAAAAAAAAAAAAAAAAAAAAAAAAAAAAAATGGAACTGATGTACATTATAAAGTTTTCAGCTATACTTATGAAAAAAAGGGAGGGGACATAATGGATTTTAACACATATTATAGCCCATATCTAACTCAAATTAAAGCCTACATCTAAGTAAACATTCAAAATAATAAACTCCTATGTCTCGAGAATGTTTGGGCAAGTTAATGAAAAATAAAACCTTTCATAAAAATGTCATCAGGTGAAAAAACAGCACAAATATCACTTAATCTTAGCCAGAAAACTGCCATTGGCTTTTTCTTTCTGGAAGCAAGAACTTGGAACCCAGCAGATTCTAACAGAAGCAATACGACATCACAAGGGCCAGAGTCATGTGACTGGCTTTCTCTTACTAGCAGCAACAAGTTAGAACCCAGCAGAATCTAGTAGAAGCAATATGACATCACAAGGGCCACAGTCATGTGACTGGAGCGGTAGAGAACACAATGATGTAAGCCCAGTCATGACAGTTCCAAGACAGCTTTAACAGTGAGTGAGTGGGGGAAATAGTGGCTACTTCAAGAAGTGATTGTGAACTAGACAGATTATTTATTTATTTATTTATTTATGTATTAATAAATAAATCAATGTATTTATTTATTCATTTACTGTATTTATTACTATTTTTGCTCCTGTTGAAGAAACAACCAAAGTTACATATGGTACTTAAAAAAAAAAAAAAAAAAAAAAATCGTGTAATTGTACATTATAAGATTTTCAGCTCTACTTGTGAAAAAAAGAAGGGGACATAACAGGTTTTAACACAGATTATAGGCCATATCTAACTCAAATCAAAGCCTACATATAACTAAATATTCAAAATGGTAAACTCCTAAGTCTCGAGAATGTTTGGGCAAGTCAATGAAAAATAATTCCTTACTTAAATGTCATCAGGTGAAAAAACAGCACATACATCACTTAATCTTAGCCAGAAAACTGCCACTGGCTTTCTCTTTCTAGCAAGAAGAAGTTAGAACCCAGCAGATTCTAATACAAGCAATACGACATCACAAGGGCCACAGACATGTGACTGGCTTTCTCTTTCAAGCAGCAAGAAGTTAGAACCCAGCAGATTCTAATAGAAGCAATATGACATCACAAGGGCCAGAGTCATGTGACTGGCTTTCTGTTTCTAGCAGCAAGAAGTTAGAACCCAGCAGATTGTAGTAGAAGCAATATGACATCACAATGGCCACAGTCATGTGACTGGCATGGTAGAGAACACAATGATGTAAGCCCAGTCCTGACAGTTCCAAGACAGCTTTAACAGTGAGTTAGTGGGGGAAATAGTTGCTACTTCAAGAAGTGATTGTGAAACTAGACAGATTATTTTTCTATTTATTTATTTATTTATTTATTTATTTATTTATTTATTTATTTATGAATTAATAAATAAAACAATGTATTTATTTATTCATTTAATGTATTTATTACTATTTTGGCTCCTGTTGAAGAAACAACCAAAGTTACATATGGTACTTAAAAAAAAAAAAAAAAAAAAAAGTACTATTGTACATTATAAAGTTTTCAGCTCTACTTGTGAAAAAAAGAAGGGGACATAACAGGTTTTAACACAGATTATACCCTGTAGCTATCTCAAATCATAGCCTACATCTAACTAAACATTCAAAATGGTAAATTCGTAAGTCTCGAGAATGTTTGGGCAAGTCAATGAAAAATAATTCCTTTCTTAAACATCATAAGGTGAGAAAACCGCACATACATCACTTAATCTTAGCCAGAAAACTGCCATTGGCTTTCTCTTTCTAGCAGCATGAACTTGGAACCCAGCAGATTCTAATAGAAGCAATACGACTTCACAAGGGCCACAGTCATGTGACTGGCTTTCTGTTTCTAGCAGCAAGAAGTTAGAACCCAGCAGATTGTAGTAGAAGCAATATGACATCACAATGGCCACAGTCATGTGACTGGCACGGTAGAGAACACAATGATGTAAGCCCAGTCCTGACAGTTCCAAGTCAGCTTTAACAGTGAGTTAGTGGGGGAAATAGTGGCTACTTCAAGAAGTGATTGTGAAACTAGACAGATTATTTATCTATCTATCTATCTATCTATTTATTTATTTATTTATTAATAAATAAATAAATCAATGAATTTATTTATTCATTTACTGTATTTATTACTATTTTTGCTCCTGTTGAAGAAACAACCAAAGTTACACATGGTACTTAAAAAAAAAAAAAAAAAAAAAAAAAAATCGTGTAATTGTACATTATAAAATTTTCAGCTCTACTTGTGAAAAAAAGAAGGGGACATAACAGGTTTTAACACAGATTATATCCCATATCTAATTCAAATCAAAGCCTACATCTAACTAAACATTCAAAATGGTAAACTTTTAAGTCTCGAGAGCAATACGACATCCCAAGGGCCACAGTCATGTGACTGGCTTTCTCTTTCTAGCAGCAAGAAGTTAGAACCCAGCAGATTCTAGTAGAAGCAATATGACATCACAAGGGCCATAGTCATGTGACTGGCGCGGGAGAGAAAACAATGATCTAAGCCCAGTCCTGACAGTTCCAAGACAGCTTTAACAGTGAGTGAGTGGGGGAAATAGTGGCTACTTCAAGAATTGATTGTGAAACCAGACAGATTATTTATTTATTTATTTATTTATTTATTTATTAATAAATAAATCAATGCATTTATTTATTAATTTACTGTATTTTTTTTATATTTTTGCTCCTGTTGAAGAAACATCCAAAGTTACATATGGTACTTAAAAAAAAACAAAAAACAAAAAACAAAAAAAAACAAAAACAAAAAAACAATGGAAATTATGTACATTATAAAGTTTTAAGCTCTACTTATGAAAAAAGAAGGGGACATAACAGGTTTTAACACAGATTATAGCCCGTATCTAACTCAAATCAAAGCCTACAGCTAACTAAACATTCAAAATAGTAAACTCCTAAGTCTCGAGAATGTTTGGGCAAGTCAGTGAAAAATAATTGCTTTATTAAACGTCATCAGGTGAAAAAACAGATTCTAGTAGAAGCAATATGACATCACAAGGGCCAGAGTCATGTGACTGGCACGGGAAAGAACACAATGATGTAAGCCCAGTCCTGACAGTTCCAAGACAGCTTTAACAATGAGTGAGTAGGGGAAATAGTGGCTACTTCAAGAAGTGATTGTGAAACTAGACAGATTATTTATCTATTTATCTATTTATTTATTCATTTATTTATTTATTTATTTATGTATTAATAAATAAATCAATGTATTTCTTTATTCATTTACTGTATTTTTTAGTATTTTTACTCCTGTTGAAGAAACATCCAAAGTTGGTACTTAAAAAAACAAAAAAACAAAAAAAAAAAAAAAACAATGGAAATGATGTACATTATAAAGTTTTAAGCTCTATTTATGAAAAAAGAAGGGGACATAACAGGTTTTAACACAGATTATAGCCCGTATCTAACTCAAATCAAAGCCTACAGCTAACTAAAAATTCAAAATAGAAAACTCCTAAGTCTCGAGAATGTTTGGGCAAGTCAATGAAAAATAATTCCTTTATTAAACGTCATCAGGTGAAAAAACAGCACATACATCACTTAATCTTAGCCAGAAAACTGCCACTGGCTTTCTATTTCTAGCAAGAAGAACTTGGAACCCAGCAGATTCTAATAGAAGCAATACGACATCACAAGGGCCTCAGTCATGTGACTGGCTTTCTCTTTCTAGCATCAAGAAGTTAGAACCCAGCAGATTCTAATAGAAGCAATATGACATCACAAAGGCCAGAGTCATGTGACTGGCGCGGGAGAGAAAGCAATGATGTAAGCCCAGTCCTGACAGTTCCAAGACAGCTTTAACAGTGAGTGACTGGGGGAAATAGTGGCTACTTCAAGAATTGATTGTGAAACCAGACAGATTAATTATTTATTTATTTATTTATTTATTTATTTATTTATGTATTAATAAATAAATCAATGTATTTATTTATTCATTTACTGTATTTTTTACTATTTTTGCTCCTGTTGAAGAAACATCCAGAGTTACATATGGTACTTAAAAAAAAAACAAAAAACAAAAAACATAAAAAAACAAAAACAAAAAAACAATGGAAATGATGTACATTATAAAGTTTTAAGCTCTACTTATGAAAAAAGAATGGGACATAACAGGTTTTAACACAGATTATAGCCCGTATCTAACTCAAATCAAAGCCTACAGCTAACTAAACATTCAAAATAGTAAACTCCTAAGTCTCGAGAATGTTTGGGCAAGTCAGTGAAAAATAATTCCTTTATTAAACGTCATCAGGTGAAAAAACAGCACATACATCACTTAATCTTAGCCAGAAAACTGCCATTGGCTTTCTATTTCTAGCAAGAAAAACTTGAAACCCAGCAGATTTTAATAGAAGCAAAACGACATCACAAGGGCCACAGTCATGTGACTGGCTTTCTCTTTCTAGCAGCAAGAAGTTAGAACAAAGCAGATTCTAACAGAAGCAATATGACATCACAAAGGCCACAGTCATGTGACTGGCGCGGGAGAGAAAACAATGATGTAAGCCCAGTCCTGACAGTTCCAAGACAGCTTTAACAGTGAGTGAGTTGGGGAAATAGTGGCTACTTCAATAAATGATTGTGAAAATAGACAGATTATTTATTTATTTATTTGTTTGTTTGTTTGTTTGTTTGTTTGTTTATGTATTAATAAATAAATCAATGTCTTTATTTATTTATTTATTTACTTCCTGTATTTATTACTATTTTTGCTCCTGGTGAAGAAACAACCAAAGTTACATATGGTACTTAAAAAAAATAAATAAATAAATAATAAAAAAATGGAACTGATGTACATTATAAAGTTTTCAGCTCTACTTATGAGAAAAAGAGGGGACATAACAGGTTTTACCACAGATTATAGCCCATATCTAACTCAAATCAAAGCCTACATCTAACTAAACATTCAAAATGGTAAACTCCTAACTCTCGAGAATGTTTGGGCAAGTCAGTGAAAAATTATTCCTTTCTTAAACGTCATCAGGTGAAAAAACAGCACATACATCACTTAATCTTAGCCAGAAAACTGCCATTGGCTTTTTCTTTCTAGCTGCAAGAACTTGGAACCCAGCAGATTCTAATAGAAGCAATACGACATCACAAGGGCAACAGTCATGTGACTGGCTTTCTCTTTCTAGCAGCAAGAAGTTAGAACCCAGCAGATTCTAATAGAAGCAATATGACATCACAAGGGCCACAGTCATGTGACTGGCACGGGAAAGAACACAATAATGTAAGCCCAGTGCTGACAGTTCCAAGACAGCTTTAACAGTGAGTGAGTGGGGGAAATAGTGGCTACTTCAAGAAGTGATTGTGAAACTAGACAGATTATTTATTTATTTATTCATTCATTTATTTGTTTGTTTGTTTGTTTGTTTATTTATGTATTAATAAATAAATCAATGTATTTATTTATTCATTTTCTGTATTTATTACTATTTTTGCTCCTGTTGAAGAAACAACCAAAGTTACATATAGTACTTAAAAAAAAAAAAAAAAAAAAAAAAAAAAAAAAAAAAAAAAAAATGGAACTGATGTGCATTATAAAGTTTATAAAATAAACTTGATTATTAAAATAATCATCGTTATGATCAGACTGATGAATCAGTTCAGGGTTAAATATCATTAAATATGAAAGATGTTTAGAGTCAACTGACATAATGAAATAATAATAATTAGTAATTATTCAATAATAACATGGTATGATTGGTAAAATCAGTGGATGTTACACCAGACTGAACAAGATAATCATTTTAATTAAAAAAAAACACAGAATGATGGAGATGTTTAGGGATTAAAAATGCACATTGTGTTGTGGATTAAATTATAAACCCTTACAGTTTACACAGATTTAAATAATTATTTTCTATTTTATTTATATAGTTTCTTTTTCTTTAGAAATAGTTCAGTCTTGTAAAGCAACTCGGGCTGAAATGTGCCATAAAAATATATTTTAATTTAATACTTATATAATTATAATTTCTCCTTTGTTATATTATTTATTCTTTATCTATTCTTCCACAGACTCTGAGTTTGTTCATATTATAATAAAGGGCTGGAATCTTGAATAATTAAAGTGTATTATTGTTAGGTTTTCTTCCACTCTCGCTGCGCTGCAAAGAGAAGCGTAGACTACTTCCGCATTCCAAGGAGCGCATTCCGCCTCCTGTCAGAAGGACTCTTGTTTTGTTTACCTCTGCCATGTGCTTTTAGTCACTGTGTTCACGTCATGTCTCTGTCCCCGCCTCCTTGGAAGTCTACGCTTCTCTTTGCAGCGTAGCGAGAGCGGGAGAAAACCTAACAGAACCACAAACTTGGAACTACGGACATAAGAACAAAGCTACGGATCAAAAGCGCTACAGAATTTAAACTATTACAAAGTGAAACTACGGACATAACTAAAGTAATCTAAGCTATTCTAATACACCGCGAGGAAGCGGAAACAGCGCGGGGTATTTAAACACACAGAAATCAAACACAAAATCACAGACACCTCAAAATCATAATCACATCAAATGAACTAGAACCAATGAGAAAACAAGGAGGCGGGGACAGAGACATGACGTGAACACAATGACTAAAAGCACATGGCAGAGGTAAACAAAACAAGAGTCCTTCTGACAGGAGGCGGAATGCGCTCCTTGGAATGCGGAAGTAGTCTACGCTTCTCTTTGCAGCGTAGTGAGAGCGGGAGAAAACCTAACAATTATTATTATTATTATTATTATTATTATTATTATTATATGACTGCGATGTAGTTTAAAGTGTAAATATTATCACACAGGTTTTAGTAAAAGTGTAAATATGAATGGTTCATCAATAAACATCTCCATCATCATCATCATCATCATCATCATCATCATCATCATCAAAAGTAACACGTCACTGAAAATAAACTGAATTTTGAAGCTTTGTAAAGAAACAGTGTTTATTTTACGGAGCCCCTGAAGTGACCTGTGCAAAAAATTTTTTTTTTTAATCACAGAAACTTTCGCGTGAGCAGAAGAAAAGTTTCTCGTGCGCACGCGTTACAGTTTCCGGTGTGTGTAGAGCATGGATGCACATGAATTTATAGAGATATATTTTAAAGTTGGCCTTCAATACAAAGACGTTACTTCTGTTACTGCTTCCCGACATAGGTATGTAATCACAGAGCGACATGAAGCAAGCGGAAGTCAGCTATAGACACACCGGAAACTGTAACGCATGCGCACGAGACACTTTTCTTGCGCTCACGCGAAAGTCTCTGTGATTTTTTTTTTTGCACAGGTCACTTCAGGGGCTCCGTATTATTTTCATTTGAATTCAGTCTTTTTTATGTTTTATAACGCATTTGATCTGGAAGCAGGTGTTTGTTTCTCCAGATGAAGGTGTAGCGTATGATCTATGCTCAAACTGATTTCTAAATTAACCCAAACGAAACATAGAGTAACCCCGAGAGGCCTCCTTTGACCAGATGCACCTTTAGGATGCAAAAAGTCTCTCTGGGACCCACACAGGACTTATCCCTGCAATAAAAGAAGCCTTTGATGACTGAACATCTGGGAAACTTCATGATTAGTTCATCAGCAGGGGTCCACCAAAACTCCCGACCAAGGGGCCCTTAAATCTCTAATCTAATCTTACTTTACGACACACACATACACACACACACTTACTTTACGACACACACACACACACACACACACACACACACACACACCCACGCTTACCTTACACACACAATGGAGAAACCCCTCTCTCTTCCATGTAACGTGTAATTATATGTAATTATTCCATGTCTAAATAGTGTGATGTTATTTTGTTTACATATATTGTGTGTTTATGTAACTAACCTTAATGACTTTAGATAGTTTTAATCCAGCATATCATTTTAAATGTTTGTAACCAGGTTTTATTTGTAATATTCTTTACAAATCCATCAAATTTGGTATGTAATTAATCGTCTCGAGATACCCGGATTGAGTATGCATATCACATTGCAATGGGATACATCATTTCATGTTTTTCCTTTAATTTCATTTATAACGCGGTATAGACCGGCTCCTCCCTCGACATTTAAATTAGGGTCCGAGACCAGACAAAGAGAGTCATCCGGACATGCAAACCCAACTTCCTGATTGGCCCATAGCCCAAAGAGGCGTGTGCGCTGGTGTTGTTTTTAAAACAACACCACGCTCACTTCAGGCGGATTTGAGAGTTAGACTTCAGAGTTTGACTTCACTTCTCAACTTCACTTCTTCCGGTTTCTCTCCCCTGGGGCCACGTGCCCCGGGAAGAGGAAGACAGGATCTCTCTCCCTCCGGACACAAGATGCAACTACCTCTGGGCTCACGCCTTTTCAAACAACAACGATCCAGCGAACTCTACCCGACCTCGCACAAACTCTCAACCTTGAGGCCATGCAAGTATAGTTAATGACCTATATCTGCGTTAAGATTGTACTCCTGTGTTACAGGAGAATTAAGTTCGTGCTGGTTCTGAAAAAGGCTAATTAGTTGTGTTTTTGTCTGCTTCCCTTTCTTTCATCACTTTCTCTCTATCCCTTTTCTCTCCCTGTATATAGATGTGCATATATGTATGTTCTGCTTAGAGTTAGTCGTGTGTATCCATAGTCACATATAGCTATTAAAATCTATTATCCCACGCTTGATTTTCTCTGTTTTTTTGACAGGATGAGTCAATTAAATACTGCATAAGGTCTGATTACCGGCTCTATCTTTAATAACAAACTTCGTGAGTTAATTCTTCCTGGCCAGAAGGACAAACTCACTCTTTAGAGCTCATAAAGCTGATCTAGGCCACATACATAGTAATAATTAATTATAATCCGTTGTAGTTAATTATCTATATGTATATGTGCACATACATGAATTCCCTTTCATGGCTGATGTATATTTATAACTGGTCACAACACGCGTTGATTAGATATATAGATATATTTCACGCCATTCGAGCTAATTCCTTATTTAAATTGGAGAATACATTTAAACGTGTTAAACATCTTTTAATTTGTTACATAGATTGTAACTGGTGGAGAATATTATTTTAAACGTTGCAGATTCATCCGAGTTACTACACATTCCTGTAGATAACACGGGCACGCTTTAAAACTCGCCTCCTTTAAAAAGGTGCGTTGAATCCAAGCGTGCGCTTCTGTTTCGTTTCACGTTTAAAGTTGATCCATTACATTATTCTGGTGGAAAAAAATAATGCATAGTAATGCCCCTTTTTGTAAATTTGCTACTAAGGTTTGAGCAGAGCAGTGCTGTATTGATCATTAACTAGATGATTAAGCTGAATTAGTGATGAATTGTTCTCACCTCACTGAGACTTTCATTCACACTCTCACCACAACAAATACCCATATAAACATGATAAAAAAAAATCAATACAAGTATAGCCTCTCATCTCAGCTTTATCTCTAAAGCTCAGTTAACTGTGTGTTCTTTTGTTTATCTAAACCACAGGGCTGCTAGAGTGCTAGCTAAAGTTAGCAAGACAGAAACAGGACTAGCATTACTCTTACTAGGCAGCTAATATTATCATGTGATTAAACAGAATTGTTGAGTTTGTTAAAATATGTGTGAAATTATTAATGGTAATGATGCTAATTTTAGATATTTTGATTTCCAGCCATTGATAAATTTACCTCAGCGCTCAGTGCCTGCTAGTTTACAAGCTAGCCTGCTAATCCTCATAGCTGTAAATGTTTATGCAGATGTTGACAGTAATGCTCTGTAAATAATCTCAGTGTCACAACACCTTATTTTATTTCAAGAAAAGTAAAAATATCTACAATTACAGAAAAGGACAGAATTGTAAGTGTTTTTGTGTGTGAAAGGGCTACGACTTTTATGTTCGATATGACTTTTTTTTTCGGTATTCGGAGGAAACACGGCATAAAGTCAGTCAAGAATTACAGACCTGAAACATAAATAAATAAATAGAAATCACAAAAGCAGCTGCCTTTAAGTGTGTGTGTGCAATAGTTTCCTCCACATGTCTTCTCATTACACCATCTGTTATGACACGTGGTGTGTAGTGGAACGAGGGAGTCAGGATGCAAGCGCAGGCGAAACGTCAGTTTATTAGGAACCGGAAGTTCAAAAATAAATGAACACACACAACACCATAAAACATAATCCATGAAAAAAAAGGTAACAGTAATCCAAAATGATAATGTACTTAGCCGAAGAGGCAGTAATCCAAAAAGGTAGTAATCCAAAAAACACAGGGAAAAACACGCGAGGCTGGGAGGTGGTCTGGGAACCACGAATTACGAGCTACGGGATAAACGCGCAAGGCTAGGAGGTGATCTGGGAACCACGAATTTCGAGCTACGGGAAAAATACGCGAGGCTAGGAGGTGGTCTGGGAACCACGAGTAACGAGCTAAGGGATACAGCTCAGGCAAGGAGGTGGTTTGGAAACCATGAACAAAAGGCTATGGAACATATCTAAATCCAAACTAAACTAAGGTAAGGTTAAACTAATCTAATACTCTGAGCCAAAGCGGAAACGGAGCGGCGTATTTAAACACATAGAAATCACATGCACAATCAATGACACCTGAAACCCATGATGACCCAATAAACCAGAACCAATGAGGATTAAGGAGGCGGAGACATGACACAAACCAAAACATATGCACATAGGGAAACACAGGAGGCGGAGACATGACGTGAACGAAAACATAACGAGAGTCTATGAATGACAGTCCAGAGGGTTTTTATGAATAGCGCTGGAACGCGCTCAGTGGAATGCGGAAGTATGCTACTCGCTAGCTTCGCAGCGAGAGGGCGGGAGAAAACCTAACACCATCGATGTAATCAGTGTGACATAATGCATCACTGCTTACACACACACACACACACACACACACACACACACACACATACACATTATACTGTAATTGAATTACAGATGAATTTATTATTATATAATTCCATAGTGCTGTATTGTGTTGAACTTTTTGTCGCTTTTTCATGATTGTGTGTTACATTTTTGTGCTTTGTGAGGCCGCGGCGGTTCGACATCATTGTCAGTCTGGTGCTCTGGAGCCTCTTCTATCTTACAAGGAAAAGAACACAGCCAGCTTTTCTCTTGGTTCGTAAATAAAGTCATAAATCTTCAGAAAGGTGTTGGTGTGGTATCTGGGTCACGGCACCAATTTGTTAGAAATTGACCTTTGAGAATCAGTCGCTGCCGCTGCTGTGGATTGTGTCCTAAAGATCACACTCATGAAAAACAGCTTATAATTCATATTTCAGTGGTTCTGACAAAGTGTACACTGTTAAACGTGAGTAAAATGTAACTGAATTAAATTATATGTTGAAAATGTAAATGTTCCTGCAGCACCCTGCTGTGAGATCAGACGTAATCACTGAAAATGATGAAACAGTGTGTGTTTAAAGGGCCATTTTCACCTCCTGACGTGTTCACATCCTGAAGTCTGAGTCATCAAAGGACCACTGAACACCTGTGACCTTCATCATCTGCCCCCCTGTCCCCAATCACACCACTGTTGATATTGAACAGGAGAAGTGTCCTGCTCGGGTTAATGCCTCCTGTTTCTCTTTACAATATTACACTTTAAACTAAAGACAGCTTTACGCTCTGATGTCACTGTCATATAACGCTATCATCACTGCATGTTCATTAAGACAAAGTCACTTCCACATCAGACAGAAGTGTACGAGTGGCGACTTCACACACAGACGGCACACATGGTTATATACAGTATGTCTAATAACATGTTTTGCCCCGTAGCGATGTTTATAAAGGGTTAACAAAGTCACCGTTACGATTCCTCTATAATTACATGTACCTGATGCACTAACGCAGATCCTTTAGTTTGTTTGATTAACTTTTTATTGGCTACCAGCTGCTATGGTGATAAACAGGATCAACCAATCAGGTTTCAGTATCTGATGTTCAGCGGATCTGATATAATGATATTAATCATTATAGGATAATATGGTGAGATTGTTAGACTTGTTGAAATGAATCCCTGTCTCCACATCTGTACTGAGATGTTGTTTGAGGTGATAATTTCGTTTATTCCACAGAGCTGCTGAGTTCTGGATTGTGGTTGGTGAGAAGGTGTTGATTAATGTTCTAGAGCAGCAGCTCTGACAGTAGTGCAGCTGCACATCACAGGTTTATTTATAATTAATGCGCTCGTTATGGTTTCTATAGTAACTCATTCACAGCGCCGCAGTGTGTGTTATTCACTAACTTGCTACAGCATTCTCATTTCTAGTGATTTTTTATTCGCACACTCTCCCAACCCCTAAACTGTAATTGGGACGTGGCCCGGTGGAACCTCTGAATGACAGGTGATGGGTCAGAATGAATATTTTATAATCTGGCGTCAGGGCGGGTATAAAGAGTCCCAGCGCCGGAGCACACGGAGCATTAACGTGATCTTCATCACCATGACTACCGTCTGCCTCGTCCTCATCAGCGCCACCTGCTCTCTGTCAGCTGTTCTCTCGTGCTGTGACGAGTCGCTCGAGCGGCGCTCCGTACACACGACCACACACACACACACACACACACACACACACACACACACACACACACACACACACACAGAGAGAGAGAGAGCAATCTAACATTACACTTCCACACGTTACTCCTGCACTTGTACAAATCTTATTCATGAGCTTTGGTCTGTGGGATTTGAAAATTGTTGTTAATTTTCTGGACTGTGTTCTGAATTAGTTTATTTATGTATGTGCTTTTTTGTTTGTTTTTAAGTTTTAAGTTAAATATCAACATCAAATGAGGATACCATATACAGTCCTGTGCAAAAGTTTTAGACACCCTGTTTTTATTTTAGTACAAACTTTGTTATGGATGTTTTATTTTATGACGTCTACATGATCAAGTCAGTAAAAAAAACATTTTAGATTCCCAAACATTAGTTTTCTAGCACAAAATGAAATGTAACAGAAAAATGTTTGTGTGTCATTAAAGAAAGCAGCATATTGCGTAAGAGACACTTTTCAGACAGTAAACACAATGAAGGCTGCTGGGTTTTGCTGTAAAAGTAAGAAGCGAGTGCGAAAGTCAAAGTGTCCAGAAGAACTGTGTCTGGTTCTGCAAGATGCTCAATAAAACTTACCAGCTCATTTCCTTATAAAACTGCACACATTGTACCGGAGACTACTGTTTTTATTTTTATTTGTATTTATTTGTCACATCAAATATTGATTTACTACTGTTTACTGCTCTTTATGGTGTTTTTTTAATGTAGAAACATTTAATTTCATTATTTTGAAGGCATCTTTGCTCTGCAGCATTTCTTTGCATGTGTCTAAAACTTTTGCACAGTACTGTATAAATGTATAAAGACAAAAATGTAAACAAATCAGTAATTAATTAAACTGAATGATTAATTGAGCTGAATGAAAAATTTATAAAATGAATTTAAAAAGCCAGATTAATTGAAAAAGTAAAATAAATCAGTGAATTGTTTGGGTGATTGTTTTGAATTCATATTTTAATAGAATTAATTAGAATTAATTAAACATAAACAACAAACAAAAAAAACATAAATGTTTCTGCGGTTCTCTGTGTGTGTTTCAGATCGAGGCTCTGCAGGCGGTTCTCACAAAATAACAGAACAAACAAAGTTCCCTTGGTCCCTAAATCCCTTCATTAGGGTGCAGAGCTCTGAGTGCACTACACTCTTATAAATAAAGGTTCCAATTAGAGAACCATCTGTTTATTGGTGCTTTAAAGAGCCCCGGAAATGGTTCTTCACATCAGTGTTACAAGGAACCATGTTATTATAAGTTCTCTAAACAAAACCCTTAGTTAGTGCTTTAAAGAACCAAAGTAAGGTTCTTGAGAGTGATGCCAGGAGAACCTTTTTCTGGTCCCTGGTGAGCAGTGTGCAGCACGTAAGGGGGCGAGGGTGGACAAACTGTGCGGCTGCCCCCCCGGGACCACCTGCGACTTCTTCATCATGAAGTGCCTCTGAGGAAGAAAGCCGTACACATCAAGTGTACTTCTGTGCTGTTTCCTTTAATGTGAAGTGTACACTCCTGCTGTGTTTCCATTACAGTGAAGTGTACACTCCTGCTGTGTCCTAAACACTACTGTACTATTCTCATGATGGGTACACTGTAAATGATTTCTATTGTTTTCACAGTATTATACTGTTTTTCTCACAGTTTCTTGATGTATAAGTTGTGTACAGTATGTTACTGTAGATATTGTTGTTTTCACAGTATTATTGTTGTATTCTCAACAGTTCCGTACTGTGTACACAGTTTACAGTATCTTACTGTAGATTTTCAATGCATTCTGGGAAATTATCAGTTACTGTACATTTAAATACAGTAGTGCAAATTGCCCGTGAAAGACACCACACAAAAATTTTGTAGAAAACGCATTACGTCATCACGTTGGCAAGGTCACGCGTGACGTAGGCGGAATTACCGACCCAGTGTTTACAAAGCGAACATGCAAAGACTAACAAACATACAAACATAACAATCAGCATGAGGACTTCATTGATAACAGCACACAACAGCAACCAACAAACATAGCTGAATAAAATCTTCTGTGACTATTGAAAAGTACAAAAAAACATGTACCCATACTTAGTCTGAAAATAGAAAAAAGGTATTGATGCCTCTCTACTTGTAGATCTTCTCCAGCTTATCATATAGGATGTTCCATTCGGCATCCACAATGGCTTGATAGTCCTCAACATTGTTGACACGGACTTCAGCGTTGTCCTTCTCTGCCTTCAGCTCCAGCTCGATGTTGAGGAGGGCGATCTTAGGGTTCTCGTAACATTTATCTCGTAACATCATATTAATTGTTTATTGCGTATCAGGTTTCCTGTATGGAGTTACATTAAATCATAATTAAATTTGTAAACTGTACAATAATTTCAGAGTCTTTTAAAGAGACGTTAAAAACACTGATGTTTGTAATCTGTTGCCGTGTGGACAGCTTTAAAAAAAAAAAAAAATTTAACAGGGATACAAACACGTAGCTTCTCTGGATTGTCTTTCTATTCAATTTTTTTTCCTTTTTTTTTTTTCTTTTGGAGGTCTGTACAACAACAACAATTTAAAAAAAGGACACATTTGAAAGAGTTTTTTGTCGTGTCCAATACTCGTCGTGTCGGTGCATCGTGTCTCTTCTCTGCCGACCTGGAACGTGCTTCGTCATCTGGTGAGGAATAAATCTTAATATTTTTATGCATACGGGAGTTCTAGTAGCATAACTTTATTGTTAGTTTAGAATAACTGACCGCGACTTTGATATTCAAGGTATTTAATTTACTCTCCACATTTTACTAGTGTATAAGCTGTGTACAGTATGATACTGTAGAGTTCAGAAATGTTACTGTTTAAATACAGTAATATGAACTGAGCGCGAAAAACAACCACAAACTGCCATTTTGTGAAGGAAACTTCAGTTCTCTCAGCAGCTTTGAGAGAGCCTTTGCCTCGAGTCACTGTTTCTGTCTGTAAAGTTTTCATCATAAATATCTGGTTAGTGATGAATCTTTGTTTTCTGCAAACCAAAATGTCAGTAACAGCGTTAACGTTAGTTTAAAAGAACCGCGCCCGGCTTTGATGTTCTATAACATCTGTCTGTAAGTTAAAAGAGGATTTCATTCATGTTAATAGCTTATAATAGTTGATTAGTAAATGTGATTTTATAAAGATAGATAGTATATGTAGCCTCCTAATGTCAGAATTAACTAATCGTTTGTTATTTAACCCTCTAAAGTTACATTTTTCAGTCGCTGTGGGGTCAGATATGCACAAGCTTTTACCTCTCATTTAAAGGTGTTGATAATGTGAGTTGGGTTTTTTTGATGATTAGTTGTATGTTTTGCCTCAGTGACTGATTTGTGCTTATTTATTGCAGGATAATCAGAAGTGCTGTCACCCTTTTCCCCTTCCATCACCAACTCCTCACCTGGCCTTCTTCCTCACCTGGCCTTCTTCCTCACCTGGCCTTCTTCCTCACCTGGCCTTCTTCCTCACCTGGCCTTCTTCCTCACCTGGCCTTCTTCCTCACCCGGCCTTCTTCCTCACCTGGCCTTCTTCCTCACCTGTCTTGTTTTCTATATTCTGCTGTTGTGTAAGTTTGTATTTTATCTGTTCAGGATCATTTTTGATACATGAATTGTTCAGTAATTTAATTATTAATTTTAGTAAGACTCTTACAGCTGTGCTCTGCCCGGCCTCATGCATTATTATGAAAGACATCTAAAACACACAGACAGCTCTGGCATTAAAAAACTGTTATTAATAAACAGCTCTGCAGGTGTCACAGGCTCGTCACAAAACTTGATGTCACCTTAAACATTTCTTCTGTGTGGTTCAGGTTTTTAATTATTAATTTTAAATTGTTCATTTGTCTTGTTTTAAAACAGATTTTTATTGTATTATATTGCATTATTATTATTACTAATGTGTTGTTTAAAAATACACAATAAACTTATTTTGTGCAGTTAAATCTTCAGTTGTCCTTTTTCCTATTTCCCATCAACAGTTTACATTTTCTACATATTCTACAGGTTATACAGTAGCACTATAAATGAAATTAAAATAATATCATAACTGTATAATACTATACAGTATTAAAAGTTACGGTATAATACTGTACTTCAAGAGGGTAAAAGTTACAGTAAAATGCTGTTTTCAGTTGTACAGTATATCTGTAGTTAGTGTTACAGTAATTTTACTGTTGTATGAAATACAGCAACTACTGGATAATTGTTGCCAGTAAGTTACTGTTAATTTGACAATATTTTTTTACAGTGTGTCCAAAAAACTAGATTAAATACTTATGATGTTAAAGATACTCAAAATTTATGGATTAAAGCATGGGTGCAGAATCCGTGGGGGACGGGGGGGGGGGATGTGTCCCCCGCACTTGAAAAAGGCCATGGCCAATTTGTGTATCTTTGATTTCTATGCGTGTACGTGTCTATAAGTCTTAACGTGACCTTACGTTGCCATGACAATTGGCCACCCACGCCACGTGTCACGCCCATGATCACACCCGCGCTGAGCGCTTAGAGGTCGCGATGAGCTCAAAGCGGCAAAAACAAACAAACAAAAAAAAAAACAACTTAACTATAACTACAACAAATTTCATTAAGTTACTACAACTTAATATTGTGTGTAATTTACACTGAAATATCTGTATTATTTGATTTAAAACAAAAATTAAGTTGTAGTAACTTAACGAAATTGGCTTGATAACGTAATTTTTCTCCACATTGAGTTCAGGATTTCAAGCCCCCACCCCTACCCACTTAACATGCCTGGAAAAAATTTAGACAGATAAGACTGTGTAAGAAGACCTGTAGACTGAACAAATACGATACAAAGGACATTTCAAGGTGAGTGTCATTTCATTTACAAATAAACTCTAATAAAGCAATGAATTTGAGCATATTCTCATTATGATATGCCCAATAGTGGACTCGTGTAAAAGTTAGGCTACACCTGCTAACCCACCTGCACCAGCTAATACAGTTGATGAACCATGTTGTACTACTACACATATCTAACGCTAGTCATATTTAGCAGTGTAATTTGAATATCTACCCTTTAGTTTAGCATAGCCGTGGATAAGGGCTTATAGAGGACTTTTCATTTGTGCTGTAGGATGGAAAAGCATGATTAAATTTCTGCTTATTTGTGCACACATTTGTAAAAAATAATCTTTTGTCATTCACATAGATAGTCTTATAGCTCCATTGTAGTCAATTTGTGTCGTTTTTTCAAGATTTATTGTGTCCTTGAATATTGTGTTTAAATACACGACTGCAATTCAAAATAAAAAAAGTTAATTGTTTAGCAATATTGTTGTTGAATGAATTCATTTCTTAAAAACTCCTAAATTACCAAAAACATGGAAAAGCTAAAACTACTGAAGAAAATCTAGTTGTACCAACTTAAAAAGGTTTAATTAAATTAATAAATTAGTATTTTTATCTTGCAACCACGCGTTTAATTAAGTTGTGTTAATAGGTCCCCTGAATTACTTGTTAGAGTGTGCGGCAGCCTATTGAGGAGTGTAAACTTAAAAATTCTTGTGAAAGCTTGAAATTGTCTGTGCTTTAGAGGTAAAGTATCAGTACGAAGTCTGGTCGGCCAAATGATTTATGGATTTGCCCGCCAAGTTGCCATAGCCTTGTGGATACACCACTTATGCATAGGTAAGGTTTGGACAATGACGTTAGTTAGCACGCAAAAGCGTGAATTCAAATGTAAATGAGTTTAAGAGTTAAATAAAGTTAATATCTTGTAACTTTTTTTAGTTTTTAGTTTTTTTTGTCACCTTGCATAATTACTATAGTTATGTGTAGATCTGCACGATTAATCAGAAAAAGATCACGATCTCGATTCGAACACCCACACCATCTCTTTCCTAAATGATAACGATTCGTCTGTCTAATTAACCTTTGACAAAAATCACACCGGAACATTCAGATCTGTGTTGGTGCTGCCGCTGAGCCACAGAGAGAGCAGTTATCATTGCTACATGGTTCTGTAACAATCTAAAAGCTCTTTATTCCACAGATACTCCGAGCTAGTCAGTGTATTCAACAGGTTGTTTCAGAGGCATAAGGTATTGTAAGTATTACATACAACGATGCGACAATAATAAAACAAGGTGTTGACATGAAAAAGGAAATTTACTTCTGATACTCAAGTACTTTTAAAAAGCAAGTACTTCTGTACTTTTACTTAAGTAAAAATCTGTCTTTACAACTTTCACTTGTAATGGAGTAATATGTGACCTGTAGTATCTGTACTTTGTCCACCTCTGGTTCTTTTCAATATATCTAACCACTCCTTGGACCCTCGGATGGATCAGGATCTGTACCTGAAGCATTCTCCGTTTTCTAGTTCAGAAGTTTAACAGTTTAGTTGGGGGCCTTGCTGTTTGGCCGTGTTGACCTGTTCATGAAGTCTTGAAATATTGTGTCTTTGTGACTTTTGGTTTTATGATGAACATGTTGATCAACTTATGTTGTTAAAAAAGCTCATGCAGATTGTATTATTCCTGTATTGTTTGAAGGGCCCTGTTGGTCAATATGTGAATTTGTGAAGTGAATAAAATAATATTTCATGTACAAATTAACTTTGCATTGTTTTTAGGACCATGTTCTCACATAGTGTCCATTAATGTAAATGTGAAAAAGTACGGTATTTGTCTTTCAAATGTAGTTAAGGTAAAAGTCACAGGTTTCCAGAAAAAGTACAGATACTCAAAAAGTGTACTTAAGTACAGTACTCAAGTAAATGTACTTTGTTACTGTCCACCTCTGAAAAGAACAAAGAGGACAATATATTACATATATTATGAATATTTATTTATTTATTTAATGGTATGATGGGTACCGTTAGAGAGATGATAGATACAGATATAGGTTAAAGTTTTTGAATACCATACTGCATTTGCATTCGACAAATTCCTTATGCCTATGTGTGAAATTTCATATGTCTTACATATGCCAAAACAGTAATCAGATTTATGTGGGCAAACTGACATGGGATCATCTTGAAAATGATGCTTATTGATGCTAGCTATCATTAATTCCCACACCCAGAAAATAATGCTATAAGGGGGTCAGACAGTAAATCTAAATAAAATAGCCTATAGCTGACAAGGCAGAAAGGGCGTGAAAAAAGAAAAAGAAAAAAAAATGCTCTGGTCTTTTTATGTATTTTAAACAGTTAACTGCTCTACACATGCACACCTCATTGTTTACATTTAAACAACACCCTGAAATACGTTTTTCATGAACGCCTTGAAAGAAACACTTGAATGAACGATACTTCTACAGCATTTACTGATGTTGTATCTGTTAACGTTAGTTAAAGCGATATGAAAAACACACTAGTTAACATACTAGTTAGTTAAAAATTGTTCAAGATGAATAAATGCTGTAAAATACATTGCTCATTGCTGGTTGATGTTAGATAATGCATTAACTAAAGTGGATGCGTTAAATAACATCAACAAATTTGTCAGTGTAAAGTGAGAGGACGCTGGTGTGTTTGTTAAAAAGCCGGAATAAAGACATAAACAGTAAACTGTTTCATCGGTTATGAAGCAATTAGTAATTAAAGGAGTGAAAAAGCTCAAGTATGTTGAAAAGTTATCAGCAGTTTATTCTCTGCAGTGGCCTGAGTCTAGTGGTAACATTCCTAAAATACCATACATTCACACGCTGAATCATAAACAACAGTCTGCCATTAATCTGCACACACTGGCAAAGACTGATGTACTGCAAACCAGCCCCATTATGTCAAGCTCTATGCAGACATATAGAAAGACTGATGTACTACAGATTGCCCTCTCTTGTGATTTATCTATTTTATACTCACATTTTACACCATTTTATACATGATCATGAAATCTGGATCTGTTCTATTAGGTCAAACCAAGCATTTACCCGCTTGTAATAACACCTTTGGCATAACTTTACTATAAGGTCCCATTCGTTAACACACTGACTAACATGACCTAACAAAGAACTATTTTTTTACAGAACTTATTCATCCTGGTTAATACTACTTAATAAAAATACAATTGTTCTTTCATATTAATTCATAACGACACCCTGCATCAGATTTGCTGAATAGGATCTGATAGTTGTTTCTTACTAATACTTAGATGCTGAGTCCAGATATGCTGTTAGTTTTGCTCTAGAAAAACACAACGTTTCACAGACTATTTGTCTGCTATTTGTTTGATGTTGTAAACATGTGATATGTTTTGTGTACCCATTGTTGTAATTAATAAATAATAATGGTGAAATTTGACAGCTTCTACCAATTTAAATAAAACCCTGAAAGCAATATAATCATAGCAAAATTATAAAAAACTTCATTCTTATTTTGTGGGAAAACAGGACGTGAGGGAATTTTCAGTGGCATATTTGAACTCAACGTGACCAAAATAGGTAAAAACAAGTGTGATTTGCAAAACAGCATAAACTTTTTTTCTAGATGCAGGGCTGTGTAATGAACTCTACCTAATGATAACAGATACAGTGTTTGAAAAGGTTTTGTTCATCGTTATTTCATGTTAACAAATAAAACCTTATTGCAAAGTGTTACCAACATTTTTATTTTAAAAGCTGAATGTTAACATCAGTTAATACATTATGAACATCAACTAACATGAAAAATAGTCTATTTATATATTAACATGAAGCTGCATGATAAACAAGATTGTTTGCTGTAAGCTGACAAACAAAAATAAGAATAAAATAAATAAATAAAACAAATAGAACCTTGTTGTACAATCAAAGAGTCCTAAATAGTTACATTTTTTAACAACCACTAAAAAGGTTCTTTGGGGAACTAAAAATGCCAATTTGTCTTTATAGAAACCTTTTATCCATTTTAATTCGTTTCAGTCGTGTTTTTAAAAAGGCTTATATCAGTTCACCTAAAAACGGTCACCTAACTAAACTCTACAGTAACACTGTGAATAATGTTTTAAACAGTAAAATTGACTGAATTCCAAAACCGACCTGTTGATCCAGAACCTCGAGGCGTGGACACCTTTATCAGTCTCCACCGGCTACAGAAACACATCAGTGTTATGTAAGATTTGTAATTAGTCCTCTATGTACCATTTTCAAGCTCAGTATGAATGTAAACTTAAAACGTACACAAGTCTTTCTGTGAAATATATGTGTAATAACAAAGGTTACCAGTGTTTGAATATACAGACAGCGTTCATCTGCCCAGCTTAAAAGCCACCACTGAAAAAAAAAATGCGTGGAGTTATAGTAGCCTATTACTTAATAATAAAAACAAATCCTCGTAACTCTCATAAAACCTTTATTGTCCCTGAAGAAATATGGAATAAAAACAACGTTTGCATAATTCAGTTGCGTTCATAAAAATAAGAAGAGTGTGGAAAGTAAAAATACAAACGACCTGCTCTTTCTACTTGTATATACACGGGTCAGAGTGCTGCTCGTCAAAGATTAGTGCAGCGTGAACATTCACTTTTTACAAGGTCCTTTATGAACATCTGCAAGTACAATACTCGAAAAGTAAATGTGAATCGATGCTTACCCCAATTGTTTTATCTAAATGGTCCCATATCTCTTGTTTTGTTTGTGTCCCACCCGCACAAACATGGCTGCCATCTCCCACTACTACAGGTACAAGACCCCTCCCACTGCTGTGTGAGTGGAGATGAAATCACCTGAGAGCACAACGACGTGCGTTTATAATAAATAAAAGTATATAAAAGAATATGTTGCATTATATCTAAATATATTTGCTACTGTTATAAATATTAGGGCATCTGATTGAACCAAGCCGAGTCATCGCCAGAAGTGGCCCAGACTCTAAAGCCAGATCCGGGTTAGTTATGGTGAACAAGAATCGGCCCCAGTACTTTACCGCCGTAACAAAAACACACGTGTCAGAGCGAGCCGTGGGCCACACTCGGCCCCGGATAATACATGCCGATGCCGTGTCTGAGCCGCAGGCACCGCGGGGCTGCCGAGCTCGGGCCCATTACCACATGCTATCTGACGCTCGTCTAAGAAGAGTAAAAACAGAAAACGCCCTCGAGTTCACCATCAACACATTCATTTTACCCAGATGACCATGTATTCAATTCACCTCAGTTATCTGTATTAC
>CM042568.1:16842887-17071002 GCA_023630585.1 Cranoglanis bouderius
CAAATTGACAAAAGTGACTCCACAAGTCAGCTGCAAATTCTTGAAATGTTTATTCTGAGTGCAAATTAATTTCAAATGAGAGTAAAAGTACACATGAAAACATGGATGTTTAACTCTTGACTTAATCAGGCAAAAAGGAACATCTTTCAACAGTTATTTTACTGCTGCAGTAGGAATATTTTTCAAATTGACATTTTTTTCCAAAGAAAAATAACAGGCACAAGCCGCGCAACTTTAATTCAAACGAGAATGATATCTATGATGAAGCAAAAAGCAGTGTGTACATCTGTATAAATATATTGTCAGTGTTCAATCTAATATACACGCTAACTGCTGATGTACAGATCCTGCTGTTAAATCAGTGGTCTTTCTCCCAGCCTGCACTTCTGTTTGGGAATAATATTTATGATAGTCGGAAATTTGTTCTACAAGCCTCTGTCCATTCTCAACCTCATGATAAGGAATGGTGACAAAAAAACTTTCTACATCAAAGATAAAGTGAACAATGCCTTCCCCTAGACCTCTGAAACATGCTCCAATCTTGTTAAGAACTGTAGCGTCTGGTGGAAGCTTATTTAACTCAGCCTGGGTGTCGAGGTAGATGTAATCAAAGGGCATGCGAATTGCACTCAGTGCAAGGTTGACTGGAGCAATGATAAGTGCTGTTTCTGGTTGTACAAGTTCTACAACATCCAGTATAACAATTAAAGAGTCAATAGTTGCATCAATTGTACCCAGTGTATCACCTCTTTTGAGGTCCTCTTCAATGTTGTAAATGCCAAATCCAATTCCAGCAATAGGCAAGACTGCAATGGCTCGTTTAGTTGCAGGGTTTGTTTAAAACCGTTGATATGGTCTTCATTCCTTTGCCTTCTGCAGCAACAGAAACCTGTTTTCCAAGTGCTGCCATGGTCATTCCTGTGACTCCATGGACTGTCTGTAGAGCGGCTACAGTTCCTTTTCCTATGTCTCCCTGTTCAAACGAGTGGACAGCTCCCTGTGCTCCCAACAGTAGTCCCATTATGCCTAGTGTCTTTCCTATTGTCTCCAAATGCCCAGAAGTTGTGTGTGTGGTAGTCATCTCAGAAATCTTCATGATTTTCCACATCTTTTCCATTTGAATTTTGCCTTCTTCTGGTAATTGCAGCTTCCACTTTTTAATTTCATATGGATTTGTGTCAAATACCAGCTCACAGTGGAATTCTCCATCCTGGATCATGACGCTGTATGATTTCATATGAAGCTCCTGCACCTTCTCACCAAATGTTCTCTGCAGTTCATTGTGAATGTGCTCTGCAAGCATGGCAGATGATCTGCAGTAATATGAGGAAAGCTTTAATGAACTCTCCACATCAGCAGCTGAATGCACATCCTGGAGTGTAGTTGCTCCATCATGTGATCCTCCTAAAATTCCAGAAGTGGAAGGAGGAGGCCCTATTTTAGTTTTAAAATCTGTATAGAGCTCAAATTTTCTATTAAGGAGCGGTCCATATTCAGTTTGTCTTCACAATGCACCAATGTAAGAAGTCTTTTTAACACTTCTCTATTAATTTCTTTTTCTCCATGGGTTGAAAGCCATTTTTTCACGATGGTCTCCCCTTCCTCTGTTAGCATTTTAAGGTAGTTTCATTCATCTTTTTTTTTTTTTTTTAGCTTTTTTGCTTTCGTTTGGTGTTTCCTGTACCTCAGTGCTTTCCCCGTGAAATCCCTGGTAGTTTGTGTTTATCCAGGTTCCACCCTTTGCCATTGGAATATGTAAAAGAATCTCGAGGTCTGTATTTGCTGTTTCAGTGTTTTGGCTGAGAGTCATGTCCATAGCCATCAGTGTGATGGGAAATGATCTGAAATTTCTTGAAGACTCTGAAATCACTGATGCCATAAACATTGTGCTAAACCATGCCTCTTGATCTGGGGTAAATTTACCTTTTGTATAGACACCTTGTAAAGTTTCTCTGGCATATTCTGCATATCCCATAGGACATTTATCATCATTCCCTTTTACTCCATTCTGAATGCCTTTATATTTATGATTATTAAATTGTCCTTTAATAATGTTTTTAATTTCATCTGTGTTAATGTCATCTGTGTTAATTTCATCTGTGTTAATGTCATCTGTGTTAATTTCATCTGTATTAATTTCATCTGTGTTATTTTTTTTTTGTATTAAGCTTTTTTCTAACTGGATATACAGTACATAAAGGGTCTCTGGAGACACTTTATAAATCCAGTCATTTAGCATCAAATATGTGGGATCCTCTTCCCCAACAGCTGCATAGTTGGTAATCACATTCAGGATGTCCTCACCATTCTTAATTACATAGCACATATTTAAGACCTTTTTAATTTCATCTTCAGTATTAAGCCAGTCAGTTTCTTTTACCTTGAACTGATCAGACTTCGATGGTAGTATAAAATCATATATTATGTACTCATTATCTCTCATAACTGGATGCAAACGTTGCACTGATTGTTCTACATCACCTTTCCGATGTTGGAAAAAAGCCCAAGCTAAACCTTCAAGGTCATCAGTGTGGGGTTGACATGATCCCTCAGATAAAAATCTCGCTGTTTTTTTTTGGCAAGGAATATTTTCCCAAAATGTTCCTTTCATTTAAATAAGTGGCTTCTGCATTGTTTCCAGTCTGAATTTGGGTGACAACTTAATTTCTATCCAGCTTGACTATTAATTTCTTGCTGTCATCGTTGTGTTTCCAGATCCTTCCATCTGGGGTGATTTCTGCAGTATATTTCTGTCCAGAGTGGGTGACTTGGAGCAGAGAACTCCTCAAATGAAGTTCTGTTTCTATGGATCTAGCATGAAGCTCTTTGAGTAGAGTGTTCCTGAAGGCTTCATCTGACCCAACATCGCAGACCACAATGCTGGTAGTTTTGATCTGGTTTTCTTCTACGTTCATGTGTTTAATGATCTCTGCCACCTTCTCAGCTTCATAGCCTCCCAGCTGAATTTTTTCACTGGTGCCTTTTTCTCCATGACCTACAAGCACCAGCCGGCTCTCTGCAGAAAGTGGTACAGGGTCTCCTTTGATTAGTTTGGGTCTCTGATTCTCCAGCATGTACACAGAGCTCACTGTTGGATGCTTCTCATACAGGAATCTGGCAGTATCTCTAACAATAGGATCATCCTGCCTGATGAGAATATGCTGTGTGTCATACTGGGTGCTGTGGTCCACAGGTCTTTTTGGAACCTGATATTCAACACTTGCACCTGTGACATCCATAATTTGGTAGACATGGTCATTCTGGATGCTGGTTTCCAAGACAGCGTTGATGTCACGTAAGCCTGCGAAAACCCTCATGAAGTTATTTCAGAATGTGCTGCTGACGTTCCCAGTGATGGAGAAAAGAGAGGCCTTTTGAAGTTTTTTCATCAAAGATGCCAAATAAGTTCCAGAGTAACCAGACAGAGTGTTTCCATCTTCTGAGCTACTGCCGATTATCTTTAAAACTGTGCCAGTATTAACCATTGAAGAACATGAGTCAGAGTCCAGACAGGTCATATTAGCCTTGGTAGAATAGTAAGGGTCTTCACTGTACTCCTCATCAGCTTTCTTAAGGGTCTCAGGTTCATTATCCAACATGAAGATGACTTTATTTCTGTAGGTGTAAGATACTTCAGATGCAAACAGTAGTGCATCATGAGTTTTTGTCTTCTCAATGTTCTCCAGAAACATGTTCAATTCCTTAAACCAATAAATCACTTTCAGTTATTATTTCCAATTAGACATATCATATATAAATGCATTACTTTCTACACATATTTTAACATATTAACATACAGTATTATAAACAATATATATAATCATTAGATAATTTAGATAATGATAGATAACAAAACAGAAAATGATTATTGTAGTAATTAAATCATTTATTCTATTTCAACAACCCATGATTATCATGGAGAACAACATATGAGATCATGGATCAGTGAAGTGATATATTTTTAATCAGTAAATGTAATACCTGATTTATACAAACGTGACTCACATACAGCATTATTTTAAAATGTCGTTTCATCTTGTTTTAACGCCACTGGCATCATCCGTGACATCACAATTTTAATTCCTCATGTTGATTTACTTTCATGTTAATTTCCAGTGATTTATTGTTCGCTGTGTGTATTCACTACAAGTTAGACTGCTCAGTAAGACTCCATCACAGAATAAGTAGAGCTTCCCTTTCTGATCTTTATTCCTTTGGTAGAGAATTACTCTGATCTCACACACATCTCTTGCCTCTTCTCTTGTTATTGTGACATATTAATGAACAGATATGTGCAGGAGCTCAGATTAAGAGTCTGAAGAATATGGTATATAGAGTCTGTAAATAAAGTGCTCCCCCTACCTGTCGCTTCTGTAATATACACTCAGCAACGTCTGGGTAATGTTTAAGATCTGTAAATATAGCTTTAGCCATGCTGTTCCATTTGAGGCTGTACAGGGAGAGAAACATCCAGTAAATTTCATCATTACACAACAAAGATGTGATGATTTCAAAATGATTCGTATCATAAATGATTCACTCCTGATACAGAACACATGCTTCCATCAGTGTAACAATAAAAGACAACTAAAGTGAACGCCTATAAATCTTCTTGTGATGGGTGTTAATGACAAAAATCTGTGATTCTTTTCATATGTGCATTATGTATATACAGTGGGTATAGAAAAGAATCACCCCCATTTAAAATAATCACATTTTGTTGCTTTGTAGCCTGAAATGAAGACAGTTTTTAGTTTTATCCAGCTGTATTTACTCAGTGCAAATATTGCAAAGTCTAGATGTGCAAAGTTAGTAGAGACATATGCCAACAGACTAAAGGCTGTACTTAAAAAATTAAGACAAATTAAAGCAAGGGGGTGATCCTTTTTTCAACTCAGTGATTCTGGTTTTTATGTTTTTCTGACATGATGGTGTTATATATTTCACTTGGATGTTATAAGTTGCACAGAGTAAATACAGCTGGATAAAACAAAAACTGTGTCTGTCTGAAAAGCAACAAAAGTGATTATTTTAAAGAGGGTGATTATTTTCTACACCCACTGTACCTGCAATAATAAACTTGAGTTAGATTTAAAAATCCCCTCCGCCATCCCAGCATGCAATATCTTCATTTATCTCTCAATCTAAATGGAAGAAGTCATTCTGCTGAGCCCCTCCACAACATAAAGGATGCTTTATATGGCTGTAGATATTTACACTGATATTTACACTGAGGTGTCATTGATCCTTAACCTGAAAATGAAATGAAACCCAAGCAGAGTATAACTTGTGTCCTAACCTATCCTAATCTGTCTTAACTTGTCCTAACCTGTCCTTGTCTGTCCTAACCTGTCCTAACCTGTCCTCATATGTCCTAACCTGTCCTCATCTGCCCTCATCTGTCCTAACCTGTCCTCATCTGTCCTAACCTGTCCTCATCTGTCCTCATCTGTCCTAATCTGTCCTAACCTGTCTTCATCTGTCCTAACCTGTCCTAACCTGTCCTCATCTGTCCTAACCTGTCCTCATTTGTCCTCATCTGTCCTAACCTGTCCTAATCTGTCCTAACCTGTCCTCATCTGTCCTAACCTGTCCTCATATGTCCTAACCTGTCCTAACCTGTCCTAATCTGTCCTAACCTGTCCTCATCTGTCCTAACCTGTCCTCATCTGTCCTAACCTGTCCTTGTCTGTCCTAACCTGTCCACATCTGTCCTCATCTGTCCTAATCTGTCCTAACCTGTCCTTGTCTGTCCTAACCTGTCCACATCTGTCCTCATCTGTCCTCAACCTGTCCTTGTCTGTCCCAACCTGTCCACATCTGTCCTCATCTGTCCTAATTTGTCCTAACCTGTCCTTGTCTGTCCTAACCTGTCCACATCTGTCCCAACCTGTCCACATCTGTCCTCATCTGTCCTAATTTGTCCTAACTTGTCCTAACCTGTCCTAATCTGTACAGATGGCTGAGTTGTGCTTTACAGACAGTGGAAGAACAGTTTCTTGCTCCATCACCATGTAATTTTCAGAGACATGGTAAGATTAACTAATACAATAGAAAAATAAAATAAAATCTCATAGTGATTCCATCCACCAGCCGTACTGGTTTAGAGCCGCACTGTACATACTTGTGATCAGGCTTGAGGACACATCAGACCCCAAATACTCCCAGTCATGCTCTTCCAGCTCTGTTGGGATGAGGTGAATTATTATTATTATTATTATTATTATTATTATTATTATTATTATTATTATTATTATTATATATTGTTATTATTCATTACTTTCTGAAAATGAATGAATGTTTTTATGATGCTCTCTCCAAGAGAATGTTTGACGAGTATTTTAATTAAAGTGAATGAAATGAAAAGAAACTTGACTGTGCTTGGTGCTCTCCGTCTGCCCATAGTCACGTCTTACCGAATGCTGCTGTTTGGCCAATAAGACAGAGCAAGAGCGCCACCCACAGGTGTCCACGCACTGCTGCCATCATCACTTCTGCTACTCCACCTGATCTTCCTTTGGACCAAACAGTTAACAGTGCAACACACGTGTGTTAATATTAAAATCCTTTTCAGATCATTTGTTCTATCACATCACTGTAGAATGCAGAATGCTTTCATAGTTTGATGCCATCACAAAAGTTGAATACTGCTGATATTCCAGCCTGCATCATATTAAAATAACATTATAGGACACGTTTGTAATCTGTGTAAATTATATTTAATAGAAGCTAATTGTATTGAAAAGTGATCAGTAATTTATTTGCTTAGGCAGTACATGGGCGTCACTTTGTTTTGAAAAGTGGTGGGGATAAAGACATGGGGGTGGAAAGTATTAATGTAGATATCAGCAGGGATGAGCTGCGTGAGCTGCGTGAGCTGAGTGAATGAAAACCAGTCCACTAAAGCACTTTACTAGCGGGTTAATTAACTCACCCAAACACATCCTATAAGAGATTAATCAGATTCATACACAACATAAACACAATATTACAACCTGCATCTGCACAAAATGATACGCTTACACAACTATCCGTGATAGTCAGGATGTTTAAATCACATTGTGGATATGCTCTTTCTGTAACAACACATTTGATAAATGTTGCCACTTGTTTAAATTAATACATAAAATGTTTGAATATTTGGTGTAATTTTGATTAATTCACACAGTACGGGTACTATAACTATAGTATTTAAATGAACATAGCTAAAGTGTGTGTGTGGGAATAACGCAGTGGTAATGTGGCTGTTGCAGGACACCAGTAACATGGGTTCAGTCCTCCACTCAGGTGGAGTTTAATTTCATTCAGGGCACTGAAAATGTATCATCAAATCATGTCTGATGTACAAAAACTAATTATGTTAATGTAACTCAATTCAGTCACATGGAACTGATGTACTCATTTGAATGAAGTAAATTCACTGAGCTTTTTTTTCAGTGTGTGGACTTCTGTGTTCACTTTAAACCAGTTTTTTTAAATAGTGAAACTTTAAATCTAAGAAAAGAACAAAAGTTTCCATTGGTAAGAAAGGAGAAACTGGAATTCATTCAACGCTACGTTGAGGAAGAACATTCATATTCACACGTGCACACACGAACCGACTTTCTACACTGAAAAAACAAACAAACACAGTAAATGAACCCTGTAAACTGAACTGAGGCTGGAACCCGGGTCGCTGGTGGTCTACACCCTGCACATCACCACTGCGATATTCTAACACACACGCTGGAGCCACCTTAATCACACTCTAATTACAAACTTCATAAGAATCTTTCCTTAAGAGTCTTTACTAAAGGATTAACTAAATTAACTTAATTCAAATTATTGACCACATATGTCTGTGTTAAGCTAAAACTTTTCAAAATTATTAAACCATTGTGGAACAGTACACTACTCTGAGCTGTGTGCTAACATTAAAGGTACATTAAAGATGAAAATCCAATGCCACATGGTCATGGTAATTAGCAGTTATGATTGCAGCAGAGAAACAAAGGGTAGTTCTACAGTGAATTGAAGGAAGCTGCTGATGGTTGTATGAGTGGACATATGGAAAGGTGCTTGTGACATCACAACCCTGACATTTACAAAAGTGTTCCTGCACTTATCTTATTTTCAGCATAAAGACGGAATGGTCTGAGGAGTATTGTCAGTAATGTTTGAAACTGTTACACTAATTACATAATGAATCAAATACTTTTATGTGCAAAAAAGCAAAATGCATGACACCAGCCCTTTATGGTTTTATTTATTTAGTTTTGTTTTATTTATTTATTTATTTTTAATTTCAGTTTTACTTTGTGCTGGCCAACGTGTCCGGGAAAGATAAAGTTTACCGAACAAACTGGAAAAAATCCGCTCATCTCATTTCTGTGGTTTTTTGCACTGTAATGTTTTTGACTATGCATATGCGGTTGTGGCGGTGGGGGCGTGGTCGAACGTCAGCTGTGGAAGGAGAGGAGGCGGGGCGAATCGGCAGGTAACGTGATTCTCACCTGTGTTGGATTAGCCCGATTAGCCTGTGTGTGTTTGTGCTTTCACTGCCTCCTGTAAGAGAGAGAGAGAGAGAGAGAGAGAGAGAGAGAGAGAGAGACGACCAGCACAAAGACGTGTGTGTGCTTGTATGATTTGAATAATGTGAGTAAATACGAGTACATGTTGAAGGAGAAACGTGAAAAAGTATTTGCGCAGACACAGAGACCTCATTTAGGTCTGCAATTGTGAAGGTACTTTGTGTAATGTCTGTCTGCTTCATGTTAATATGTTTACCGGACATTCTGTCCAACAGTTTTTGATTTTATCGGACATTTAGAATTTTTATCAGTCAAAACCCGGTATTTACCGGCTAACGGAAACTCTGGTTGAGGGAACTTATCTGCCACGCCTACTTCAATCAAAAGGCGCAGGCTATTTGTAGGCTACAGCAGGGGGAAGAGCTTTCTCTTACAAAGCCCCACAGTTATGGAACAGCCTTCCAGTTAGTGTTCGGGACTCAGACACAAGCCATGTTTCCATCCACCTAATTTTATGTGCATTTTGGAATATCACAAAGAAAACGCTGGATGGAAACACCAAGATGCGCATAAATTCTAAAAATGCGCATAAAAAACTTCTGCGCTCAACTGAGTCGGATAAAATCTTTATCCGATAAGAAGACGTGCGCATAAATTATGACGGAAATGCATTTACCGAATAAATTTCTCGATGCGCATCAAAAAAGTCATGCGATGGGACGCGATGGGACGCGATGGGACGCGATGGGACGGCATAACTGGACTAACCAGCGGACCGATCTCATTGCACAACATCTGAAATGTTGTTTTGGTCATTCTAAAATGCCAAATTCTGTTGTCAAAGTGGCTGGTATAATTACCTCCCAGAACTGACTGGCACGACTGCGTTCCCAAAGAGCAGACTCCCGCCTCCGAACGCAAGATGACACAACCACGTTTATTGCATTTCGTCTGCGCGCTCTGAGACAAAGGAATTTATTATATACGAAAAAAGGCCCACAGGCTTCTCCTACTGCAGCAAATTACATTTTGCTGGATGCATTTTGGTTGCCACTGTGCCAAAATCTTCTTTCATAAAACCTTATAAATCAAAAACTTATTTGTTAAAAAATAATGAAGCATTCTGGGGCACAGAACAGAAAAAGAAAAGGGGGAAATGGAAAACAGTGCATTAAAATGAGGACAGCAATGTCCAAGTGGATAAACAGATTGGTAAGTTTAACCTATCAGTCAAACACGATATCAGAAACCATTGGGTGTGGTGTGAGTAAATTACCTCATCCAGATGTAATTTAATAATTCCAGAGACTAAGTGATTGACTTGCTTGTGTTGGAGAGGTTGCTTAGAGCCAATCATTTGGAACAATTAAGCATTTTATTCCTGCTTCTGTTTCTATTGAAAAGAATGGTGCAGATAAAATAATTTTAAATTTACTGTTGAGCAAATAAAACCATTTTATTGCTTTGTACCTGTCTTTTAATAAAAAAAGATGTGTCTTAAAGACCTTATCTACCATATCTTTTAGTTTTTAATAGTTTTAAGCACTTACAAAATATTTTTGGTAGTTTTTAAACCACTCTTTCACAGTATATACAGTTGCAATCAAAATGATTCAACCCCCATTGCAAATCAGGTTTATTGTCAAAATTTACAGACTTTCAGCTGATTACAATGAACAAATCAAACAAAAGCAACTGAAATTGTTCAACACAACGATTGCTTCAAGTGGTTTCCCCAAATTCAACTGAAAATGCAACTTATAATGACTTCTCCAGTCTCAAAATTATTCAACCCCTTCATGGCAGCATCTTTAGTACCTAGTAGAGACCCTTTTGCTGTTATGAGCTGCTGCAAACGAGATGCATAGCCAGACACCAACTTCTGGCAGCGTTCCTGAGGAATCTTAGCCCATTCCTCATGAGCAGTGGCCTCCAGTTCAGTAATATTCTAGGGTTTGTGTGCTGCAACCGCCTTCTTCAAATCCCACCAGAGATTTTCTATGGGGTTCAAGTCAGGTGACTGTGATGGCCCTGTAGAATCTTCCAGGACTTCTACTGCAATTTGAGGTATGCTTGGGATCACTGTCCTGTTGGAAGCTTCAGCTTCCTCACAGATGGCATGATATTTTCTCCTAGGATTTCCTGATACTTCAATGAATCCATCTTGCCTTCCACACGCTGCAGGTTTCCAGTGCCAGAGGATGCAAAGCAGCCCCAGAGCATTACCGAGCCACCACCATGCTCGACTGTGGGAAGAGTGTTCTTTCTTCATTCTTCTTCCTCCAGACATACCGCTGATCTATCGTGCTGAAAAGTTCTAGTTTTGTTTCATCGCTCCACAGAACAGAATCCCAAAACTTATGTGGCTTATTTATATTATTTTGAGCGACTTTTCTTGTGCTTTTGGGTCATTAATGGTGTACATCTTCGAGTTCTGGCATGGAAACCATGGAAAGCTGGTTGTAGCCATTGATGGCTTCCTTTTTCTGCCCTGTCCAGGTATTTCATGTATTTTCTGCCCCTAGCCAGTTCAGGTATTTCATGTGTTTCAGCTCAAGCACATCTGGTGCTACTAATGAAGCCCTTGATTAGTTGCATCAAGTGTGCTGGAGACAACACCTGTTTTGCATATTTGTGCTGTTGTGAGGGATTCTATTCAGGGGATTGAATAATTTTGAGACTGGAGAAGTCATTATAAGTTGCATTTTCAGTTGAATTTGGGGAAACCACTTGAAGTATTCGCTGTGTTGATTTCAATTGCTTTTATTTGATTTGTTCGTTGCAAACAGCTGAAAGTCTGTAAATGTTGACAATAAACCTGATTTGCAATGGGGGTTGAATAATTGCAACTGTATCAGAGGTGGACACAAAGTATATTTACTTGAGTACTGTACTTAAGTACACTTTTTGAGTAGCTGTACTTTACTCGAGTATTATTTTTTACTGGAAACTTGTGACTTTAACTTCACTACATTTGAAAGACCAATATCGTACTTTTCACTCCACTACATTTCTTTTAAGGTCCTCGAGTCGAAAGTCGTTACTGTAGCAGCTTTGAAAATCAGTGGATGATTTTTTTTCTTCTCTAAAACATGATTGGTATTTTTGCAGGTGACAGACAGCCTATCAATAATCACTCTTGTATGGTGTATGTTCCAGTATGTTCCAGTTCCAGTTTTGCCTAAAACAAAGCAAATCACAGCCTTCAAAACTCGCCGTCCAACCTGCGGAAGCATATTGGGGAGTGTAAACTTTTAATTTCTTGTGAAAGCTTGAAATTGTCTGTGCTTTAGAGCTAAAGTTTCAGTATGAAGTCTGCTCAGTCAAATGATTTATGGATTTGCCCGCCAGGTTGCCATCACCTTGTGGAGACAATGACGTTAGTTAGCATAAAAAAGTGAATTCAAATGTAAATTAGATTAAGAGTTAAATAAGTTAATGTCTTACAACTTTCATAGTTTTTTGTTACCTTGCATAATTACTATAGTTATGTGTAGAGGTGCACGATTAATCATAAAAAGATGATTAGCAATCTCGATTAAAATATTTTCGATTTTCCCCTCTCTCTCCGCTTGTTAATACTTTCTTCTTTTCTTTCCTCTCTGTGAACACCCCCTCCCTTCTCTGTTTCCTGGTTCCTGTGTTGGCCCCTCTCTTCTCTTTGATTCTCTGTTGACTCAGGTACAGACAGATGAAGCCCCTCACCATTTGTATATTCCTCTGTCTCCCCAAATACCACTTGTGTGCTTTTACATTCTTCCCCAAACAACATCTGTTGTCCTTTTATGACTTCCTAGTGTTTCTTGTGTATTCTCACTTTCTCTCTTCTTAGGAATTGTAACCTGGAGATTCAATCATTTAAAACCTAACAATACTTAAGTACTTTTAAAAGCAAGTACTTCTGTACTTTTACTTAAGTAAAAATCTGTCTTTACAACTTTCACATGTAATGGAGTAATATTTCACCAGTAGTATCTGTACTTTCACTGAAGTAATGGAGTTGTGTACAAGTAATGGAGTTGTGTACTATGTCCACCTCTGAACTGTATGCAAGGTATACGTATATAGTTCAGTAGGCCTATTCTATATTATACATGTATGATTATGCTATAAACAAACACTTAAGCGTCCTCATAAAACAAAATGCTTAAAAAAACATACTAAGTGAAGGATTTTTTTAATGTAAATAAAATGAAGAAAGTTTTCTGTGAGGGTTAGTGTTAGGGGATAGAATATACAGCGGCATGAAAAAATATGTGAACCATTTGGAATTAATTGGTTTTCTGCATTAATTTTTCATAAAATTTCATTTCATTTCATCACAAGTTTAGACAAACACAATGTGCTTAAGATAACACACAAACGATTACAATCTTTCATGTCTTTATTGAACACATCCCATTAAACATTCACAGTGTTGTGGAAAAAGTAAGTGAAAAGTTTATACCCCCAGCTCTTGATGCATCGTCTGGCCTTCTTGAGTATCAGTGAATGTTTTCACCCTTTGTAATAGTTAAGTACAAGTCCATCAATTGTCCCCAGTGTGAAAAGATGGATCTGAAAATCATACAGTCACTGTTGCAAAGGGGTCAAATATGCAGAAGATGCTGGAAAAGCAAAGAATGTGCAGGACCTGGGGATTTTTCTGAAGAACAGTGGGCGGTTTAACTGCTCAGGACAAACAAGGGACTCATGAAGAACTATCACAAAACATAAAAATAGTTGTGGATCACCCAGGTAACCACATCAAGGTAGTTACTTACAAAGTTCACTTACTTTTTCCACAGCACTGTGAATGTTTAATGTTTTGTACCTCAAACTGAGCGTAGAAGTTGTTCAGCACATCTGGAAGGAAGGCATCACTGTCACAGATGGGTGATGTTGTCCTGTAGTTGCTAATGGCCTGAATGCGCTGCCACATGCGCCCCGTGTGGCCACTATCCTTAAAGTTTCTGTGGATTTTCTGGGCTTGTGTGCACTTTGCCTCTGGCCTGGGATAGATTGGCTCTCGCTGTTCTGAAGGCCGCCTTGTCACCTGCCCTGAAGGCGGAGTCTCGGGTCCTCAGCAGTGCACTCACCTCCGCAGTCATCCACGGCTTCTGGTTGGAACGTGTAGTGATTGTCTTGGAGACAGTGATGTCATCAATGCACTTGCTGATCTAGCTAAATGGTAAATGATCTGCACTTATATAGCGCCTTTTTAACCTTCGTGGTTCACAAAGCACTTTACACTGTGTCTCATTCACCCTCTCACACACACACACCAATGGCAGCAGAGCTACCATGCAAGACACCTGCCTGCCATCAGGAGCAACTTGGGGTTCAGTGTCTTGCCAAAGGACACCTCAGCACATGGAGTCACAGGGGCTGGAAATTGAACCACCAACCCTACGATTAGTGGACAACCCGTTCTACCACCTGAGCCACAGCCTCCCCAATCTGGTCACTGATGCCATGTATTCTTCCAAGTTGGTGGAGTCGTCGTCGGTTGCACTCTCCCTGAACATGTGCCAGTCAGTGTGCTCAAAACAGTCCTGAAGTGCAGAGATGGCTCCTGCTGGCCAGGTTTTCACCTGCTTCAGAACTGGTTTGGAGCGTCTGACGAGCGGTCTGTATGCTGGGATTAGCATAACAGAGATGTGGTCTGAGTAGCCGAGGTGAGGACGGGGCTCTGCCCGGTACGCACCGGGGATGTTTGTGTAAACAAGATCCAGTGTGTTCGCCCCTCTCGTTGCAAAGTTCACATGTTGGTGGAATTTAGGGAGCACTGATTTGAGAATCACGTGGTTGAAATCTCCGGTGATGATAAACAGTCCATCAGGGTGTGTGTTCTGTAGTTCGCTAATAGCCCCACACAGTTCACAGAGCGCCTCCTTAGCATTAGCGCTTGGGGAATGTATACTCCGATTATAAAAAAAAACACCTGAACATGCTGCCCCCACCTCCAAAAAAAAAAATCAGCTTCAGGGTGGGAACTGTAACGCAGCTTCATCACACCGCCCTGTTGTTGATTATATTCCTGTAATTGCACAGCCCTGTTGTATTACTCACTGAGCAATAAAATGAAGAATGTTTTGACACTATTTTTCCTTTGTCCTTTGTAGAACTGAGCCATTTAATCACTGTAGATGAAGATGCAGTTTTATATTGTTTAGTCTTTTCACCAGTTTTGTTGAGTGATTCTGATGGACATGTCACATCCTGCACACAAACACATTACAACATTAAACGATTCGAGTGACTTTCATACAGTTCCAGTCTGAACAGGGATTCTTATTAAAATAATCATTGGTTTTATAGAATTAAATGTAATACAGTATGACTATAAGTTAAGAGAATGTAATGTATCGTGCATATTTTCATGAGACTGTTTTCCACACACATTGCAAAAATGATTTATATTTAGTTTTATAGTGAATTTTGAGTGAAAGATGATGACAATCTCACCTTTTCTCATCTTTTACTAACTAACAAATGCACTAACAGAAAAATAAAAAGAACATTGACCTTGATTTTATTGGAATCAGTGTTTAAACTCACCCCCTCCGTCTCAGTACACAGCGGCTGTTTGTTCACTGGACACTGTCCAAATCGGCTTTGGTAATGGTAGGGGGTGTGTCGTTTTTGAGAACAAACTGACTCACACTTAAACACACAGAAAACAGAAACTGTAATATTTTTGAAGAAAGAGGGAAGACAAATTCAAAATAGGATTATTCTGTATATAGTGTATTGATGTTACTCTTATAAATTCATATGTATGTGCAAAGTGCTTTTATATTGACCCAAACTTCTGATATATTCTCTGTAACAAATGGTAATGTCAGGATAGCAGATGGAGGCGGATGCAAGTGTGAATAAACTTTTAATAAAGGAAACAACACAAAACACTAGAAACACCTGATTTGATCCCAGATTAAAATATCATTAGGTACATTGTATAATAATAATAATAATAATAATAATAATAATAATAATAATAATAATAATAATAATAATAATAATAAACAAGCTAAAATAATCTCCATCAGTGGACAGACTTTATTCACAGAATACACATTGTCAACATTTCACTATCACATGTAATTTCATTATGGAGATATGCATCCTCTGATAATGAAATGAACTGAATTAAAACATCACAAATGAACTCACAGTGACATGAGAAAATACCACATGCAGCCATTTTAACAATAAAAAGTTGACAGCAAAAGGTACTGTAAGAGGAAAGATGAACTGATCACAAAATGTTAAAGAGGAAAGTAGCATTAGCACATTAAAGATATAGTTCACCCAAACATGTAAATTCTGTCATCATTTACTCCCCCTCATGTCGTTCCAAACTCATAAGACTTTCCTTCATCTTCAGAACACAAATGAAGATATGTTTAATATTCTCTCATCATTTTTGTTCATCCATTGAAAGTCTGTTATCAACATTTTCAACCTTCAAAAAGTCCATAAAGACGTCGTAAAAGTAATCCATACGGATCGAGAAGTTTAATCCAAGTCTTCTGAAGAGACACGATCACTTTATATGATTAATTTAGGCCTTTATCCATGTAGTATAAACCTTGACCAACACACATACATAGGGCACATCAAATATTCTAAACACAACTACGCGTGCTTGACCCGTGAGAAAAAACCTCATTGGTTTACCGTATCCCATAAGGCTATGGGTTTGGAACGACATGAGGGGGAGTAAATGATGACAGAATTTTAACTATTCCTTTAACACAATAAATAACACTTCAGCAGATATTGTATAGGATTATGTGCCTACAAGTTAACTTAAAAGTGCAATAAAACAATATATACAGTGCTGTGAAAAAGGTTCTTCTGTTGTTGTGTGTATCTCATACTAAATAGTTTTAGATCTACAAATGAAATACAACAGAAAACAAAGGCAACCTGAGTAAACACACAATACAGTTTTTATTTATTTATTTACCTTACTGAAGCAAAAAAAAAGTTCTCCAACACCTATCTCCCATGTGAAAAACTAATTGCCCCCTTAAACTTAATATCTGGTTGTGTCACCTTTAGCAGCAACAACTGCAACCAAACGCTTCTGATAACTGGAGATCAGACTTTCACAGCACTGTGGTGGAATTTTGGGCTTTATTATTCGTTATCTGTCTTTTTTATTAGTAGTAGGTTAATTATGAATTTAAACTTAATGAAAACTTAAATAAAAACATTGTTAATTTGCTGTTAACTACGGAGCCTCTGAAGTGTCCTGTGCAAAAAAAAATAAATAAATAAATCACAGAGACTTTTGCGTGTGCATGAGAAACTTTTCACTGTGCATGCGTTACAGTTTCCGGTGTGTCTATAGCTGACTTCCTCTTGTGTCACGTCGCTCTGTGATTACATACCTATGTCGGGAAGCAGGAACTGAAGTAATGTCTTTGTATTGAAGGCCAACTTTAAAATATATCTCTATAAATTCATGCTCATCCACGCTCTCAGGTTGTTCACGGGTAAATGAACGATGGAAATGATGCAAATGGAAGAGAGCTATACACACAGGGTTTTTTTTTTTTTTTTTGCACAGGTCCCTTTCAGGGCTCCGTAATTAACTGAGGTTGACTGACAGCGTTTATTTTTTTCCATTCTTTGTGTTGCTTAGAAATAAGAGACAGTAGACTATTATGCTCAAGCGTTTAATAAATAACTGCAACTTTACAATAGATTTGCTACATTCCAGTACAGCCTCCACTGTGGTATAAAAATAAAGGTGTGTGTGTGTGTGAGAGAGAGAGAGAGAGACTTTAAGGTCTCTTTTTATTTACTCAATACAAAACCAGAGACCTATATTTTTATGGGAAACATAAATACAAATGTAGATCTCATCGTAAAATGTGTATAAATTTAAATGGGAAAATTGAAATAAATAAATAAGAGAAATAAACACAATATAAATAGAATTTAAATGAAAAATAAAACATAAAACATAAAACATAAAATATAGTTCCATAATACCATCAAAGTAGAAAAACAGCACTTCATATGTTTAGTTTAAAACCCTCATCATCAGGTTCACATATAAGATCATCAACACCCCAAACATAGAAAAAAGAATTCACATCTTTCACAAGTTGATAAAAAACATATTCTATAGTTAACCTCTTCTTTATAAAACCCTTCACCATTAGTACTGGATCAACTCCTCCTCTTCCTTCTACTTTATTTTTCCTTGTGCACCATATCGCCAGCTTTGCAACACCATATAAAAAGTTAAGTAAAACCACTTTTTGTTTGTTTTTCACACAGTATTTTGGACCAAAAATAAATAATGCTCGATTAAAGCTACCTGTGAACTGTAAACCCCAAGTTTTCACTAAATCTAAAATCCGATCTAAACGAGGACACTCAATAAAAACATGAAAAACAGTTTCAGGGACTCCACAGAAGAGACAACCCTCCTCATGTGAAGGGTTCAGGTGTGCTAAGTGTCTATTTGTGGCTAATATCCCATGTACAGTTCTCCACTGGAGATCTCCAACCTTCTTTTCGATGGGTCTTTTGTACAGGGATCTCCAGCTACCTTTCGGGGAAGAGCCTGGATCCAGCACCTCTGTCCATCTTGTGTTCCTTACATCCTTGAGGCGTTGATAATTGATAGACTTTACACAAGCTCTGTAGAGAGTTTTCCTGCTTAGGTCACTGAAAGGTTGTAGTTTGGGGATATCCATGGATAGTAATTTTCCAACATCCTCTTGCCAGCCCTCTTTATTCAGAGAGACTTGGAGTTCAGGAAAGTGAGGAGGTTCGTTTGTATTCTCAATGGGTGTGTCATTCAGAAAGTCTTTTACTGGAGCAGGAAGACCAGCCTCCAAGTCATCAAGAATATGTTGAGCGAGACGCACTGATTTAAAGCCTGCCTTCGCAGCCAATTCTTCAGGCGTCAACCAGCTCACTTTCTTCCTCAGATGACCTATCTTTGAGAAGCCTGCTTTCATCAATGCAGTCCTGATGGTAGTTGAGCGCAGCATCTCAGTGGTGATGGGCGGGTTGAAGAACAAAGGCTCTTCAAACAGCCACCGGGTGGGTCTTTCCCATTCCCTCGAAAAGGAGAGGGTCTGTCTCGCTTGTAGAGCACTCTGATAGAACGCTGTGAGTCCTTCCAAGTCCACGCTCTCTAGACGCAGGGTAAAAAGGTGTTTGTCTAGACCCAATCTCCCAGCTTTGTACAACAGTGCACATGCCACATCCATCCACTGGTGATGTTGATGGTATAGGAGACGCTGTACTGCTTGTAGACGAAAGACCGCCACTCTACTGAAAATGTCAATCAGCCCTTGTCCTCCTTCTTGGACTGGGAGGTAAAGGGCAGCAGCTCTTAGCCAGTGCTGTCCTGACCAAAAGAAGTTCACAATAGTCCTTTGAATTTCCTCTATCAGAGTTCTTGGTGGATTTAGAACCATGAATCTGTGCCAGAGCATTGAAGCAATGAGGTTGTTTACTACCAGGACTCTTCCCCTATATGATAGCTGGGGTAGTAGCCATGTCCATTTAAGTAGCTTAGCACGCACTGTCTCAATCAGGCCCTCCCAGTTTTTCATTTTGTATTCAGTTTTTCCGAGGTATACTCCAAGGCATTTCATACCTGTCTTTCCCCACTGAATGTTTTCTGGGAGATCCGGTGGGTTGCTCCTTTTGGGGCCGTACCATAGTGCCTCTGTTTTCTGCCAGCTGAGTTTTGCTGACGAAGCTCGCTCGTAAACTCTCAGAGCATTGATCAAGGCTTGGATATCCTGTTTTTCTTGGATTATCACAGTGATGTCATCGGCATAAGCTGAAAGCTTAATGGCTTCAGCTCTCATGCTCCCTCTGATAGACATCCCTGTTAGATTTGTCCTCAGTAAACAAAGCAGAGGTTCTATTGCCAAACTGTATAGTTGACCAGACATTGGACAACCTTGTCTGATCCCTCTCTTGATTTGAATTGGGACGCTAAGCCCTCCTCCAACTTTAACCATGGATGTAGCATCTGTGTATAAAATTTTGATCCATGATAAAAAGTAGCTACCAAACCCATAACACTCCAGAGCTTTAAATAGATACTGATGGTCCACACGGTCAAAAGCTTTCTCCTGGTCAAGTGAAAGCAGTCCCACATCGACACTGTATGCTTCACTGTAGTCTAAAATGTCCCGTATTAAAAACAAATTATCATAAATGGACCTTTTTGGTATACAGTATGATTGGTTTTTGTGTACTAACACATCAAGAACCCCTTTAAGTCTGTTTGCTAAAACCTTGGACAGAATTTTGTAGTCGGAACATAAAACAGCAACTGGTCTCCAGTTTTTGAGCAGACACAGGTCTCCTTTTTTGGGGAGTAAGGAGAGAACAGCACGTTGACAGCTTTTGGGGAGTATTTTAGCTTTAAAACTTTCTTGTAAAACTTCATAAAAGTCTTTGCCTATGGTTCCCCAAAAGGATTTGTAGAATTCGATAGGTAGTCCATCGATTCCTGGTGCTCGGCCCGAGGACAGCTGATGCACTGCTGTTGTGACTTCCTCAAAAGTCAGTTCTGAGTCCAGAAGCTTTTTGTGTTTTGTATCCAGCACAGGCAGGTTTTTAAAAAGTTCATCTGAGCATTGTTTTTCTGTGAGTTCTTTAGCATATAAGGCTGAGTAAAAATCAACAGCTAGTCCTCTCATCTCCACCGGGTCTGAGGTAACACTTCCATCAGATCTTCGTAAAACATGCATAAAATTATTAGTAACACTCTTTTTTTCCAGGTTAAAAAAGTAGGATGTAGGAGCATCCATGTCACGCACAGAGGTAAAACGTGCTCTAATAATTGCTCCTTTGGCCTTTTCTTGTAAAACCCTTCTTAATTTGTGTCTCTTCTGAATAATATTTTTCTGCATAATATTCTACATTGTTTTGTTCAATTAAGGTGTTTTGGATAGCTGTGAGATCCAGTTCTAGATTGGACACTGCTTGTTTAACCTTAGCTGAAGTGTGTGACATAAATTGTTGGCAGAAGAGCTTTATCTGAGCCTTTCCCACCTCCCACCACTGGAGAAGGTTTTCATACTCTTTCTTTTGGTTTGCCCAGCACCCCCAAAAAAACGTAAAATTCTCATTAAAATCTAAATCTTGGGTTAACTTTGTATTAAAACGCCAATAAAAATACTGTGGTTTTGTTTGTGATACAGTTACATGTGCTGTGATGAGGTGATGATCAGAGAACCCACAAGGCGTAATACATGTACTTATGACTCTATTACGCAGAGTGTTATTCATATAAAAGCGATCCAGGCGTGCAGCACTAACTCTCCCTGCTGCCACTTTAAGCCAACTGTATTGTCTTACACTTTTATTCTTTTCTCTCCATACATCCACCAGCCCTGTCTGTGTAATTACTTCCTCTAAAGTTTTAGCAGATAAAAGATGAGGTTCTTCACTGTTTCTATCGAGAGTAAAATCAAGTGTGCAGTTAAAATCCCCACCAACAACCAGAAAGACATCTTGTGTGAAAGAAGCAAGTTTATCATTGAGAGTTTTAAAAAGTCTGATTTTTTCTCTTCCGGTATTCGGAGCATAAATGTTAATAAATACAAATTCCATGTCTTTTATTTTTGCCTTGACCATGAGCAAGCGCCCATTTTCCACCTCATTAACAGTTAAAATCTTTACATTTAATCTAGAAGAGAAAAGTATTGCCACCCCTGCACTGAGATTGGTCCCGTGACTGAGGAAATACTCTCCCTCCCACCGTAAACCCCAATCTACTTCATTACTCACATCACTGTGAGTTTCCTGTAAAAATATTACATTTAAATCTTTCAGAGTTATATATTCTTTTAGTAAAACCCATTTATTATTATCTCTAACCCCATTTATATTTAAGGACCCAAGTCTTAAGATGTCCATGATAAAAGTGGGTAGGATGATAGTAAAGACAGTTGTAATAGGAAGCAGAACAAAAGAGAAAGAGATCCCCATGTGCACTTATTTAGGTGTACCTTTACCTTTAGTCTTGACCGATTTTTTCTTTTTTCTGACTGCTGTTAGGTATTTTTTCAGTCTGAACCTTTTCAGTAGTGGTAACTCATCTAAGCTGCTTTCCTTACGTGCTTTCTTGACCGATAGTATGAACTTGTCTAGGTCTGGAAAAAACTTCACTAGTTCAACACTCTTCCCCTTAGTTTCATCCAGGAAGGCATTAATCTGATCCACTGTGTATAAATCACTATCAGCATCATCATCTTCAGTAACTGAATCATCATCACGGAAACTATCTTCAGTTACTTCTGAAACTGTGTCCATTTCATCACACTGTTCTTCATACATCTTAGCTTCCGGATCGGCCTCACTACAGACAGAGGAGTTATTGCTCTGATCCACACACTTTCCAGCATCACTGCAGCCTGGCTGCTCATCATCAGCACTATGCACATTATTATCAGCAGCATTCTCTAGATTATCAGCAGCATTCACATTATTGTCAGCCACATTTGCATTTGTCTCAGCCACATTTGCTCTTACCTTTATGTTAGTATCACTCTGCACCTTCACCTGGTCAGGATCCTTCACTGTATCCTCCTGTTCTGAGCTGTTTTCTCCTGTTACAGGTGGGCCTTGCTGATCAGCAGCGCGCGCTTTATGCGGGCAAGTAAAGCGCTTGTGTCCGATATCCCCACATTCAAAACAGCGCAGACTTTCAGTGCTGGCGTACACCATGTAGGAGTTTTCTCCACTAGTGACCCGGAAAGACACCTCCAAGGATTTATTGGGAGAGTTCAGGAACATGTACACCTGTCTCCTGAATGACAGGACATGTTTAAGTGTGGCGTTTTTGCAGCCTAGCGGAATCATTTTCATCGCTCCGGTGATTTTCCCGAATCGTCAGCTCTTTGACGATGGCCTTGTTAGTGATAAATGGGGGGACGTTTGAGATGGTGATTTTAGAGGCCGGGGTGGATAAAGGTGTAACTGCCACATACGTCTCCTTCACCCATATACCACTCCCAATTAACCCGCTGACCAGATTCTCGGTTTTCAGGAAGATCACGACTGCTTTGTTCATTCTGGAGGCCGAGTTGATGTTATCATGGCCCACCTGTTCTCCTACAGCGAGGAGAACATCTTCGATAGATGCGCTCACCTCCGGAACACACCTAATCCCATTCCGGAGGGAGAGAGGCGACGCTACCCCCGAAGGGGTAGACGCCATGTCACCCCACACACACACACACACACACACACACACACACACACACACACACACACACGGACTTCTAACTAGTATCACTAACTTACAACAAACTAAGTGCTCAAAGAAAATAAGGAAAAGAAAATAAAGACGAAAGAAACTGAGTAAGAACTCAGCAAGCGCTCTCACACGCAGCTCTCACGCTAACCACACCCACTCCCAGCATGCACCAGAGAGAGAGAGAGAGAGAGAGAGAGAGAGAGAAAACGAGAGAGAGCGGGAGAGAGAGAGAGCGAGAGAGAGAGAGAGAAAGCGAGAGAGAGAGAGAGAGAGCGAGAGAGAGAGAGAGAGAGAGAGAGACAGAGGGGTTACTGGGAGGAACACATTTGATATATAAACATGATAAACAAACAAATAACAGTAATAACAATAAAATAACATAATTAGAAGATAATTACACATTAGAACATAGCAGATATTTATATATAATAAAGAAATATAGAGACTAACTTGAGGTGTAGAATGTGTAAAGCCTGTAACGTCCAAATATCAGATGATACACAATAAAGACGTGTGTGTGTGTGTGTGTGTGTGTGTGTGTGTGTGTGTGTGTGTGTGTGAGAGAGAGAGAGAGAGAGAGAGAGAGAGTGTTTACTGGAAGTGGTTACTGGAAGAAACACATTTGATATATAAACATGAAATCGTTCATCAATCGTTCTTACCTCTGTGACACATTTATAATACATACAGTCGTGTGAAAAAATAAGTGCACCCCATGGAAATGGTTGGCTTTTTTGACAAATAGAATAGAATACTCTTTATTGTCATTATACACAGTAGGGTTAGGGTTATGCTGATGATGGACTGGGCCGCCTTCACCCCACGATGCAGATCTTTCCGCTCGGCGGCTGTACAGCTGGCATGACACACTGTGGCACAGTTTGTCAGAATGGTTTCTATAGTGCGGTTTGTCAGAATGGTTTCTACAGTGCGGTTTGTCACAATGGTTTCTACAGTGCGGTTTGTCAGAATGGTTTCTACAGTGCGGTTTGTCAGACTGGTTTCTACAGTGCGGTTCGTCAGAATGGTTTCTATAGTGCGGTTTGTCAGAATGGTTTCTATAGTGCGGTTTGTCACAATGGTTTCTATAGTGCGGTTTGTCACAATGGTTTCTACAGTGCGGTTTGTCAGAATGGTTTCTACAGTGCGGTTCGTCAGAATGGTTTCTATAGTGCGGTTCGTCAGAATGGTTTCTATAGTGCGGTTCGTCAGAATGGTTTCTACAGTGCGGTTCGTCACAATGGTTTCTATAGTGCGGTTCGTCACAATGGTTTCTACAGTGTGGTTTGTCAGAATGGTTTCTACAGTGCGGTCTGTCAGAATGGTTTCTATAGTGCAGTCTGTCAGAATGGTTTCTATAGTGCAGTCTGTCAGAATGGTTTCTATAGTGCGGTTTGTCAGAATGGTTTCTATAGTGCTCCTATAGAAATTCAGCAGTTATTTCAGTGGGAGTTGTACCTGCTTCAGCTTCCTTAGGAAGAAAAGTCTTTGTTCCTATGATTATTCAGCTTACTGACCAGTTTGCAGGGTGACCGTATTAAATGCAGAGCTGAAATCAATGAAAAGCATCCGCACATACCTGTTTGGTTTTCCTAAGTGTGTCTTGGTTTTGCTGTATATCTAAAAGAACCCACCAGCTCCTCCTTATATCTCCGCCTCACGATATCGTGGCGCGTACCTGCCGGCCTCGAAGGTGAAGTGGGTGGCGTCCCGGCCGTAGCGGCGCAGCGAGCAGAGCGGCCACGTGACCAGCTTTGTGCGAGGATTATGGATGTCCCATAAGTAGATGTTCTCCTGGGTGATCTGCATCATGCACTCTCCGTAGATGTCCAGGTCGGGACATGGCAGCAGGAACACGTTAAAGCGTTCTGAAAACACCAAAATGAGAACGTGTGTCACATTTCAGCCGAGGTTCTTCTCTGTATCTGTAGCATGTGTGTGTGTGAGCACCACAGACAAGAATAAAGAACACAAACACTCCACACTCATTTATAATGGAAGTGTTGGGGCAGATGTTTCTTTATTTTTGTCTTCACACTTTCATAAACTCGTCAGTTAAAGGTGTCTGTATGTAAATGAAACTGTAAAGGTGTCGAATCGCTCCCTTTTAGAAGGACAAATTTGTGAGGTTCTGATGATGTGTGGATACCACAAAACCTTCAGGAAAGTGGAAAGTTGGATAAAAATAAATTTCTCTAAAGTCTCTCTCATCTGAACACCAACACTGGTCCTGTGGAACAGCACTCCAGGGTTCAAATACTTTTGACTGGCAGCGTATTCCCAATGCACTTATCACAACTTAAAATAAACCCGGACTGACCCGTGTGCTCACACTGAACTCCAGTCACCAGAAGGTCTATAAAACTGATGTTCTCCCAAACTGATGTTGTTCAGCTGCGTACCCAAACACTCGATGGTCAGCATCTTAAACCACTCCTCAGCCTCCAGTTCTGTAGGACAGAATACACACGGAAATCATTAAAACCGGATTTGGGAATGTCGCCCTCTCTGGTAGAAAAGTGTTATTGCGAGCTCCTCGTGGAAGAACGTTTCGTAATCCAGGGCTTCGTCCCAAACCATATACAGTGTACTAAGTAGAATACTGAGACACTATTCAGTATGTTATGTTACAGTCTTTTTGTCAGTAATCTTGCTAGTTAAAATACAACAAATATATCACATGGTTTCTCTGGGTATTTTGTTTTCGATCGGTTTTTTGCTCATCGGATTTGTGTTCTATCGGCTAACCCAGCTACCATCGGCTCTGCATTAATCTGGATTACTTTCTCAGTTAGATGTGAAGATGTAGGACGTAACTAGGCTGCTGTACGATGTGTGTGTGTGTGTGTGTGTGTGTGTGTGTGTGTGTGTGTGTGTGTGTGTGTGTGTGTGTGTGTGTGTGAAACTCTCTAATTTGAGCCCAGCAGCTCAGACTGTGAGGTAGTGTTACAAGATTGTCAGAGCGACTCACAGCAGCTCAGGAACATCATATTATACAGAACTGAGACGCATAATTCAACTAAAAAAAGAGCCCAAGTGAAGTGTGTGTGTGTGTGTGTGTGTGTGTGTGTGTGTGTGTGTGTGTGTGTGTGTGTGTGTGTGTGTGTGTGTGTGGATGTGTTTAGTCATAACACTCCCTAATGTTTTACCTGACTCACAGGTGAACGTGCGGGACGTGTCATCAGTGAAGACGATGGCCACAGCCTGGCGCTTGGTGTCCCGCGGGAGCCTCTTCACATGTTTAACATTACTGATCTCCGTCACCTGTGGACATTTAGTGCATGCAAATAACATTGAAGTTTAAGTTTAACAGATCTCACCATTTCATCCGTGTTTAATCTCAGCAGGATGCTGTATTTTTATCGTAAAAACTGTCCTGTCGCTCATCCCAGAACTCTTATTCACTGAACATCTGAACATACTGTACACACACTCAGCACTGTTTGTCTTTACTCTTTCTGTTCCCGTTTGAGTCTGGTTCCTCACAAGGTTACTTCTTCATGTGGTCTCAGGGAGACTCTCTCCTCTGGCTTGTTTATTAGGGATCTAAATCTACTACATCCGGATTTCTTCAACACAAATGTCCTACTGATGATCAAGGTTGTGTCTCCTTGCTTGTGTTGCTTGTGTATCTCAGTGATACCTCAGGTCTTAATATTCTTCTGTACAGGCTAGAAATGTTGTTGGAGTTAGAGGAAGCTCTCTTTCTTGGTTCAGGTCTTATCTGAATTGGTTTTTTAAATGTATGCGCTTCTTTTTGAATAGAAAAGTTCGGTGTTCCACAAGGCTCTGTCCGAGGCCCAATGCTCCCCACCCCCCCTTATATTTGCTACTACAGTTGAGGTCATAAGTTTACATACGCCTTGTAGAATCTGCAAAATATTAATAATAATAATTAAAAATAAGATGGCTCATTAAAATTGCATTTAGTTTTTTTTAATTTAGTCCTGCCCTGAATAAGCTATTTCACATAACGGATGTTTACATACAGTCCACAAGACACAATAATAACTGAATTTACACAAATGAACCAGTCAATACTGTGTGTTGTTACCTGGATGATCAACGACTGCTTTTATGCTTTGTGATGGTTCTTCATGAGTCCCTTGTTTGTCCTGAGCAGTTAAACTGCCCACTGTTCTTCAGAAAAATCTTCCAGGTCCTACACATTGTTTGCTTTTCCAGCATCTTCTGCATATTTGAGCCCTTTCCAGCAGTGGATATATGATGTTGAGATCCGTCTTTATGTAGTGGGGACAACTGAGGGACTCATAACTATTAAAAAAAGGTGCAAACATTCACTGATGCTCAAGAAGGCAACACGATACATTAAGAGCCAGGGGGGTGTAAACTTTTAAACAGGATGATCGGTGTAAATTGTTGTTATTTTGTCTTCTGGGAAACATGTAAATATCTTTGTTAGAAGTTTCCCCTCGTTCTCCGAGTTGCTCGAGCGGTGGACTCGAACACTTCCGCATTCCACTGCGCGCTTTCCAGCACTATTCAAAAACTCTCCGATAGACATTTCATTCATAAAAACTCTCATGTTGTTTACCTATGCCATGTGCTTTTTGTTTTCGTTCACGTCATGTCTCCGCTTCCTTAATTCTTATTGGTTCAGGTTCGTCTAATTCATTCTGTGTAATCATGAGTTTCAGCTGTTTGTGATTTTCTTTGTGTTTAAATACCCCACTCCGTTTCCGCTTCGGCGCGTAATATTTAGTTAGTATTAGTATAAGTTTGTCATAGTTAATCATAGTCTTGGTTTTTCTTAGTATTGTTATTCATAGTTCAGTTTGTTAGTATTTAAATGTGTTTAACCGTGTGCTTTGTTCCGGTGTTTCCCAGATCACTAATCTTGTTTACTACAGCCTGGATTACAATTTGTTTTGCTCATAGTATGGATTCTTTTGTTTATAATAAACTCTTCTACATTTACTGACGTCTCCCCAACAGATGCATCCTGACTCCCTCTTCCGACCAACACGTCTGTGTTACGTAACAGAATACTCCGCCAAACATGGATGCAGCGGGGAAATTTGGGACATGCCGCGCCACAATTTTTGTTCCTCCCCTGGAGTCTCTTTCTCCCAGTGGGCCTGCATTCATCCCCCCTCTGCTTATAATGGATTTTCTACCAAACCCCAGTATTTTCTTTGGCAGGTCCAGATGTATTTGTATAGTGTAAAGGACCCCAAACCCAGTGAGGAACAATGGGTGCGGTTCCTCCTATCACGTTTAGTTGGCTCAGCCCACTGGTTGGCAGAGATCCACCTCGCCAGTGGGTACCAGGTACTGTATACATTCTCGGCTTTCGTGGATTTCCTGATCCGTGAATATGGGAGCGCGGAATTTGAGCTGGACCTCAACGTATTTCTGAAAAAGTTCACCTGCCTGATCAGCCTAGCCAGTCGTTCCTGTAATACTATGAGAGGAAGCAGGCAAATGTGACGGCCTGCACCTCTCAGCCCCAGTTTCAGGAGTGTGCAACCGAGGGCTGCACCCGACCAGCCATTCTCCAGTGCCCCACCTGCAGGAAACAGGAAGGAAGGAGCAGCTACTTCTGCTCACAAACCTGTTTTAAGGGCAGCTGGCGAGCACACAAATGGCTCCACAGGCGGGCAACCCAAAAGCTCCAGCAGGAGGCCCAGCAGGAGATCTCCACAGCGAAGCTGCCACTGGAGGTTAACGTGGCGACCTCCAGCCCCGAGCTCCAGCCAGAGGCCCAGCAGGAGGTCTCCACAGCGGAGCTGCCCCTGGAGGTTCACGTGGCGACCTCCAGCCCCGAGCTCCAGCCAGAGGCCCAGCAGGAGGTCTTCTCAAGGGAGCTGCTCAAGGAGGTTCACGTGGCGACCTCTAGCACCGAGCTCCAGCCGGAGGCCCAGCAGAAGGTCTCCACAGTGGAGCTGCTCAGGGAGGTTAACGTAGCGACCTCCAGCCCCGAGCTCCAGCAGGAGGTCTCCACAAGGGAGCTGCTCAAGGAGGTTAACAAGACGACCTCCAGCCCCGACAAGCAGCAGTCAGAGGTTCAAGAAGAAACCTCCACTCATGCCCTGTCCATGTCTGAGGTCCATGGGATGACCTCTTCTCAAGCTAGTCCAAGTCTATGTCCAAGTCCATGTCCAAGTCCATGTCCAAGTCCATGTCCAAGTTCCGACCCAGTTCCTAGTTCAGTTCCAAGTCCAGTTCCTGATTTCATAGCTAGCTACATAGGTTTAGTTTCTGGATATGTTTTTGCTCTCCTTCTCAGTTCAGAGGCTGATTTAACTCCCAGCTCCGGTTCCAGCTCCGTTTCCAACCCAGCTCACTCCTCTGTCTCCTCCTCTGTCTCCTCCTCTGTCTCCAGCCCTGTCTCCAATTTAATTTCCAATGCTGTTTCCAAACAAGCTTTTGATTTTGTCTATGGTTTTCGGTCTAACCGAGTTCTCTGTTCTGTTTCCAAGTCTGTCTCGACTTCTGTTTCCAAGTCTCTCTCCAGGTCTGTTTCCAAGTCTCTCTCGAAGTCTGTCTCTAAGTCTCTCTCAAAGTCCGTCTCTAAGTCTCTCTCAAAGTCCTTCTCTAAGTCTATTTCCAAGTCTCTCTCAAAGTCCTTCTCTAAGTCTGTTTCCAAGTCTGTCTCTGATCCAGGTGCCAAAGCTGTTCCTGACCCAGGTGCCAAAGCTGATTCCGATTCAGGTGTGAGAGCTGATTCCGATCCTGGTTCCAGAGCTGACTCCGATCCTGCTTCCAGCTCAAGCTCCAGGTCAAGCTTCAGGTCAAGCTTCAGGTCAAGCTCCAGGCCAAGCACCAGGTCACGCGCAGCTACGAGATCCATGCCCAGCACCAGGTCACGCGCAGCTACGAGATCCAGGCCCAGCACCAGGTCATGCGCAGCTCCGAGATCCAGGCCCAGCACCAGGTCAAGCATCACTCCAAGCTCCAAGTCAAGCACCAGGTCAAGCATCACTCCAAGTTCTCGACAAAGTTCTCGACCAAGTTCTCAGGGACAGCCCGACACGCTCTGCTCTGGCCTCAGGACACTGGACATCGCCAGCCTCAGGTCCTGGGGGGCAAATGTTATGATCCTGCCCTGGGGCCCGGGTCCGCCAGAACGGTCAGAACATTCAGCGCTTCGGGAGAAGCGCCTTTGGGGGGTGGCTCTCTTAGAAGTTTCCCCTCGTTCTCTGAGTCACTCGAGCGGTGGACTCGAACACTTCCGCATTCCACTGCGCACTTTCCAGCGCTATTCAAAAACTCTCCGATAGACATTTCATTCATAAAAACTCTCGTGTTGTTTACCTATGCCATGTGCTTTTTGTTTTCGTTGTTCCAGTGTTTCCCAGATCACTAATCTTGTTTACTACAGCCTGGATTACAGTTTGTTTTGCTCATAGTATGGATTCTTTTGTTTATAATAAACTCTTCTACATTTACTGACGTCTCCCCAGCGCATGCATCCTGACTCCCTCTTCCGACCAACACGTCTGTGTTACGTAACAATCTTATGTAGCTTCTGAAGGGCAGTACTAAATGAAAAAAGGTCTCTAAACAAAATAATTACAATTAACACCCATCATCCTGTTCAAAAGTTTTTATGCAGGAACATACCTGGGAATATATAGTGGAAATCTGATCTTGGGAATGGTGTCTTAATTGTTTAGTTGTCCTTTTCCCGCTGGCTTCCAGCTCCCGACTTCATCCAGTTGTTCTTCCTGCAGGAATTTTCTCATCACTGACTGAGACGCTGCTGGTGGAAGGCAGAGAGGGGCGTGGCTTTAAGCGTAATGGGAGGGTATTTATACAAAGGGGCGGGTCTTTAAAACTTGCACTATTCAAACTTGAGTTATACAGATAAGCCTAGTTTATACACACATTTATTTTTGCATATATTTATCAGCTTCACCTAGGTCAGTTTTTTGTACAGTTACTGACTGTAGGTCATCTATTTCTCGGCACAAAACTATTGGCACCCCAAAAACCCCATACACTGCCCCAGTGCATTCAATTAAACTTTATTGTCAGTATACATATGCAGAGGTGTACAGTATAACAAAATCTAATTTAGCTAACCTCAAGTGTAAACATGTAACACCTGTAAAATAACACAGGACGTAGGAAATTAAGTAAGCAGCATACAGTGTTCAGTCCCTCCAGGATTTTGCGGTTACAGAAATTAACGCAAAATCGAGCAAACTCCGTAATATTCGGAAGAACTTGCAATTTTTCAAAATTACGCAGATTTTATGCAGATTTGGACCAAGACACGTCATGTGATGTCATCACAACGTGCATTCTGTCAAAGCCATCTTCGATTCACATGCATCGACCGTCTTCGATTCAACAAACATCACTGTGAAAAATTTCATGCAATTTATTATGCCAGTTTAGTAGTTTTGTGCAAAAAAAAAGCATCAAAAACTCTGCAAGCTGCATCACAAATTTTCTAATAAGCCACAGCAAAATCAAGCATTTTTGGCTGCAGCAATCACAAAAATATGGACTGTGTGTTACGCGTTACTGTAATTAAATGAATCTTCTCCTGAAAAAAGTAAAGTAAGGGATTACTCTTCATTTTTAAATAATTTAATTACAGTTACTTATGATGTAATTGCATTACATACTGTATAGACTTTCAACAATTCTGTATAAAACAATATTCAATTTAAAATCTAAATTTATCATCTAAATATAACATTTGTTTTCTAATTTAACTCAGCCCCTTTAAATTCGTTATCTGTAGGCTAGCGCACGTGCACGCAAGTTCAAGCCAGGTGGCTCAAGTTCAAGGATATCAGCAGAAACAAGTGGCTATTTTAATAAATGGAAATATTGCCATTACTTCATTTTTTTGACACTTAGACAAGAACATGACGGTAAAATGTAAGTTATGTCCTGGGGGAAAACTCTATCAGCCTCTCTCTGAAGTAGTAGCTCTTATTGTTAAGCCTGTTTATATCATTTGTTTACATTTTTGTATTAAGAATGGTTTAATAAAGCTATGCTTAATAGGCTAAACTATTCCATGTTTGACTCACATTTAAAGAATTAAAAAGAAAAGTTACATTTCTATTGTCCATGTGGTCAAGGTTAATATGGATTTTAAGAAGTAATTAGTAATGAGTAATGCAATTACTTTTCAGACAGGGTGATTAATCAGTAATTTACATACAATATTGACTATGTAATTAGTAATTAATTACTTTTTTGAAGTAACTTCCCCAACACTGGTAGCATACACAACGTGACACAGTAACACAGTAACACACAGACTTTTACCCTTTTATTTAACAGTTAACGCAGTACAAGAAACACTTCTCAGGGCAGTGTGCAGGTCTAGTCCGAGGTTACTTGAATCTGAACGTCATTCACAGTGTTCAGGTATGTAAAGTGCAGAATAGATTAAAGTGGCTGTGCAAAGTGTAAACAAAGTACAGAGGAGCTAAACCTAAAATTATGAGTAATACTTGTGCATAATCAGTAACAAAAACAAACAAAACATACAAAAAATTATAGTGTCTGTTTTTTTGTTGTTGTTTTTTTACTACAGAAACCCTGACTAAACATTAAAATATCATTTAAAGGATGATGATTATTATTATTTTACAGTGTAAATCAACATTAGTGCTGCAGACGTTTAGCAGGTTAGCATTCCCACAATGAAGCTGACTCGATGTGGTGAAAATCTTGCCTTGGGAATGGTGTTTTAGTCATTTAGTTGTCCTCTTTTCTGCTAGTTCTCGAGTTTTGAGTTTAGTTACGAATCTTGGCTTAGGAGAAAGTAAAACTGTCTCATAGTTACTTTATTTTTTTTTGTGATTGCACTGCTTTTGCTTTTACCTGGAAGTGTGAAAATGGTCCATTGGCTTAGCAAAACAAGCACTTTTGTGTAAATTGAGCACACATATGGGTTATGTAATGTTAGGTGTGTTTTGTCCAGCAATCTGTCTGTGTCATCAAACAGTTAATGGTACATTTTTAAATTATATGTATTTTTTTTTTCTTTTTTAGGTTTCTGCTAATTACTTAAGCCCTTCAAGTTCATATAGATCTCTTCAATGGAAGGGACATCTCACATGTGTGGCTGCCAGGTGGATGGGTGGATGGCTATATTTCCCAAATATGTTGTCAATCATTTCCTACAACCTGTGTGTACTAGTCTCAGCAGGGTATGTGGAGAGAATCTTCTCCAGGATGGCAAATTAATGGAGTGATGTCCATAACCAGTGCTCTGTGGACCTCATGAGGAATGAGCTACTGATCTCACTCAACTTTGCCCTGCACTGTACCGACTTTCAGTCATTTTGAAGGACAAGTCATTGCTTAATGCATCAAGGAGTGATTAAAAAGTACTCATGGAAGAGCAAGTAGTGAAGAAATAAAATAATTCCTGGCTCCAGAAGGAGACTGAAACACTGAGAGAGACACAAAAAGACACTTTTCCTGACTAACTGACTGATTAAAATGCTCCATGGAGAGATGAAATGAACTGTTCCAGAGTAATAAATTTATTTAATTATTTGTTTGTTTATTATTTCTTTTTTATTACGTATGTTTTTTTCTTAAATACTCTTCTTAGATTTTTTTCTGTGGGATTGTCAAATTCTTTGTGTTGATTTCTTGTTTATATTTTTCCTTGTAGCTCATGACATATAAGGGGTGAAAAATGCGAAGTTAAAATCAAGCTGAAAAAGAAATGTGAGGGAGCGTAATAAATTCAACAGTACTGATAAAAACTTTCTTACAGAGTTTATACTGGGTCGGCACTGGACAGGAAACCCAGGGGGCAGTGTTTATCACCTGTATAACCAGTCCCTGTCACTGATTGGCCTGCTTGTAGGCCAAGGTGAAGATGACCCTGACCAGTGCAGGGTTATAATAGTTTTAAAAATATTGCTAGTTGTTATTTTTTTCATTTTGTGTTTTGGTTTTCAATTTCAGTTTCATTTCAGTTAGTTTTAATGGTGCATAAATAGCTTTGATTTAATTATTTTTTCTACAATCATTACTTTTATTTTGTATTTAGTTTTAGTATCATTTTAGTTTTGAATTTGCTTTTTATCAGCAGCAGAATCAAACTAAAAAAAATCCCAAATTGGGCTCTACCTTTTCCTACCTTTCTTTTCCTTTTCTTAAGTCAGACCACCCAACATTTAAAATACGAAAATGTAAGTTTTATCCTCTGAAATGCTATTTCATATTGTAGGTGGGCATTATAGTTGCAGTTTACTTTTTGTTTATTTATATTTCATTTATTTCGCTTATGTTATTTTAGTTTTATTTTTATTCCAGTTAACGCTGATGTTTTTTCACTGATAGCTGTAGATTTCATGATAGTTTTCGTTAACGATAATACCCTTTAACCAGTGAGGGAAGCATCCATGATGACTGACTCGCTCTGCTAGGGCACTGCACCCAGGAAGACCCTTTTTGTACCAGAAGCCCAGCATATGTAAGAAGAATTTGAGAGCTAGATAGACCGCCCTCAGCTCTTCACACAGGAGCCCCACCTGTGCCCTGACTCGCTCAATCCATTTTCTGTATTACACAGAGTCATGGGCACAAGGCGGGGAACACTCTGGACGAGGTGCCAACCCATTGTAGGACACAATTGCAAACACATTGACACACTATGGGCAATTTGGAGATGCCAATCAGCCTACAACGCACGTCTTTGGACTGGGGGAGGACCCCCCCCCCCCACCCCCACAGATAACCCCTTTTTAATACTAAGACCAGCTTGACTTTTTATTTCACATTACATGATGTGTTACTTTCTTCTTATTTTCACCCCTCATCCCCCCATCATGTTGATTGTGATGGGGACCCATTTCAGTTCTCACTGCCTTCTGTCTCAATACTTGTTGTCTTCTTTGATCCAAGAGGTATGCCATGTTTCTGTAAAAAAAAAAAAAAGAAAGAGAGAGACAGATTTAATGTATGAAGCTTCAAAATATCCATATTTTTGCTGGCCCATAAGTGATGCACGGTTTATTCCAACAGACATGGCTTAGTGATAAGAAAAGCGTACCATAAACTAGTAACTTTAAAATACAGTTTAACAATTCAGCCAGGGAGACTTGAAAGTTCAACAACCAAGGCTTGTTGACTTTATTTACTTCTACACACATATTCACATTCAAACTGACTCATCATTCATGAGAATTCATGAGCCTAAGATGTACTGGGAAGATCAAAATGTCCCCAAAATGTGAGGAAACAGGTACACACACACACACACACACACACACACACACACAACCACACGCACACACACACACACACACACACACACACCCACACACACACACACACACACACGCACAAAGCTTACAATAGCAGTCATAGTCTCATGAAAAGGAAAGTTTACCTTCGAGTAACTCCTCGTTGTGCATCAGAGTCTCCTTCATCTCATTATTCTCTGTCTGGAGGATTCTGTGAGCCTCCCGCTCTCGCTCACACTTCTAAAACATACACATGAGGCAAAATAAATTTAAATTCGAGTGCTTAATTCTGAAACATAAATAAAGTCCTCATATTATTACTAAATGAGCGTCTTAATGCAAGACTTTTCTCACTTACGTTTGTCAGCTCATCACACTCCATTTGAGTCTCAGATAGCAGGTTCCCCAGGTCCTGCACTGTTCCTTGCAGTGTCTTCACTTGGTCTTTCAGGTCAGACTTCTCCACCTCCAGCGGAGCAATGGTCTCCACATCCTTCTGGTGTTTCTCCTCAGTTTCAGCCAGGGAGACCTGAAAGTATAACAATTAAAGCTAATTGGATTTATTTACTTCTACACAGACTTTCAGACACTTTTAGAAACTGACTCATTACTCATGAGAACAGCCTAAAATGTATTGGGGAGGAAAAAGGACAAAATGTCCCCAAAATGTGAGGAATCAAGTACACACACACACACACCACACACACACACACACACACAGACACACAGTTCACAATAGAAGTCATAGTTTCATGAGAAGGAAAGTTTACCTTCAGTAACTCCTCCTTGTGTATCAGAGTTTCTTTCATTTCATTGTTCTTCATCTCACACTCCTAAACACACACGGGGCAAAAGGTGTTCAAACTTGAGTGATTAATGTTCACATCTGCAAATTGTAAAAAAAAAAAAAAAAGAAAAAAAGAAAGAAAAAAAAAAAACCTAAAGCATTGTTGGCATAATGAGAAGAAAATCTTACATTCAGTAACTCTTCACAGTGTTTTAACTTCTCCTCCATGTCTTTGTGATCGGATTGGAGGGTGCTGTGAGCCTCCCGCTCTCGCTCACACTCCTAAAACACACACATGGGGCAAAAGATGCTCAAACTCAGGTGCTTACTGTTCACATCTGCAATGGGTCACTTCTATTTAGTAAAAAAACCTTATAACTTGAAAATACAACTTTCATTTTGGTTAAATGAACCTCATCATGCAGCATAAACATGAAAAATCCCCATATTATTACTAAAGGAGCTGCTTAATGCAAGACTTTTCTCGCTTACGTTTGTTAGCTCATCACACTCCATTCGAGTCTCAGTTAGCAGGTTCTCCAGGTCCTGCACTGTTCCTTGTAGTGTTTCCACCTGGTCTTTCAGGTCAGACTTCTCCACCTCCAGCTGAGCAATGGTCTCGACAGCCTTCTGGTGTTTTTCCTCAGCCTCAGCCAGGGACACCTGAAAGCACAACAATTAAGACTCATTGGCTTTATTTACTTCTACATACATTCAGATATGTTCATGTTCTGGTGAGCAAAGGAAAATATTTCTGTGACTGTGCAAGATTATACACACACACACACACACACACACACACAGAGCTCACAATAGCAGTTGTAGTTTCATGAGAAGAAAAGCTTACCATCAGTAAGCCTTCACAGTGCTTCATGTCTTTGTTGTCCTTCTTGACTTGCTCACACTCCTAAAACACACACATGGTTGAAAAGATGTTCAAATTAGAATGCTTAATGTTCACATCTGCAATGGGTCACATCTATTCAGTAAAAAAAAAATACTAACTTCAAAATACAATTTTCATTTTGGTTAAATTAAAGTCATCATGCAGAGCAGGTTTCCCATGTCTTGCATTGTCTCTTGCAGCTTCTCCACCTGGTATTTCAGGTCAGACTTCTCGCTTTCCAGTTGAGCAATGGTCTCCACAGCCTTCTGGTGTTTCTCCTCAGCTTTCGCCAGGGAGACCCGAATGTTTAACAACCAAGATTTATTTACTTCTACACACATTCAGACACTTTTATAGTTTGGAGACAAAAAATTATTTTTCATGACGATAATAATAATAATAAACCTGATAATAAATAATAAACCTCATGATATAATACATTACATAACTATTATCCCTAATGGGTTCACTGCTGAGCTCGTGATAGAGATGAGATTTTAGCCTCCCATCTAATCTAATCTCACCACCATCACTGCTCAAACTCACTGCATCAGACTCCAGTGTGCAGATATTTCCTATTCTCAATCATTCCCATCATATGGTGCTCATATTATTTTGAAAAGTACTTTTTAATCAGATGCTTATCTCACATACCTTGCTTTTCAAGTCACAGTCACGGAGCAGTTCCTCCAGCTCCCTCACTCTGTCCTCCAGCTGAGTGTTGGACACCACAAGCTTCTGAATCTTCTCCTCAACCTCAGTCACAGCAACCTGAAATTCATCGTGCAAATATTGTTGGCTTTAGGTGTTTGTAGCACTCCTGAGCACTAGCATTCAATCCAAACATCATGTTTAGTTGCAGCTCTCTGATCTATCTAAAGGGCCACAGAGGCTACAGTACAATGTCTGACACAGAATCCTTATATTCATCAGAATTCATCAAATGAGTTTAACGCATTGTTTTCCTGACAAAAACTGCAGTTAATGAACATCAGGTCTGGATTGCTGTCCTTAGCCTAGTGCTGGAGTACAAACTTCATTTCCTCCTCCATAAGCGCCAAACACTTCAATCCAGATATTTCAAATGTTCATATAATGGAAAACTGGATTTTTGGATTTTCACACAACCAACGTTAGGAGCAGAACAAACTTACCGTGACCTGGTCCTGAGGAACCTCTGTGAGTCGGACCAGAGCCGGTTCCATGGCCCGGTCACACACTGGGTCTAAATAAAAAAAAAAATTTAAAAAAAGCCATCAGACATGATCATCATGTATTATTTCTGTTTTGAATTCCAGACCAGCAGTATTTTCCACTTCTGATCCATGTGAAGCTCTACAGCACAAGTATTCCCACTTCCTCACTGGCCTCCGGAATAAATCCACTTTACTGATGTTCAGTATAATGTGGGCTAAGGCTAAGAACACACTGACAGATTTTATTACACATTCATGAAGCTAAACTCCTCCATGAACCTGGACAGAAAGAGAGAGTGCTTTCACCCATCAGTGCATCTTTCAAGCAGCACGAGCACCGGCCAAAATAGGGCTAAAGCCTGTTAGCTTATGAAGGACTGAACAAATCTACTAAATTCATTTCTTTTTAAGGACAGAAGTAAACTTAGCACTGCATGGTTACAGCAGCACTACTGAGAAATAGTTGTACCTTCAGTTGTGTCCTCGGGGTCCGCTGTTGTTTTCTCTCCATCGTCTCGTTTAACATAACAGTAAATGCCGGCTGCCGTGGCTGCAGCTCCGGCCGTGTACAGCAGGGGGCGCAGTGGAAGATCCGCTACACCAGCGCCAAGTGCACTCAGGAACTTATTCATTTTCTCTCCTGATCAGAGCAACTTCAATAATCACCTTAACTCGCCAAAGTTCAGTGAATTTCTGAAAGATCCGCGTTGTTTTTCCACTCTTTAAAGCCGGAGCTCTTCGGTGACGTCACAGAATCAGAATCAGAATCGGAATCAGAATCAGCTTTACTGCCTAGTATGCTTCCACATACAAGGATTTTTTTTTTTAACCATTGTTTATTCAGGGAAAATTGACTGAACATAAAGCTCTTTTACAGCAATGCCCTGAGTTCACATTCATACTAGCCTACATTCAGAAAAAGAAAGATAATATAATATAATATAAGACATAGATAATAATAATAATAATAATAATAATAATAATAATAATAATAATAATAATAATAATAATAAATAAATAAATTTTATATATATGAATAATGAATTTAATAGAAAATAAATACAATACACAATATTATATATGGATATAACAATTATATACATATTTACATATATATTAGATTTTGATATCAGATTAGATATATGTATTAGATTTTGGTTGGAGATGAAACCTGCAGGAAGGTAGATCTCCAGGAACAGGGCTGGTGGGCACTTTCATATCAGTATGGCGGTGTACAAAATTAGCAAAATCCGGGACTTTAACTTTCATACTGTCTTTAACTTTCCCATAAGAAGGAATGAGAGTATTTTCTTACCACCTCAGTGTGAACAACCATTCTGATCTGTTCTACAATGTCTGATCTGAAGCCATAGAGGAAAACATTTTAGTCAGAATTAGAGCTAAAATTGGGGCTGGTGTAGATTGAAAGCTACTGAAAGGCTCTTTTTAATGGCTATCATGTGGTACGTGTTGGTTGTTACGACCCCAAACTATCGGTCACTTCCCTAGTGCAGATGATTCCTGTTCTGGTAATGGTGGAGGCTCTTCATGAAAGAAGGTGACCACATGACAACGTGACCACGTGTGCGTTCTTCACTCTTCCTGGGGTGCAGCATTAATAAAACAGTGTCCCACTACCAACAACAAAAAGGATGTAATTAATATTAAAAAAAATATTAACACAAATAACATTTGCATAAAGATCCGGGGCTTGAAGTGTTTAAAACCCCAACAACAATGACACCTGAATATTAATAAAACTCACTAATTAGTGGCTCTAGAGATGAAGAGCTAATAGCTGTTAATTTCATGAAGGAAATGGATCCACAAAGCATTTTAACATAATAATTAAAATAAGAGAAGATAAGATAAATGTTTATTAATCTCTCATGGGGAAATTGAAGTGTTATAGCAGCATGATATTATGAATATAATGTTATAAACACAGACAGCAGAAATAGAAATATAACAGCAGTAGTGTTCATATGACAAGAATGTGCAAAAATACAGAAGTGCAAGAGGAAAATTAGAATTAAAAAAATGACAGGAAAAAGATTCTGTTAAAATGCTCATTGAAAAATTGGGAAACAATTTAATTGGAATATTTTATTTAAGAATAATGTCAAAAACATTTTGAACTGCTTTACTGCAATTAACAGCAGTTCAGCCTATTGATTCAGTTCAGCTGATAATCGCAAATTAAATTTTTTTTATCTCTAATATTTGGATAGTGTACAGAAATGACACTGTCTGAATCAATATGACAAGGCTGTAAGTATTACTTTGTTCTGTAATCATTTCTAGTCATGATCTTATAATTTTATATACAATTTAAATGTACTTTCTATCTAATAATTTACTTGTTTTATTTTCTATTAGTCTATTCTATTTTGCTGTGGTAGTGAATGTCCAAGTGGTTCAACAAAGGACCAGATTGTGTAAGTCTTCTCTAATGAATATTACGGCATAATCCTCCAAAGAAGTATCATGTTATTTGGTTTGGGCAGAAAAGTCACAGGTTTAAGTTACGAGGTGGTTTACTGTAGTTTCCAATGAACATTAAACTGTCAATCAGTTTACATTTGGATAACTGAAATGAGAAGAAGTCAGATTGTGTTCCTGAAACAGCTCCTCGTCTCTCACACTCTCACAAAAAAAGAAAGAACAAAAAAGAGAATGAGGAATCATTTGATTTGGATTCATGCAGCATTAAATATACATACTGGATCCAAGTCAGATTTCACAGCAGGTACAGATTACTGCTCGGAGAAAATAGAGCTGCCTGGCGATGTAACCTCACGCCTTTCTGCAGGAAACCTGTCAGTTCCAGGAACCTCCTAAAACATCGGCTGTGTGTATATAGTGTGGAACTGAGACGTCGATGGAGTGAAGGGTGTAATTGGAAGCAGACACAGAACCACGGTGAGATATTGGATTAATTTAGATGTGGGTTGGGATGTACACAATCTGAGGAAGTTGTTGAAAGCAGGAGGGATGAGAGAAGATATGGAACCTGTACTAGTGTTGATCAGTTCCTTTTCATCTTGTCATTTCAGGAAGAAGCAAAAATAACCAAGCAATGATGATGTTATAGATAAACCGCCCCTGAAGTTAAAACCAGTGTTTCATAGCTTTTTGTACCTGTTTCTTAATGCATTAGACACCAATATAACATTATGTCCAGAAATGAATACATAAAATAGTTTAGACATTTTAATTTGATAATTTGTCACTTCCAGGAAAAGAATTAACATTTTTTTGATGACTCATCCTGTACTCGTCTTGAGTTTGTCCAATTAAAAGCTCTCTAGAATGTATATGCCCCACCCCGGGGGCGTGTCTTACTCTACAGTAGCAGCTCGTTAGCAGTAAACCCGGTTCATTGGTATGTTTTTGTCTGTATGTCTTCACACGTACTATTCCCTTTTCCAACTGTGAATAAATGTTTGGAGTTTATTCATGTGGAAGTGGGCGGAGCTTTGTGACTTTTACTGACTCGGAGTGTTTAACAGACTCAGAGATGTTCAGTGTCGGACTGTTTCTTCCTCAGACTGATAGAGAATGTGATTCAGTGTTTATACCCCGTCTCCATAAGTAAGAGTCAGTAATATCATTTTATCTCCCATTCAGACGCGTCAGACCCTGCGGATCTCTGTTACCATTGGCATCGCTGACGCTAGGCTTCACCTCGAACACATACATCATAGATCCAAATACACACGCAGATGCCATCTTGTCGTCTATTATTAAGGTAGTCCTGGTTAAAGTGGACAGGTGTGGGGTGAAGGCGGCGGTGAGGAATCCTCCACAGCTGAAAAAAAAACTCTTTACTCTTGGACTCTTATTATAAACTCTTCGTTGTTCTTCATATTCAGCTACCTTGCTGTCAGGTGTGTTTAGATTGGACGTCAGTGTGGTATGGTGTATCTCGAATGCTATTGGCTGTTGTGTAAATCAGTCGACACGTTGCCACTCTGACTTCCTGTTTCAGAAGGAAGTACATCAATCAAAGTACACAATCAAATCATGGATCATAAGATGTTTAGTGGAAACATTAAAGGCCCAGTAAGCACGTGTCCTCTGTGCATGGTAACATTGGTTTTAGAGCTCTACACTGACACCTGGTGGTTAGATGTTATGGATTGTTGTGTAGCCCTGATGTGGCTATGACATTCGATGGAGAAAATTGTGTGCTGCTCAATGTTTTATATATTTTATCAGCTTTTTTGTTCTCTATATCTTATGTAGACACTGTAATCTGATGGAGATTAGCGATTGCAAAGTAGTGGTAGGAGACAGTGTAGCTAGACAGCATAGGATGGTGGTGTGTAAGATGACTCTGGTGGTGAGGAAGATGAAGAGAGCAAAGGCAGAGCAGAAGACAAAGTGGTGGAAGTTGGAAAAGGAAGAGTGCTGTGCGGTTTTCAGGGAGGAGTTGAGACAGGCTTTAGGTGGTCAGGAGGTGCTTCCAGATGACTGGACTACTACAACCAAAGTGATCAGGGAGACAGGTAGGAAGGTGCTAGGTGTGTCATCTGGAAGGAGGAAAGAAGACAAGGAGACTTGGTGGTGGAATGAGGAGGTTCAGGAGAGTATCCGGAGGAAGAGGTTAGCTAGGAAGAAGTGGGACAGTGAGAGGACGGAGGAAAGTAGACAGGAATATAGGGAGATGCAGCATGAGGTGGCAAAGGCCAAACAGAAAGCTTATGAGGACATGTATGAAAGGTTAGATAGTAAGGAAGGTGAGAGGGATTTGTATCGGTTGGCGAGGCAGAGGGATAGAGATGGTAAGGATGTGCAGCAGGTTAGAGTGATTAAAGATAGAGATGGAAATGTGTTGACAGGTGACAGGAGGGTGAGGGAAAGATGGAAGGAGTACTTTGAGGAACTGATGAATGAGGAAAATGACAGAGAGAGAAGAGTAGTAGAGGCAAATATTGTTGAGCAGGAAGTAGAAAGGATTAGCAAGGGTGAAGTTAGGAGAGCTTTGAAGAGGATGAAGAGAGGAAAGGCAGTTGGTCCTGATGACATACCAGTGGAGGTATGGAAGTGTCTAGGAGAGATGGCAGTAGAGTTTTTAACTAGGTTGTTCAACGAGGTCTTAGAGAGTGAGAGGATGCCTGAGGAATGGAGGAGAAGTGTTTTGGTGCCGATTTTTAAGAACAAGGGAGATGTGCAGAGTTGTGGAAACTACAGAGGTATTAAGCTGATGAGCCATACAATGAAGTTGTGGGAAAGAGTAGTGGAAGCAAGGCTAAGGGGAGAAGTGAGCATTTGTGAGCAGCAGTATGGTTTCATGCCAAGAAAGAGCACTACATATGCAATATTTGCTTTGAGAATGTTGATGGAGAAGTACAGAGAGGGTGAGAAAGAGCTGCATTGTGTCTTTGTAGATTTAGAGAAAGTATATGACAGGGTGCCAAGAGAGGAGCTGTGGTATTGTATGAGGAGGTCTGGAGTGGCAGAGAAGTATGTTAGAGTGGTGCAGGATATGTATGAGAGCAATGGTAAGGTGTGCGGTAGGTGTGACAGAGGAGTTCATGGTGAAGGTGGGACTGCATCAAGGATCAGCTCTGAGCCCCTTCTTGTTTGCGGTGGTGATGGACAGGCTGACAGATGAGGTCAGACAGGAATCTCCATGGACTATGATGTTTACGGATGACATTGTGATCTGTAGTGAGAGCAGGGAGCAGGTGGAGGAAACTCTAGAGAGGTGGAGGTTTGCTCTGGAGAGAAGAGGAATGAAGGTTAGTCGCAGCAAGACAGAATACATGTGTGTGAATGAGAGGGATCCAAGTGGAACAGTGAGAAGAGATAAAGAAGGTGCAGGATTTTAAGTACTTAGGGTCAACAGTCCAGAGCAACGGGAAGTGTGGAAAAGAGGTGAAGAAGCGTGTGCAGGCAGGTTGGAATGGGTGGAGAAAAGTGTCAGGTCTGTTGTGTGATAAAAGAGTACCAGCAAGAATGAAAGGAAAGGTGTACAGGACAGTACTGAGACCAGCGATGTTGTATGGTTTGGAGACAGTTGCACTAAGGAAAAGACAGGAGGAAGAGTTAGAGGTAGCAGAGCTGAAGATGTTGAGGTTCTCTTTGGGAGTGACGAGGATGGATATGATCAGGAATGAGTACATCAGAGGGACAGCACATGTGAGATGTTTTGGAGACAAAGTTAGAGAGGCCAGGTTGAGATGGTTTGGACATGTTTAGAGGAGGGAGAGTGAATATATCGGTAAAAGGATGCTGAGGTTAGAGCTGCCAGGCAGGAGTCCGAGAGGAAGACCAAAGAGGAGGTTTATGGATGTAGTGAAGGAGGACATGAAGGTAGTCGGTCTGAGAGAAGAGGATGCAGGGGATAGGGCTAGATGGAGGCAGATGATTCGCTGTGGCAACCCCTGAAGGGAACAGCCGAAAGGAAAAGAAGAAGAAAAAGTTTCTCTTGGGGAAACTTCATTTTCACAAACTTTCATTTGTGAAAGGCATAAAAATTCACTTTATAAATGTATCCATTTCATGTAAACTGTATTTGATCATATTAATTTGGACCGACTCAGTTACATTTCATTGCATGTATCAGTTGTTTATGAGTTGGGACTCTGCATATTTACTGAATGGAAATCTGCCCTCTGTTAAATTGTGTTCATCCAATTAGTTATTTTTAGTGCAGTTTCCTGCTCTTCTGAGTGAGCTAACGCACGCTGCTGCACACTCAGTGTGTTTTTCACATGTTTCCCTTATCACACCTTCAGCAATGTTCAATATAAGGCATATGTATACGCAACTTCTCCTACTATTGGTAAGATAAAAATAGGTTTAAATGGATTATCTCCACTATATTCTACGTATAGATTACTCTGCAAAAATTAAGTCGAGCTCCTCTAAGAGTGTGTCCCTTCTGAGAGAATCAACACACACTGATATACTGGGCTTATTACTTCATTATTAGTCCAGATAAAATCTCCCACATGAACGTCAATTAATTTAAAGTTACTTGCAAACCAGTTTCCCCTGTTTTACTACTGCATGAACTTTAGGTCTCATTCCCACGACACCAAAAGGATGTATAAATATGAGCATGTATTCTATAATCTGGGCTAAGACCCCCTCATATACAAACATATTAAACAGAGATGTTAACTGATCTTCTTTAGTTGTCTGGGTTTTTGTTTCTATTTATCTCTGTGCTTATGAGGCATAAAAACCCCTTTATTATCACTTAATTTATGGGATATAGATGAAAGGTCCAAATGGACTCCCTTCTCCACACTCTGAGCCCCTGGCTCATTAGTTTAATAACAAAGGCCTAGTCTCTCTTTCTGGATCACATAATCTGTAAGTGGGTATATGACCGAGAAGTCTGCACATCCAATTTCTAGGAATATTTTTATATATCACATTCCTAGGAGTTCTGAGTGATGTACACCTGGGACAATCTGGCAGATGTCAAAAATATAGAGAGTGATATTTTCCTAATGTAAAGCTCCCGGTGCGCTGCCCTTCACCTAAGCAGAACCTCACTTGGCACAGACACCCCAAATCTCCCTCACCACTTTACCCACCAGGGGGCGTCCAACCACCGAGCACCGACGTATACGTAGTACCGAACGGCACGAGACCGCGATCCGTGTCGCAAGTGAACGGCCCTCAGAATGACAGAATCAGCGCTCACGCTGACTCAGCAAATTGGAGCGTTCAATTGCCAGTATCAATGTGGCGTTTATGATACCCTGAGTCGGTGAAGATGGATACAGAGCACTCCCACAGTGAGCCGTGGATGACCTAGAGTCAGGTGACCCAACCTGCCAGGAACACACTCAAGGACAAAGACAACAACCATACAGCCTCCAAGCTAGGATCAATCACTCAGAACATAATGATGAAAATAAAATGAAAATAAAAATAAACATCGCAGAAGGAACAAGATTCTTAAAACAGCAATCAACACATTACACAATGTTTAAGACAACACTCAGCACATATAACATTTAACAATGTTACGTGACCTGCTTAACTTCTCCTGGACACAGTGCTAACTGCTTCACTCTGCCTAGTTCACCTTCTTTCCACTGGTACAGCAGGCTTGCAGACACACTGCTCATTAAAAAAAACAAAAAAAAACACTTCTTTCTTAATCACAATATCCACATATGTATTGCATGCAGGTTTTATTTCTTTTTTCTTTCTTAGATCCAAAACCCTCTTTTCTTAATTTAGTTCATAATTTGGAGGAGCTTTTATAGGGGATGAACACCGTCTCAGGCTGACTCATAGGAAACCACACAAAGAATTTACTCTAAAAGCAGAGAACTGCTTACCTTGAATGTGTGGCCACACCTGTGTGGCTTCCTCTCCGGGTCAGCCTTCCCGGCCCCAGTCTCCCTGTTCACTCCTACCAATCACGTCAGGGTCACCAAATATGTTGTGGAAAAAATCTCTCCAGCCGAAGTTAAAAAACTCCAGAGACAAAGGGTTTGTAGATGCCAAAAAGAAATCAAACTTTACTGAAACAACAATAAAGTGAGACAGTCTGCAGAAAGTCTGAATTATGCAAACACACACATGCCCTTATATACTTTTCTGAAACAGTAAACTTATCCCTAGGCGGAGTTTTAAACTTTTCTTTCTAAAAACAAACCAATCTCTGTGGCCTTAATTAATTATTCATGTCTATATGATATGTACATTTGTGGCGCATGCGTAGTTAACTGATATGTTCTATAAGGGTTTCTCAGGACAAGGTCACATTTGTTTCACATGTGCAGTCATTTGATTATTTTAAAAAGGTTTTATCAGGACACGATTTTCACTTTGTCCGCAAATTCACCCCTTTACCTTAATGATTTTCTGGCTTTCATCCCAGCCCCATGCTCTTTTTTCTGTAGGCATTATCTTCCACTCAACACTGGTCTGCAAGCCTCAAAACACAGTTTTGGTGAATGTCTAATTGCTAATTTATTGCCATGGGAGGAAACTGTTGTGCAGGAAAACACAGGATTCTTCTAACAAGCTGTCTAAGTGCTGTTATATGGTTATGCAGAGAAAATATCGGATGATACAGAAAAACACCTGCTGTGCAGTAAAACACAGGATTCATCTGACTCGGTACACACTGTAGCGAATTAAAGTTTAAAACGTGCCCGCATTCTCTCCTGCACTTTATGTAGCGAATTTAGCTCAAATGGTGAAATATATCTATATATCTAATCAAAGTTTATTATGATCAGTTATAAATATAAATTAGCCATGAAAGGGAATTAATGTATGTGTACATATAGATATAGATAATTAACTACAATGGATTATAATTAATTATGACTATACATGTGGTCTATATCAGCCTGTAGAATTAGCTGTAGTCTAGTTTTAGAATTCTAAACTCTAAAGAGGGAGTTTATTCTTCTGGCCACGAAGGATAATTCTCCGGTTTCGCTATTAAAAGAAATATAAGCGCGTAGCGAACAGTAATGTTAAAGTGAGTTTATTCATGAGCAAAATGGAGAAAATCAAGCGTGGTAAAAATTGGTTTTAATAAGTGAACGAAACTACGGATACACACAACAAACTCTCAGCAAACAATACATATACAGCCGTGGCCAAAAGTTTTGAGAATGACACAAATATTAATTTTCACAAAGTCTACTGCTTGAGTGTTTTTAGATCTTTTTGTCAGATGTTACTAACTGTTACTGAAGTATAATCACAAGCATTTCATAAGTGTCAATGGCTTTTATTGACAATTACATGAAGTTTATGCAAAGAGTCAATATTTGCAGTGTTGACCCTTCTTTTTCAAGACCTCTGCAATTCGCCCTGGCATACTGTCAATCAACTTCTGGGCCACATCCTGACTGATGGCAGCCCATTCTTGCATAATCAATGCAAAGTTTGTCAGAGTTTGTGGGTTTTTGTTTGTCCACCCGCCTCTTGAGGATTGACCACAAATTCTCAATGGAATTTTTTCCAAAATTGGTCCTGGCCATGGACCCAAAATGTCGATGTTTTGTTCCCCGAGCCACTTCGTTATCACTTTTGCCTTGTGGCAAGGTGCCCCATCATGCTGGAAAAGGCATTGTTCATCACCAAACTGTTCTTGGATGGTTGGGAGAAGTTGCTCTCTGAGGATGTTTTTGTACCATTCTTTATTCATGGCTGTGTTCTTAGGCAAAATTGTGAGTGAGCCCACTCCCTTGGCTGAGAAGCCACCACACACGAGTGGTCTCAGGATGCTTTACTGTTGGCATGACACAGGACTGATGTTAGCGCTCACCTTTTCTTCTCTGGACAAGCTTTTTTCCAGATGCCCCAAACAATCAAAAAGGGGATTCATCAGAGAAAATGACATTACCCCAGTCCTCAGCAGTCCAATCCCTGTACTTTTTGCAGAATAGCTGTCTGTCCCTGATGTTTTTCCTGGAGAGAAGTGGCTTCTTTGCTGCCCTTTTTGACACCAGGCCATCCTCCAAAAGACCTGCCTGCTGCTATTCCTGAGCAAGCTCTGCATTGGTGGTGCCCCGATCCCGCAGCTGAATCAACTTTAGGAGACGGTCCTGGCACTTGCTGGACTTTCTTGGGCGCCCTGAAGCCTTCTTCACAACAGTTGAACCTCTCTCCTTGAAGGTCTTGATGATCCTATAAATGGTTGATTTAGGTGCAATCTTACTAGCAGCAATATCCTTGCCTGTGAATCCCTTTTTGTGCAAAGCAATGATGGCTGCACGTGTTTCCTTGCAGGTAACCATAGTTAACAGAGGAAGAACAATAATTTCAAGCACCACCCTCCTTTTAAAGCTTCCAGTCTGTTATTCTAACTCAATCAGCATGACAGAGTGATCTCCAGCCTTATCCTCGTTAACACTCTCACCTGTGTTAATGAGAGAATCACTGACATGTCATGTCAGCTGGTCCTTTTGTGGAAGGGCTGAAATGCAGTGGACATGTTTTTTTGGGATTAAGTTCATTTTCATGGCAAAGAGGGACTTTGAAATTAATTGCAATTCATCTGATCACTCTTCATAACATTCTGGAGTATATGCAAATTGCCATCATAAAAACTGAAGCAGTAGACTTTGTAAAAATTTATACTTGTGTCATTCTCAAAACTTTTGGCCGCGGATGTATACATATATACACAAGAAAAGAGAAAGTAGAGAAATAAAGTAATGAAATTAAAAGAATTGCAGACAAAACACAATGGTTAACCTTTTTAGAACCAGCAATGAATTAGAATCTCCTGAAAACAGGGGTACAAACTTAACGCATCTACAGATCAAATGAGACCTGCATAGTTTTAGGTGTTGATTTCAAGATGCGTGCGAAATCCAGCGAGGTCGAGAGCTGGAGTCCGCGGGTTTCCTCATGCTGTTAAGAAAGCGTGAGCCGGGTTGTGTCTGGTAGGGGAGAGAGTGGCCACACAGACAGCATGGTTACAGACAGCATGGTTACAGACAGCATGGTTACAGACATTTAAAATTATATTCTAAATTAAACTACAAACTCATATTAGTTTGGTTATATGGGAATAATAATACATGCACAGACGAATACATCAATACTATTTGGCATCAAATAATTACATATAATTACACATTACATTCAAGAATTCTTGGCCAATTGTGTGGGTAAGCTCTGTGCGTGTGTGTGTGTGTATGTGTGCGTGTGTGTGTGTGTGTGCGTAAGTAAGATTGTGTGTGTGTGTGTGTGTGTGTGCGTGTGTGCGTGTAAGTAAGCTTGTGTGTGTGTGTGTGTGTGTGCGTGTGTACGTGTAAGTGAGCTTGTGTGTGTGTGTGTGTGTGTGTGTGTGTGTGTGTGTGTGCGTGTAAGTAAGCTTGTGTGTGTTTGTAAGTTTGTGTGTGTGTGTGTGTTTGTAAGTTTGTGTGTGTGTGTGTGTGTGTTTGTAAGTTTGTGTGTGTGTGTGTGTTTGTAAGTTTGTGTGTGTGTGTGTGTGTGTTTGTAAGTTTGTGTGTGTGTGTGTTTGTAAGTTTGTGTGTGTGTGTGTGTGTGTTTGTAAGTTTGTGTGTGTGTGTGTGTGTGTGTGTTTGTAAGTTTGTGTGTGTGTGTGTGTTTGTAAGTTTGTGTGTGTGTGTGTGTGTGTGTGTGTGTGTGTGTGTGTGTGTGTGTTTGTAAGTAAATCATATTCCAACAAGACAACAATAAAATACTTTTACATTTGGCTCCCCGTACTGAACCACATGAACTTATTTATCGCACTATTCTGAGCAAACTCTAGAGACTGTGTGTGAAAATCCCAGGAGATCAGCAGTTACAGAAATACTCACACCAGCAGAACGTTTGTTTTGACAGTGTGACTTGTTGAAGCGTTCACCACTGAACACCAGTAAAATCATATTTATTATATTTCAGTTCTTATAGTTATTAGCATACAGTCATGTGAAAAAGTAAGTACACCCCATGAAAAGTTTAGTCTTTTTCAACAGATTTGGACATATAGATATCTGGTCTTCATTTAAGCAATGTGGATAGATGAAGGTGATATCACTTACATTCTTGTCATCCTTTATACACTTGGAAAAAACAGAAATGCAATTTTCTTATGTGGAAAAAGTAAGCACACCCCTACACACATCAATACTTAATGTTCCTAATTGAAATCAGGTGCACACGATCAGGTGTTAGTGATTAGAGCACTGTTAGTGAAGATCTTGGAGGAATCTGTCTTATTTAAACCTCAGATATCTGCTCTAGTTTGCTATTTATTATTGGAGTGTGTGGTATCATCACACTGGCAACATCAAAAGAGCTCTCTGAGGCCCTCAGAAAGAAGGTTTTAGATGCGTATGAGTCTGGGAAGGGGTTTAAGAAGAATTCCAAAATACTGGAAATCAGTCTTTTTCAAACCACTGCCGACTTGTCCAGGCCAGTCCGCAGTCTCACAGATGGTTTGCTGTGTTTTGGTCCCTGCTGTTTTTCTCTCCACCCTGGATGTCTTCATCAGTATGTGAGTGTGTGCTTTACTGAGCGAGTGCTGAGCGTTTTCTGCTCCCCTGGAATTCTACAACTGTGACATCACAATACACAATTCTAGTCATTAGAGTCCGTGTCCTGTTCTGTCTCCTGTTTGTTTCTGTCCCCAACCGACACCACACCCCCCTTCCCCTCCCTGTCCCCCCAACATCCTGTAATCACAATCAGCACAAATCAGTAGAAATCATCCGCTCACTGATTTAAAAATGAACCTTTTTAATCATTTGAAGCTTTACATTTTCTTCTTCTAATTGGCAGAAAATTGTTTCTTCAGGGTTTTCCCTGCCATAGAAAGGCTGTGCTTTTGTGTTTTTGTGGTGGTCCTTAAGCTGAATGAAAGTAAAAAGTAAAAAGTATTTTAGGTGAAATATCAGAATGAATGTAAAAACAATGGTGAGAGTTCAATGTGCTGTCAGAAAACAAACAAACAAACAAATAAAAAATGGAGAAGTAGAACCCAGACAGCACCTAAGCCCTCTGAAAACCCTGGTGTGAACAAAAAATATCATCTCAATCATTTCAGACAAAATGAAAGACAGTAACCTTAAAGAAAAAAAAAAGCTGATATGAAGTACTGAATTCCTGAACAGAAACAATGAAAAAGCTGACTGTATTTAATCGGGTTTTGTGGATGAAATGAATGTTGAGTTCTGAGGACATTAAAGAACTTATGGATATTTACCTGGATGAAGCAGGTATCATGTCACATCACATCAGTAATGTAACTGAAGAACTGCTGATAGTCAATTCAATTAAATGAGGAATTAAAGTGAAACACTATCTGCTTCAGTTAATACAATCTAAACATTATATGAAGTTTGAATTGTGAATCATGTGACTTTTCAGGACGAGCTGAAGTTGAGGCTGTAGAAAGACTGCCAGAAGATGCTGAAACATCACTCACACCCATCTCACATCTCCCTCACTCTCCCATCTCACTCACAGCCATCACTCACACTGATCTACCTCTTGACCTGCAAAATACATTTCACACAATCCCTTACAAACATTTAATTACTCAATCAAATAACTAACTAAATAAATAAATAAGATCAATGCATTAGTTTATCATTTATAATAAGTGCTATTAATAATACTGAACAGGGGTGGGTTTCCCAAAATGTCTGTAACGCTAAGTACTTAGTTATCAGCAGTTTCTGAAATACTCAAACCAGCCCATCTGGCACCAACATCGACGCCACGGTTAAAGTCACAGAGATCACAGTTTTTCTTCATTCTGATGTTTGATATCTGTATGATTTTATGCATTGTGCTGCTGCCACATGATTGGCTGATTGAAGAACTACATGAATGAGCAGGTGTACAGGTGTTCCTATTAAAGTGGACGGTGAGTGTATGTTCCTCTGTTTCAGCCCAGTGAATAGGAAGCGGAGGACTTCAGTGAGGGAGAAGATGGTGAACTTGGGCTACTACAAGAAGCTCTCGATTAGACCGTCCTCTCCTGCTGAAGTTTATCTGCAGGTAGACTTGTCCAATGAGAACTTTAAACAGGAGGGAAGTAAGTGAGGAAATCTTTATTTGTGTATCACTTATTTATTTGTACAGCTTCACAATACCTGACAAGCGACAAACCACAATAATTCACACACAAAATTCTTACCAGTAAAAATGGACACACAATAATACATATGCCCTGTGATCCATCATATGACTTACAGATAAATATAAATGAGTAAATAAAAAGTAAATGAAACTCCAGTGAATAAAAATACACTTAAGACAGGTAGAGTTAAGAGTTAGTGTCAGGAATCCCCCTTAGAGCACCGAGCTTTTATCTGTACTGTGTGCTGAGCCCATGCTCTTATTGTGACGTGTTTATTTCACTTCCTGCTCCTGTCTCCGCCCCTTGTGTTGTTATCCTGATTGTATCCAGCTGGACCTGTTTTAGTCCTGATTAGTTTCTCTATTTATTCCCTCTTGTATAGTGGAGGAGTTTCATGGTGTGTGTTTGGTGGAAATAGTAAATGTGGTTAAGTGTAAGAGTATAAAAATGATGTGTCTTAAAGTGTTTCTTAAAAATGACCATTGATTCAGGTAAGAATGTTTATAATGTAAACTGACTTTTTTGTGTAGACCACAACATGATTTATGTTAGTTTCTGTTTATTAGACTAATTTAATAAAGTCTTGCTAAATTTTAATAGCAAGTGTCTCTTGTCTATATTTGATTTAATGTCTTAAGTTGTCTGATCTTGTTACTGTGCTCATAACTTGGTATATTATTACTGGTGGCCATGGGATTAATATCCCAGCCAGACCTAATAAGATACATAAGGTTCAACTTATCAGTGGATGAATAGTTGATCAGCTGTTGAAATAGTTTCCACGTTTCCCCCTTTGAGCTCAATCTAAAAAGAAAAAGCTAATTTCCTTACAATATACATATAGTTTTACAGAGACAGAGGTGTGGGAATGTTTGAGAGAAATATCCCAACACCTTGAGCTCATTAAATCCTATTAGTTTTTCATTTGTACAGTTCTATAGGGACTGAGGTGTGGAATAAAGCGGCATGACGTCCACTTAACATGTTTAACATGTGGAGAATCATCAAGTCAGACTACAGAGGTGCAGAACTGGTGGTGAAACTAACGTTTCATTCCATGAGGAGTGAAAAGGGAAATCAGTAACAGCTTTCACACTGAACAACCTGAAGCTCTGCTTTATTTCACTAAATTAAATGACCTCTTAAATGAGTTGTTAACCAAAATCACCACAATATTAGCCAGGAAGCTTCCTTTAATCCTCGGAGTAAAAATCTTACGCATGAAGTACAGCAGTTTCATCTCTGTAAAATCTATCAGCCACGCCCTGTTTCTGTCGTATGAGCCAATAAATGTGCGCAAGTATGTTAAACATAAAGCACTATAACAGCAGTGCTAAATTATAACTCCTGTTTACAAATAGTTTTAAAATCTTGATTTCTATTAATTGTTAAATACTTAAGACCAAATATTTTTACAATGAACAGCTTTATACACGCAGCCCTGGCTCCAGTTTGAACATTTCTCAGGTGAAATTAGAGACAGGTGTCCATCTTTTCTATGTTTTGTCCTTTCTTTATAAAAATAAGAACTGCAAGCAGATTATTTATCGTACAGGTTTAATAATCATTAAGTTAAGAAAGTTTTAATAAAATACAGGACAGAAAATTGTTTCTTTGTCTCTCTGTATTTAAATTCTGTATAAAGAGTATAATGTAATGATAGTAAATGGCTTTGTGTATTAAATATTAAATGCATGGTCTACATTTAAATACATTGTAAAATGAAGAGGTAATCATTAAAGCTTTCAGCTCCTGTCTCACACTTTTAGGCCAACCAAATAATATTTTCTGTGCTTGTTAACGTCAGGTTTCTCCTGATAATATCAGTTAAAGGCTTCTTAGTGTAACTAATATACAGATAAATTATTATTTAATGAGCAGTTTAATGTTGGTTAAAGATGTGACTGCATGGACAGGGCATGTCATGATGAATACAGGAGCTGTGAATACAATAGTATTGTGTTAGAGCTTTTCACAGTAGAGGTCGTTTCAGAGCAGCTTTACAGACACCATCAGAGCTTTAGAGCCCAGTGAGTGAAACGAGGAACACAGTGGAGCTCCTGCAGATGGAGCTCAGGAGGAAGCAGGAGAGCCTCAGCAGGGGGAAATATCCTGCACATTATTCACTTATTCTCACATCACATAGTCTATGAACTCTACTTCATCAGGAACAGAAAGATTAGTTAATGCTTATGATAAGGAATAAGAAGCTTCTTAAATAGGAATAAAGAGCTTCTATACATGAGTTATACATTAGAAATGTTATCTGACGTGAATATATAAAGATTTAGATGTATATCTACACAAAACATTTGAGGTGAACTAGACTTTAATTACATGTTAGCTACATTAGCATGGTATCTGTTAAACTAAAGAGTAAACACCCAGAAACATCTCCGCTGATTGACATCAAGACAGAAGAGACATCATAGACAACAAAATTTTAAAATGTTATAATTATGAAAGAGAAATGGTGTAAATTTTTCCCTTCACCTTCCCTTTAATAGTGAACTACATCACATTAAGTTTCCCAGAGTGAACACATTACTGACTCTAAAACTGGCTAGATCACTACAGAATTACACGATTTAACACACAGCTAAAGACTTAAAGTTCTTCATTTTCTGCAGTATTATTTTCTTTCTCCTTGTGAAACACCTTTCCATCTGGTTGCTCTCTCCATTTCACAGTGATGTTCTCTGCCATCCCATGATCCTTCAGTTCCTGCTTGATCTGAGGAACAGAATAAAACTTTTATTACTAGATAATGCAGGATAGAGAAACTTATCTATTGTGAAAGCTGTACAATTTTTACAGAAACTATCAGATTGTGATTACAGTAGTGTTTGTGTCAGAGCTCGATGGAGACATACATTTTTAGGTCCGTACATTATAAGTCTTGTGGAGGATGAGACTCACCTGCTCCAAGATGGCTGCCTTTACTGCAGGATCATTCACATCCTGATTGGACCGCACCTTCACCCTCATGATTTGTTGTTGTCCCGTGATTACTAGATGTAGAAATGCAAAGACACATACAAACACAAACATGAACACACAAACAAACATTCTAAAAGCAGTTTAAATTTATCTACAAGACTGAATGAAACTTTAACTCACCTGAGTAACAGAAGAAAGGCATTATGTCTGAGCACAGTGCATCAGCAGCCTGACTGTTATTTATATAACCACAGTTTTCATTCCACAGTTTATTATCAGGTTTTCCAGACATCCAGCTGATGGTAGAGAAGTTGGTTTGGTCTGCCCACTTCCAGGAGTCTCTGAACAGGCCAAACCAAGTGAAGACAGGAGCCAGTGTCCGTATAACTGAGTTTTCTGTTGTATCTCTAGCACTGGCCAGATCCGTGTGATGCGTTCTGCAATAAGTCTGAGCTTCATACCATGTCATTGCATTGGAGATGTAAATGTACCTCTGATTTCCAGTTTTAGTGTCTGTGAGAATAAAACAAAATCACGACTAGCACTTATGTTAATTATAAGTTAAATGTATTCTCAGAAGAGAAAGTTAAACAGGTTACAAGATACAGTTAAAATTAAGAACTCCAGTTCACTATTTACTAAGTGCACTACATGTCAGTGTTCATAAAGATCGGGTGTTTTTGTCCCTATTAAGATTTGGTATTTATCATTTTTGCTATTTAAAAGCACAGTTAAGTTTAACAAGAACACTGAGAGCACACAGTCTACACTGTTTTACTGACAACCTTCTCTACTGACAACATGATAAACATGTGCAGTTCCTTACCATCAAAGCACACAAAGGGGATTGCCTCTGTACATGTTTTATCGTCCCAGCTGTTCGAATATATCGCACCACATGACTGAGTTCCACACCAGTTGTCAGGCTGTCCTGTACCCCATAGTCTCAAACTTCCCAGTGGTTCATTTCCATAGGACCAGCTCCAGCTGTTGATGTCATTGTACAGTCCAATCCAAGCACTGGAGCTGAATTGTTGTCTCTGTGCTTCATTCTGAAGTCGGACCATGTCGTCATTACTTTGGATGATAGCCAGGTCAGTGTGTTCGGCTCGGCAGTAAGCCTGAGCATCACTCCAGTTCTTCCCCTGCTGGATCAGGTAGTACTGATGAGAGACAGACAGGACGAGAGGGACGACTCCTGTGGAGGAGAGGTTTAAAAGGTTTATGCGTTGTTAGCTCTGTGACAGACATTTTTATTTGAATAAATTTAAGTTTAAACTTTTCAGTATGAAAGATGTTTTTCTCATTTTGTTGGATGCAAATATGAAATGCTGAATTTTATTTGTTTATAAAAACATCAATCTAAACTCAATATTTCTGTAGCTATCTAACTCTAGTGCTGCATGTTTTTAATATTGGAGGTGTTCTGTATCAGACAGCACAGAGCTACCAGTTTATGAGGATGAGGTCATCAGTTAACAGGTAAATCCATTGTTTTAAACCAACATGCACACTGAGCAGCTCCCCTACACCTGGAGTGTGGATAACTGCTGTTTTCCATGTGCACACACACACACACACACACACACACACACACACACACACACACACACACACACACACACACACACTTCTCTCACCTGTGAGAAACAGGAGTATGAACAGACGCTGCTCCATCACTGATGTGGTGTTGGGAGGAAACTCACTGAGAAATGAGAAATGTGATTAAAAGTCACTAAACAGAGACTCCAGTAAAACTGATAACTGCAGGTTCCACATCACTACATATCATTCTGTTAGAAGTTAAACTCCAACCATCACACATCACGCTTGACACCGTAACCATTAATATTTGTAACAGAGAATCATGGCATGAGGGCTGGAGAAGAAAGAACAGGTGAAGACGTGTGTTGGTCACATCTAGATCATGAAGTGTCTCAGGACAAGTCAAGTTTAGAAACAAGTCTGAGGTTTTGCTGATCTTCATGCTGACAAAAGGTGAGAAATTTGACCATTTATGGAGTTTAATGTTTTATTTTTTTAATTTAGAAATAATAAAAATAGCTTTATTTTAATTTGTGCTATAAAACTTGTGTAGATACAAGAAGTGAAGACATTTTAAATAATAATAATAATAATTTCATAAGTACTATAAGCCTGATGTACACAACACAGGTGATTGCTTTGAGACTACACAGGAAGCTCAGCTTCCCCTAAAATTTCATTCAAATGCAGCAATGAAATGTTTACCAAAATGTCTATAAGTGTCTGTTCATCAGACTTGGTACACTTCTATATTTTAATGAATCAAATTGTAGGGGTCTACAAATATTTCTAAACATTTTTATTTTGACACCACATCTGTGTGTTCCTTAGTCAATCAGCATGCACATGAGGTGGAATTGGCTGTGTGAGAGGAGAGTGAGCTAAGCTAAGCTAAATAAAAAAGAGGAGTACTACGACCACATGGGGTAGTGAGAGACTTATAAGAGTTAAGTTTAGAGCCGTGGTATACTCAAGAGCTCTGTGGTGTTATGCTGGTCCAGAGTTTATGATGCACAGACATTTCTGTATTATAAATTCTTTATTCTAATATTTTGAGATAATGGATTTTTGATTTCCCTGAGCTGTGAGCCGTATCATCAACATTAAAACAAGGCTTGAAATATTTCACTTCATGTGTAATGAATGTAGAATATATAAAAGTCTCACTTTTTGAATTAAATTATGGGAAAACTGAACTTTTCCATGAAGGTTTTTGAGATGCACCTGTATGGCCAGCAGAGCCGTTCATTTGGGAATGGCGTATTCTTTAGACACAGATGCATGCTTTTCATTGTTCTTTTCCTCAGCGTGTAGTGATTTAACGGGAGACGGACTTTTATTTTGTAATGTGTTACAGGTGGAAGAAGGCGGGGCTACCGGGGAAGACTGATTTAGAGTTGAGCTGCGTTTGAAATGGCTACTACCCTACTACACAGTAGGCGAAAAGCAGTATGCTAGAGGGGTAGTATGTCCCACTGCTCAGTAGGCGAGAAACAGTAGGTGAGAAATACCCAGATGGTGAACTGTTTCCGGTGAGATTTTGCAGCGTGCAACCGATGGACACTACGTGAGCCAAAAATTCCCATAATGCAACGGGACTGGCGCGGACGAGCTCAGAAAAAAAATGGCGGAAGACAGCATCGGCTCTTTTTAAGTATTAAACCCTGGTTAAACAGGACTTGTTTATCTATACCCGAATAAACTGTTAACTTGTTGACGGTTTAAACCAGAAAACAATCGCAATGTTTGAAACCTTTTTTGTGATCTCCATCATGCCTTAGCCGGCCAAGCTAACGGCCACGAGTTTACCTCAGCCTGTTAACCCCGCCCACATTCAACTGCTAATCCAGTTACCTTTCCTGATGTGCATTTAGCCGTTAGTGCGGTTGCTTTAATCTGGTGGTCGCTTTAAGATTTTATAGTTTATTATGACATCGAAGGTCACATGACAATGCCGACATGGTGGATGTAGTATGTCCGGGATTGTATTCATACTACACACACATACTGATTAATACATACTGTTTCAACAGCCGTGCAGTAGCTACTGCATCCAGTTCAGTATTGGTTTCACATTCACATATTCGGTCCTCTGTCTTTTAATAGCTTTCGAGCGGTGGGCTGAAAAAGGTTAAAACATGTGAGTTATTGTTATTCGCCAGCAGGAGAATCAGCTACAAACTATTATTTTCTGGTCACAGATGCTGTTTAACATCCCGAGGAGGCGGTGATTTCTCTGGAGAACTGTAATAGCGAGGAGAGCTAAGGGACCGTCTACAAATTACAGGTCTCGTTTAACCTTAACGGTCCTTAAGGTAGTCAACATAATGAATAGTACACTAATGATTTACATTATACTGTATGTATATCACAATGTAATTAGCACCTACATTTTTATTTGTATTTTAAAAAGATGGGGAATTTGTATAAATTGTATGTGCATCTATTGCAAAATTACTACTTTAATTTATAAAAGTACAGAAAATGATGTTTTTTCTTTTCTTTTTTTTCACAGTGTAAACAAAGAAATGGCTCCACAGTAATGGGTTGACATGGAGAGAGTTTTTAATGAATTTCTATTTGGGGGGAAAAAATAGTTGTGGCTTGTAAATGATCCAGACTATTGTTCCAAAACAAGTAGTGCCATATTATGCACCTTCTGTGGGATCTACTACATTATTACTAATATACTACACTCATTTTAGTGAACTGGTACCAGATTTGAATGAATTTGTTCATTGGGAAATATTCAACAGCTTATTGACAGTTAAACATATTGATCCAAATCCAACTTGTAAAGTTAATTTGCATCTTCTCAAGAGTGTACTATACCTCTGGCAAGTTTAAGCATTACCTAATTTTAATACATTTTAGTTGAAGAAAATAAAATCAGTAGCTCCTGAACGGTGAAGATAATTGTTCCAGAACAAGTTGTAGAATATTATGCACCTGTTCTAAACTACACTACACTCTTTACTTTGGTGTACATAACTGTTACTAAAATTATATGACATTGTATTCTTCAAAACTGTTGAATTTACTGATCTAAAACAATATGGACAATATTAAGCACCTTCTCTAGCATGGACTGCACTAATTTCTGAAAAACACTACCCCACTCTTCAGACCAAGACTAAAACATGTGATCAGTTGTAAACTCAAATGCCTGGTTTCTGTTTTCCTTTTATATAGAGTTTAGAAGAAGTGGCCACTGGTTTCTGTGCTTTGTGATAAAGTATGTACTGTATATTATTGCAGAAACACTGTCGTTGTTGGTTGTGATTGCTGAAATGCTTTATATACAGTTTACTGTTGGACTGTAGTGCTTTATTCTATGTAGTTAGTGTTATATTATTTGTACAGTTTGTCTGCATGACATTTGTATGAACACATGAATAAGATACATGGTAGGAACAAGTTCTATATAATACTATTACTTTTATGAAAATACTTATAATATTGAAAATAATTAGTATTTGGGTATTCATTAATTTATTTGTTTGCATAAATATTAACCCCATTTCCATGAAAGTTGTTTTTTCTAAAATGCAATAAAAACAAAAATCTGTGATTTGTCAAGTGTCTTGAAACTTTAATTAACTGAGAAAAGATCAAAGAAAAGATATTCAGTGCTTTCACTGACCAACATAATTATATATATATATATATATATATATATATATATATATATATATATATATATATATATATATATATATATATATAAACAAATTTAGAATTTGATGCCTTCAGCACACTCAAAAAAAGTTGGGACAGAGGCAAAATAAGACTGAAAAGTTTATAGAATATTGAAGTAACACCATTTTGGAGGATCAGGTTAATTGGTAACAGGGGAGGGGATCAGGATTGGGCATAAAAGTAGCCTCCACCAAAAGCTCAGTTTTTGCAAGCAAGGATGGGCGTGGCTCACCACTTTGTGCCAAACTTCATGAGAGAATTGTCAGTCAGTTCAAAAAGAACATTGCTCAATGCAAGATTGCAAAGAATTTAGGTCTTTCACCATCTACAGTGCATAATATCGTGAAAAGATTCAGAGAATCCAGAGAAATGTCATTGTGTACAGGGCGAGGCTTGAAACCACTGTTGAATGTGCGTGACCTTCGAGCCCTCAGGCGGCATTGCCTGAGAAATCGCAGGCTACTGTGATAAATATAACCACATGGGCTCAGGAGTACTTCGGAAAACCGTTGTCACTTAACAGAGTCTGCCACCGTATCCAGAAATGCGACCCGTAACTTACACAAGGAGGAAGCCACACATCAACTATGTAGGAACGCCGGCGAGTTCTCTGGGCCCGAGCTCATCTCAGATGGACTGAAAGGCAGTGGAAACGTGTGCTGTGGTCAGATGAGTCCACGTTTCAGCTTGTTTTCGGGAAAAAGACCAACCAGACTGTTATAAGCAAAAGGTGCAAAAGCCAGCATCTTTGGTGGTATGGGGGGCATCAGTGCCCACAGCGTAGATGACTTGCATATGTGTGAAGGTACCATTGACACGGAGGCGTATTTTGGGATTTCAGAGAGACATATGAGCCATCAAGGCAATGTCTTTTCCAAGGAAGTCCATGGTTATTTCAGCAGGACAGTGGATAGTGGACAGTGGACAGCGTGGCTTAGAGAACTTTTGTGGAAATGGGCTTAGTATTATTATTCAAAAAATCCATTACATTCTCATTCCAAACAAAAGTTAAATAGATTGTAAAAGGCATGCGTTGTTTTTGAGCTACTGTTTTAATTGTACTTATTTTCAGTTGCAAGATTCAGCTAATCAGTTTCTGTGTAGGCAGTAGATGGCTGGAGTGGCTTGCATTTCAGAGCTCCCGTGTGGTAAGATGATGCTGAAATCAGGCGGTTAACATCCCTCTTTTCACACATTTCTTTTTCGCCACACTTTACTTACGGTGTGAGATCAGAACTCGGAGTATATTCGGAGAAAATGTTCTACTCGTTCCAAATCAGGACTTTCTCGCCTTGATTAAACTGTTGTAGTTTACTCTCATTTAGATGACAAATTCAAATCATGTAGTCTTACAGTAGTTTGTCATGCCGTTTCTGTGCTATTGACTGGAAATTCCCGAGTGTGTGAATATGAAAGTAATGGGCAAGGGGGTCTTTTCCTAGGGTTTGACTAGGACCCTAACCCTGGCATGTTGCATGCGATTGTGGTGGAGTGTTTAACCTTGTGGTGCATTTCAGTAGTGTTCTTCAGCTGAGTGCACAGAGTGGTGATTGGCTTGCATGCTGTACTCTTCATCCTTGGTGGTAATTAGGCTAATTTTCTCTCCTTGCTAGTGTGGCTAGGTCTGTATGTGGAAACAGTTGTGTTTAGTATAATAGCATTTAACTAATTATTTCATAGTTTCTATTGTAAATGACCTTTTTTATTTGTCCCTTGAATTGATGTGGCTTTCTGTAATTATATTAAGCATTTTAGCCTTTTATTACATTTCTATCATACATTAAAACTAACTTTATTAAAACAAATGTTTTTATAATCATAAACTGTTCTGGATTAGTTTTATAGATTTTAGTATAAGTAATACACTGTTGCGGTGTTGCTACCAGTCCAGTGATAATTAGTCTTTTATTATTCGAGTGTCAATTACAACCCCAATTCCAAAAAAGTTGGGACGCTGTGTAAAATGTAAATAAAAACGATAGAAATTATTTGCAAATCTCATAAACCCATATGTTATTCACAATAGAACATAGAAAACATATCAGATGTTTAAACTGAGGAAATGTACCATTTAAAGAAAAAAATAAGGTAATTTTGAATTTGGTGGCGGCAACACATCTCAACAAAGTTGGGACGGGGCAACAAAAGACTGGAAAAGTAAGTGTTACTAAAAAGAAACAGCTGGAGGAACATTTTGCAACTAATTAGGTTAATTGGGAACAGGTCAGTAACATGATTGGTTATAAAAAGAGTATCTTAGAGAGTCAGAGTCTTTCAGAAGTAAAGATGGGCAGAGGTTCACCAATCTGCGAAAAACTGTGTCTACAAATTTTGGAACAATTTCAGAATAATGTTCCTTAATGTAAAATTGCGAAGACTATGAAAATTGTGAAGACAATCTTATCATCTACAGAATATAAAATCAAAAGATTCAGAGAATCTGGAGAAATCTCTGTGTCCAGGGGACAAGGGCGAAAATCAATATTGCATGCCCATGATCCCTCAGGCGGCACTGCATTGAAAACAGGCCTGATTCTGTAATGAAAATCACTGCATGGGCTCAGAAATACCTCCAGAAGTCATAGTCTGTGAACACAGTTCACGGTTAAGGCTCTGGGTTACTGATCAGAAGGTCGGGGGTTCAAGCCCCAGCACCGCCAAGCTGCTACTTTTGGGCCCTTGAGCAAGGCCCTTAACCCTCTCTGCTCCAGGGGTGCTGTATTATGGCTGACCCTGTGCTCTGACTGTGCAGTAATGTGTGAGAAAAGGCTTCTTCTTCTAATATGTGAACATGATCCAGGAATGCCGCCGTCTTCTCTGCACCAAAGCTCATTTAAAATGGACTGAGGCAAAGTGGAAAACTGTTCTGTGGTCAGATGAATCAAAATTTTTAAATCTTTTTGGAAACCTCTGGACTAAAGAGCAGAGGGACCACCCGGCTTTTTATCAGAGCTCAGTTCAAAAGCCTGCATCTCTGATGGTATGGGGTGCATTAGTGCCTATGGAATGGGCACATTCCATATCTGGAAAGGCCCCATCAATGCTGAAAGGTATATACAGGTTTTGGAGCAACATATGCTTCCATCCAGACAATGTATTTTTGGGAAATCAGGGAAGTCCTTGCATATTTCAGCAAGACAATTTTAAACCATATACTGCATCTATTACAACAGCATGGCTTCATAGTAGAAGAGTCCGGGGGCTTGAAAACATTTGGAATGAAAAACATGAAAAAATATGTTGAGCAGCTAGAATCCTGTATCAGACACGAATGGGACAGCATTCCTCTCTCAAAACTCCAGCAACTGGTCTCCTCAGTTCCCAGACGTATACGGACTGTTGTTAAAAGAAGAGGTGATACTACAAAGTTGTAAACATGGCCCTGTCCCAACTTTTTTGAGACGTGTTGTGGCCATCAAATTAAAAATTACCATAATTTTCCTTAAAGTGGTACATTTCATCACTTTAAACATTTTATCTGTTTTCTATGATCTATTGTGAACAAAATATGGGTTTATGAGATTCGCAAATCATTGTATTCTGTTTTTATCTTACATTTTGCACAGTGTCCCAACTTTTTTGGACTTGGGGTTGTAAATCTGTTCCATCACTCTTGAGGTTCTTTCTTTTTTTTGGGAAGCTGAGGGTTGGCATGTTGAGGGTTACAATAAACTTACTTGTTTACGATAAACTGATTTTTTTCGATAAACTGATTCTTTTACGTTAAACAGGTTTTTTTGTGATAAACTGATTTTTTTACGATAAACTGATTTTTTTTTTATGATAAATTGACTTGTTTACTGTAAACTGATTTGTTGAATGAATCACATGTCTGTCCTGCTTTTTCCTATGTATTAAAAAGAACCTTTATAGTAATGGGGTGGGTCTTAACCTGACTTGGGTTGTATTAGACCAGAGGTTTTGACCAGGTAAAATGTCATTATAGTAAACTCTGACTGCTACTGGTCATAATAATAAGTTGTGCTTCCCCTATTTTAAAAATAATCAGCTGCACATCATGTAAAACCCACTCTCCTGTTGGTGTGTTTACATTTAAATTTGTATTTGTTCAATCATCACTGATGTTCAGGATTGGGTACAGGTTTTCCTAATTGTCACATAAATAGCAGAACAACATCAAACAAAGCTGTTTTTAACTGTGTACAACATAAAACTCTTTCATGCTAAACCTATATTGAATTTCTTAATAATAAACAGAACAGACAGACCTTCCAGGACAGGTGTGACTTACACAGGGTTTCCACAGGTCCTTAAAAAGCCTTAAAATGTCTTAAATTCCTTAATGTAAAAATAAGGCTTTAACTAGCATTAAAATGTGTTAAATTCATGTTTCAAAGGTGTAGGATCTCAGAGCGAACCAGGCAGTGAAGATGTAACAGGAAGAGATTAAACAACGAGCCACATTCCACTTAAGGGGCCCAAACCTCGGACCATTCAAACCATAAGTCAAAGACTAAGTCAAAGACTCTGTCACAAGATGGGGCCCAGCTAATCTGGGAACACATTTTTCTGCCCTGATTTCTTTATCTCACCTACTACAACCTAGATTAACTACATGCCTTCTTAATGCTAAGGTAAATGTACGTGAAAAAAGATAAAATATATGAAACTAGACCCAGACAAGACCAACACCACACATTGCCTGAATCCATGTCAAGACCGAGACCAGATGCTCAGATGTGTTCATTTGCTGGTTGCAGTACCTTCCTAACCTGACATGAAATTTCAATTAATTTGAAGTCAGTTATGAAATTGAATTAATGAAAATAACCCATCTACGGTGGTATTATCATTTTGTAGAAATAAATACACATGACATACAGTACTTAGGACATGTTAAGCATAGCCCATTAGTCTAGCATGTGGAGCATGTGTGAGGTAAATGAAATGACAGACTTTACTAGCTAAGATTAAAAAAAAAATCCAACAGGAAGCTGTACAGCACATGTGAAGATGCCAATCAAAGCACATTTCCCTTCATTTAAGCACACAGCACAAATACAGCGAATACAAAGAGAACAAATACAGCTGTGCATTACAAATACTTATGCCAAATGATTTTAGACATAAGAAGACGAAGTATTTTGAAACATAGTCATGTATAGGCACCGAGACTGGTCTCAAGTACCACAACACTACTTCACAGCTGATAATGTATGATTATTAAGATTATTTCTATAGACTCAAAGCTCAGCTGGTGGAAAATGATTTTCTTACATAAGGCCTAAACTCAGCAATAGTGATCCAGAGAAATTAATTACATTAAAATATTTATACATTAGAGAATTTTTGTGATTTGTAGTAATTCTCATAAATTTATAGTAAACTCATTACTGATTATACATTGGTTATTTAATGTGCTCTATCATAAAAAATGAAAAAGTACTATTTAAATAGATATTACACAGTATTAGACAATCGAATGTAAATCACTGGATCTGATTCTTATGCTGTAGTCTGTGTTTCTAAAACCTCGATCCATGAGTCTCTGTTTGACTGTAATCACCTGCTGGTGTAAAGATCTCTGTACAGCCCTGCTCTAAACAACACAAATATACTAAAAACATTCATTATCCCACATGTCAAGCTCTAGAACACAGTTCCCTTATTAAGTGTTAGGAAATTCCACTAGTACTTCAGTTATATTAGTCCTAGTATTTCAGTAAAGTACTGAAATGTGAGAGTACTGAAAAACATACCTGAAATGTGAAGGAGGTAAACTGTCAGTGTTGTAGCTTGTACAGATCTCAGTGTCTTTCAGAGGCATTCTGTAGCATCTGATAAACTGAGTTACTATTTATCTTCTTTTAGAATTGATGACTTAATGCAAACCTCCTCCTCCTTCTTTTTCTACTTTACAAAACAGATTGGATTGAAATCTGAGATGGACGGGGCACGACTGAAAAAACAAAACAAAACCAGAGCACTGGAGATGTTTATCAAGGTGTCTTTAGTGTGTAATTTGAAAAAAAAGGATTCAGTTCAGTTTTGATGAACTTATACAGCACAAAGATGAGGACATTATTGAATCAGTTAATATGAACTCTGTTATATGTTTAAACTCAGCTGTTCTGACAGGAGTTCATTCCTCCACCTGGGTGCAGGGCAGAGAAGAGTGTTGATGAAGATCTTCCTTGTATCCTGAGGGATGGTGGGTCAAGCAGTGCTAGAGGCTCAGAGAGAGCATGGTGCAGAGCAGGATGTGATAAGTGCTTTATTAAGGAAGGTGGGTGCTGCCATGTTTTTGGCTTTGTAGGTGTTTTAAATCTGATGCAGGATGCCTGTGGAGTGAACACAACACAACTTGGGGAGACTGAACACAATCAGTTGATTAAGGTGTCCAGGGACATACCTGATAAAGAAGGGAGGCCCCATTCTCCACAGATACAGGGAATAGGAGGAAAGCCCAACTCTGGCCTATGTATGTGTGTTAGCAGAGTCCAGCTAATTTCACAAGCTCAGTAGTATAGAGTGTCATGATGAGCCAGAACCACTCAATCATGCTAGCTGCACATATTCACAGGCCCGACAGTGGGTGATGTGAAAAAACCTCAGAATGCAGAGAGAAACCACCTACTGACAGACTGAGACATTTAGATTTAAATTCAACTTTATTGTCATTGAGCAGAGTACAAAGATGAATGGAGTTAACATCTAACCAGAAGTGCAAAACAACAAGTCACATTAGGTGTAAAGTGTAAAGAGACAATGAGGTAGTTTGACAGTAAAGTGTAAGTGAAATGTGAAAATGGTATCAACAGTGCCCATGATATATAGGCATGAAAAAAGTGCAAATGAGTCTTGAGACATGGACTACAGTGGAGAAGACAAAGGTGCATGTGGAATGGAACTAGTACTGTAGAAACTGTTAAGGTTAGTCCAGAGCTCGACCTCCTCTCTGAATGCTGTCTCTAAAGACAAAACAGTGTTAAAGGCTGAGCTTAAGTCAATTAATAGCATACATACTGCACATATGGGTTGCTATTATCCAGGTGGATAAAGGCAGAGTGGAGTGCTGTAGTAATGGCATCCTTTGCTGACCTGTTGGAGTGGTAAGTGAACTGATATGGGTCCACTGTTGAGGGCAGACAGGATTTCAGGTGGCAGCTTTGTGTGCCTTCATTCTAGTTTAGACTAGTTGGAACCTGCACACTTGCTATCATCCAATATCCAGATCCATGGGGTCTCAGCATCATTTTACATCTCAGTTTCTTCAAATACACAAAACAAAACATAACCAAATCCATGTCATGATGTTAATTTTGATATACATTTGGCTCCCTAAATTAGCATGAAACCTTCTCTCTCTCTGCTTCTCACAGAATGGCAGATTCAATTCTCCCTCTATCTGTGAGAGATCAGGCTTAAAGGGCCTTGAAGGACACAGTTGGCCATTGACTCCACATACATGGTATACATACACATAACTACAAAATAACAAAATAAAACAAACAAGATAAATATCCACAAAATAAAAAAAAATAAAATAAAAAATGAAATAAAATAAAACACAGTTCTCTTTTTTTTAATTTCTGACATATTTAGTCACCTGTGCTACAAATGGCTCTGTAGGCTTCAATAATATCAAAAAAGGCCGGGTTTTCATTTCATTATGGTGCATGTGAATTCCCAGGACTGGTAGAAGGGTCTACACTTGATTGTTCTATTGAGTTCTCTACTGAGCAACAGAACAGTTCACAGTTAACTCACTGAAAGCAGTAGTGATGATAACATGGCTAGCAAAGGAATCCCCACTTAGCAAATAGCCACAGAGTTCCAATGGCTTCAAACGTACACTATATGGCCAAAAGTATATGGTCACCTGAGCATCACACACATATATGGTTCTTCCCCAGACTGTTAACACAAAGTTGGAAGCACACAACTGTATAGAATGTCTCTGTACACTGTAGCATTACAATTTCCCTTCACCGGAACTAAGAGGCCCAAACCTGTTCCAGAATGACGATGCCCCTGTGCACAAATTGAGCTCCATTAAGACATGGTGTGTTAATGTTGGAAGAAGGTTGAAGAACTAAAGGTTGAAGAACCTCAACCCAACTGAACACCTTTGGGATGAACTGGAATTGGAGCCTCCTCACATCAACACCAGTGTCTGACCTCACCCCAAAATCTAATGGAAAGCCTTCCCAGAAGAATGGAGCTTATTATAACAGCAAAGGGGGAATAAATCTGGAATGGGATGTTCAACAAGGACATATGGGTGTGATGGTCAGGGGTGCACATACTTTTGGACATATAGTGTATATAAATACACTCACCACTGCCATGAAGAGATGAGTCTATGACTAGCTTTGGTATGAGGCGAGTAGAGTATGTGATGAGAAGATATTAACAGCAGGTAATTAACACTGAGCTTTTCACATTAAATATTTTGACAGTAGAAAATGTCCTTCAGATGTTTTTGTCCTGTATCTGACACACTGAGCTGCTGATTTTAAACAGAAACTGTAAATGTAAAAAAATAATAAATAAAACCAAGATAAATCTGATAAAAGGTAAGATCTTTTCCCACCTTAAATGTCATATAGCAACCTACAAAATTTAAGTGAAAAGCAAATTCAAATGTTTTAGGAAAGAAAAAAACTTATACAGTAACCTGCATAAGTTGCATAAGTTTGCACACCCTTTTATAATGCATCATGTGACTGTGCTCAGAATTAACCAATCACATTTAAACTCATGTTCAACAGTAATTATCATACACCTGTCATCAGTGAAGTGATTCTGAGATCAGCTGTTTCTGTAGGATTTTCTTGACGACATCTTGGTTCCATCCAACTGCGGAAGTTATGGTTCACATAGAGCTTACAAAGGATATACAGCATTTCCAAAACATTAAATGTACCATGGAACCTCATTAAGGTCATCATCAACAAGTGGAGGAAATTGGGCACCACAAAGACATTTCCAAAAACAGGATGTCCCTCCAAAACTGCTGAAAGGACAAGAAGAAATCTTAAATAAAATGAGAAGCACAAATGAATAAAATGAGAAGCACAAATATTTTTCTGTGCTATAAATTTTAAAAAGTTCAGTGAATGCATTTGGAAGATATAAAGAAACGTTCCTAACATTGTGTGTTGGAGTTCAGCTGTGTTACGTAATCACAGGGAGTGCAGGACGCAATCGCTGGAGAAACGGTAGTTTATTTAGAAAAGGGGGAAACACAAAAGAACAGGCAGTGTCCAAAAACACACAATAATCCACAGAAAACAGGAACATGAATAATCCAATAGAGAGCACAGAAGGTAATCCAATAGGGTGAGGCAGTATCCACAAAACACAGTACATGAAAAGAAAACAAAATGAAACAAGGCAAAAAAACATGTTGCTAGGCTATGGTCTATGAACAAGAATTATGATCTATGGGCTATGGGCGAGAGAGCGTGAGAAGGTAGCAGGCGTACAGCACACGTTTAAACAAACTCTAATACTTTGCATTTAAGCAGAAACAGGAAGAGGTTTAAATACACAAACGTAAACAAGCACAAACACGAAACACCTGAAACTAATAATGACATAAAACAGAAAACCAATGAACATAAGGAGGCAGAGACTTGACATAAACCAAAACAAAAGCACATGGCAAAGTAAACATAACAAGAGTCCATGAATGAATCAGTCCAGCGGTTTTTGTGAATGAAGAGAAGCGAGGAAATGTGCTGCTTGGCAGTTCTCCGTAGCAGTGCGGAGCGTGGAATGCGGAAGGACCCAAGGCTGGTATTGTCCAGTGTTCCAGATCCAGAGCAGAGCGTGTCTGGTTGTCCCTTCGGCCACGGTCGAGAACTTGGTCGAGAACTTGGCTTGGAACTTGGCTTGGAGCTTGGCTTGGAGCTTGGATTGGCTTGGTGCTTGACCTGGTGCTTGGTTTGGAGCTAGGAGCTTGGCTTAGCTTAGAGCTTGGACTGGAAACTAGACTGGAACCAGGACTGGAAACAGGGATGGAATCAGACTTGGCACCTGGACTGGAGACAGACTTGGAGACAAAACTGAAAACTGGACCTAAGACTGAACTAGAAACTTGACTGAAAGCTAAACTAGAAACAGAACTGGAAATGAAATTAGAAACCTGACTGGGAACTGGACTGGGAACCAAACTGGATGTTGGACTGGATTCAGGACTGGATTTAGGATTGGATATTAGACTGGATGCCAGACTGGAAGCTGGATCTGAAACTGAACTGGAATCTAAACTAGACGCTGGACTGAAAACTGGACTTGAAACAAAACCAGAAACTGGACTGAAAATGAAACTAGAAGCCTGACTGGAAACTAAACTAGAAACAGAACTGGAAACTGAACTGGGAACTGGACTGGGAACAGGACTGGGAACAGGACTGGAAATCAAACTAGAAACCGGACGGAAAACTGGACTTGAAACTGAACTAGAAACAGGACTGGAACTTGGACTGGAAACTGGACTAGAATCTGGACTGGAAATTAAGTTAGGAACTGAACTGGATTCTGAGCTGGATTCTGGACTGGATTCAGATGGTAGGTCCAAGAGGTCTGACATGGTATGAAGTGAGTAGAGTAAAAAGACCAGAGAGACGTGATGAGAAGGTGTTTATAACAGAAACTGCATCACCTTAATTTTGTGACTTTGACATTAACAACCCTAATGTGAAATATTCTAAATGTTTTATTGTCTAAACTGTGGCTGTTTTGTAGCTTTTACAGGAAACATTTCTCCTTAGTAAGTGTTAATAGCTCGAGTGTTGGAGTAGTGTATTAGAAGAGAAATTAAATCTGGAGGTAAACCATCAATGTTCTGTTTTTATTTTGTCTCTGTGACCTTCAGAAGCTGTAAACTCAGCTTCCTATTTGTCGTCCTTCAGGCAAAAATGCTTATGCAAACCATAATGTCCCTTTTGTCCTACTCCAGTACCCTACTATCTGAATAAAACAAATCTCAGTGACCGACAGACTGGTCTAAATGCAAAGGTTTGCACAACCTTGGGGCATGACATTTAGGTTATGTACAGTAGGTGTTCCTTCATTACACTGACATCTCTGTTAGAATTCAGCAGATGATTAAAAGGTGAACTATATAACAGAGCTACATTTTTCTTTTTTACTCAGAGCACAGGGAGATGCAGACAGACACATGGACTGTGTGAAAGGTTTGTGTGAGTCTTTCTGTTGCATCATCTGCAAATAACACAAGTTCCTCAAAAATAAAATATAATCCACAAAAAAAAAAAAAAAACAGAATTCCAATGGCTCCAAAAGTATAAGTACACTCACCACAGCCATGAAGAGATGATAAGAGTCTGTCACCAGCTTTAGAGGACAGGTCGCATAGATTCAAGATACACAGGAGGTCCAACACTGTACAAGATGAGTAAAGTAAAATGTTCAAAGAGTTATGATGAAAAGGTATTTATAACAAATATCATGGTCACTGTGACATTGTTGAAGGTCACAGCATGGTACACACACACTAGAGGACATCCAGATGTTAGACTGACCTTGGCAGGTTAGACGGGGTCAAATAGAACACAGACTCAAACTCTCTGCAGTGTGTGTATTAACCAATGAATAGCCTAAGTAATTAACTGTGGTGTTTATACACTCACCATGCTCTTTATTAGGAACACTATACTAATACTGGATAAGGCCTCCCTTTGCTCTCAAAACAGCCTCAATTCTTCATGGCATGGATTCCACAAGATGTTTGGAAACATTACTTTCAAATTCTGGTTCATGTTGAAATGATTGCATCACGCAATTCCTGCAGGTTTTTCAGGTGCACGCTCATGCTGCGAATCTCCTGTTCTACCACATCCCAATGGTGTTCTATTGGATTCAGATCCGGTGACTGGAAAGGCCACCGAAGAACACTGAACTCATTGTAATGTTCATGAAACCAGTTTGAGACGACTTTTGCTTTGTGACATGGTTCATTATCATGCTAGAAGAAGCCATTAGGAGATGGTAAATTGTGGCCATGAAGTAAGTGTCATGGTCAGCAACAATACTGAAATAGGCTGTGGCATTCAAGCCATGATTGACTGGTATTAATGGTCCCAAACTGTACCAAGAAAACATTCCTCACACCATTAGACCACCTTCACCAGCCTGGACTGTTGACACAAGGCAGGTCACCTTATTCAAATTTCTCTGTCCTTTTGTCCTACTTTAAATAAAACCTTGATTAAACCAAATCTGAGTGTGGGTGGAACTGTGTGTGTGTGTGTGTGTGTGTGTGTGTGTGTGTGTGTGTGTGTGTGAAGGGGTTGAAGATGCAGGACGCAGGAGGTGGAGGAGAACCCCCAACTTACAGGATTCCTTTAACTGCAAATGTTACTGCAACTGCAGTTTTTGAGTTTGAATGATACTATTCCTCTTATAGCAATTTTAAAACAATTTTTAATTTATTAATGAACGACATATTACACTTTTTACCTGTTCATGGTTAAATTTAATTTTACAGAACATCCAAAAACTCAAGTCTTCAGAACAGACGAGTTTCCAGTTTCTCTATAACATGAAAACAAATGGTTTTTTTCTAATTAGTGTTGGAGACTCAGACACAGTCTCAGTCATCAAGTCTAGGCTGAAAACATATTTGTTTAGTCAAGCCTTTTTTAATAGTTTTTTTTTTTTTCTTAGATAAAGCTGCAGATCTGGAGGGTTTATGGGTAAAAAGTGTATAGGTGAACTGGGATGTTTGAATGCTGTCTCCCCATGCACTGTGCATAAAGAACTTTCTGGCCTTTTGCCAGCTTTCTACTACGTGATGAGAAGGTACGTATAACAAAAACTGCATAACATTAACTTTGTGGCTTTGACATTAAGAACCCTAATGTGAAATATTCTAAATCTTTTATTGTCTAAACTGTGGCTGTTTTGCAGCTTTTACAGGAAACATTTCTCCTTAGTAAGTGTTAATTAGAAGCAAGCTTTGTATTAGAAGCAAGAAAACATTCCCCACACCATAAGACCACCTCCACCAGCCCAGACTGTTGACACAAGGCAGGTTGAGTCAAGTCAAGTGGGTTTTTGTCATTCCTCTATGTTGCCTGTATACATTGTAATGAAATGACTTTTCTTCAGGACCATGGTGCAACACAGAACAGTACGTATGATTACATAAAGTGCAATACACAACAGTGTGAGATGAGTGCAAAACAATAAATACACAGAACAGTAGATACACAGAACATAGACTGTAAACTGTAAACATGGACTGTAACTGTAAGCTATTGTGTAATGTAGCAGCACAAGTACAGCACCAATACTAGCACTGCTTCTCTTGAAACAATCAATAACAATACAGCGGCAGAGACAGGACAGAAATTAAAACAAAAATGTCTAGGTTATGCATGTAACCCTGTTCCCTGAGAAGGGAACGAGACATTGCATGAGCTTCACATTGTGGGAAGCGCCCTCACATGTGACCGGTATCTGAAGTCTGTGTAAAATCACACCTATTTATAGGCCTGCCATGGTCAAGTGATGTGGCATTTGAACATCGCGTGACTATAAAACGGCGCCTGTAAACCATGTCATCAGCCTCTATTATCTGGAGCAAAGACACGGTTTACAGGCAAGCCCCAGTATGACAAAGCTACGCAACGTCTCGTTCCCTTCTCAGGGATTACATGCGTAACCCAGACGTTCCCTTTCAAAGGGGACTCAATGTTGCGTGAGCTTTATGCTGTGGGAACGAGTATACCCACTCCGTTATACTGAGGATACGGCCTGTAACTGCTCCGACTTACACCGCTGGTACTGTAAGTACAAAAAGCCCTTACTGGACACAGTAGGTGCAATCTTCCTTGTTCTGGTGTAAGGAACAGAGGAGGGGAGAAAGCCTGCAACACTACCAACTGGGCAGCAGATGTAGGCACTTAGGAATAATCTGGCCTAGGATATAGAGAGGCCTTGGCTAATCCAGGGGGAAAGTCAAGGCAGGAAAGAGCAACAGAGATGTCAGGGCCAGCCAAAAGTGCTACCTTTAGGGTCAGAAGCTTCTCTGAAGCTGGCTCTAAGGGTTCAAATGGGGTGCCTGACAGACCTTCCCGAACCATAGAAGGTCCCAGGAGGGTATGCATGCTCTGTGGATGGGCCTCAGCCATCTGACACCATCCATAAACCTCGAAGTTAGAGGATGTTGCCCCACGGAGGCTCCATCAATAGGGGCATGGCTGGCTGAACTGGTGGCCACATAGACCCTAATTGTAGAAGGAGCCAGCCCTACTGAGAAATGTTCCTGTAAGAACTCCAAGACTATAGCTATTGCACAGTTACTGGGTCTCACTGGTGTTCCTCACACCCGATAAAAAAGTTTCCACTTGAATGCATACAATTTTATCATGGATGGTGGTCTAGCGTTTAACATCGTCTCTACAACCTTGGTTGAGAGACTGGAATCTATGAGCTGGGGCCAGACTCACTGTTTCCATAGTTCTGGCTGAGGGTGCTAAATCAACCCTCTGGCTTGAGGCAATAGATCCCTTCAAATGGGAATTTCCCAGGGATTGCTGTCCAGCGGCGATATTAACTCTGAGAACCAAATTCAACCTGGCCAATCTGGTGCTTCAAGCAGCAGACGTAGCATGATCTTGGCAAACTCTCGCCAGAGCCTGTGGGAGCAGAGTGATTGGGGGAAAGGTGTACAGACATGACCTCGGCCATGTGTGTACCATGGCGTCCAGCCTTGACATTTTTTTTTTTGGTGTGGGAGGAGTGAGGGCGAACCACACTGACAAAACTTCCTCTCCACCAGAAAAGAATTAGTTGAGCCTGCCTGAGCAGGGAGGTGCGAATATAATCCTCCCTGGTTGATATATGACACCACCGCTGTATTGTCTAACACATGGTGACCTCTCAACTGAAGAGAAGAATTTCAGTGCTAGGAGTACAGCCCACACTTCTAGGCAATTTATATGCCACACTAGATGAGGGCCACTCCAGAGACTGTAAGGGAGGAGTCTGACATGACCATCTTGTGATAAGAGATGTCCCTAGAGTGTGACCCGAGGCTAGAAACCGGGGACCCATCCGAGGTCTCAGGGGTTTCGTCCTCGGAAGAAACCCTCGACTTTCAGCCACCAATGAACGGTCTCATGTGCAATGGGCCCAATGGTATAACGTTGGCTGCTGCTGCCATAATCCCCAACAATCTCCGTAGAGACTGGACCTAACTTTAACTTGCTCAATGTTGATAGGATTGCCCTATGCGTATTGGGGATAGACACGCCCTCATTGTATTTGAATCCCATATAACCCCTAGAAAAGTCACTCTTAACTGGGGAGGCAACTTTCCCTGAGGTTCTAACTGAGCCCTAATCGCCTCACGTGGGTGAGAACATCTTGTTGTTGAATCGCCAACTTCCTGGACCGTGCTAGAATTAACCAGTCTTCCAGGTAGTTTAGCACACGGAAGCCTGGAGTCACAAAGGAGCCAGCGCGGCATCCATGCACTTCGTGAAGGTGTGAGGGGATAAAGCTAGCGAAAGGAAGAATTGATATGGATATGAATTGTTCCAAACGAAAACCTCAGAAACTTCCTATGACTGGGAAATGGTCTGTGGAATGATAAATTTGAGCATCAACATCTTGAACCTGTATATCCGAAGAGTATGGTTCAGATTATGCAGATCTAAAATTGGCTGCATACCCCGTCTTTTCTGTGGACCAGGAAATAATGGCTGTAAAACCTCCCTCCCTCAGAGAAAGAGGAACGTGTTATATGTACCTTTTGTTCAAGGGGGGGGTTGGGGGGGTTGCTCGAGCTATGAACTGGACCCGGAACTCTTTTCTATTGAGGACAGAATCCATGGAGGCACATTTGTCAGTAGTTTCCACGCTGCCAGATGGTCTTTAGTGACGTTAACTTTCCACATTTTGTTGGAGGGAATGCATCAGATTTTCGTTTCCCTGTGACAGCTTGCTGACCAGAGAAAACTGAAAACTTGGGACGACATTGACTACGCGAGCCCTACAGTAATACTGGGGGCTAACTGCCCTAACAACCTCTCATCCCCTGCCTCCCTCCGAGGCCCCTCAGGACCGCTACTTTTTGCCTTTTCGGCACTGATTATCATTATAACTCAGGCCTACTAGCAAGCTGCTACTGTGGCCACCTGGACCCTCTGGCTTTCTGTGGGCGCTAGCAGGCCACTCTCGCCTTCTGTGCCTCCCTCACAATTCAACAGGTCTGCCTGGTAGGCCTGCAACACTGCCATTGTATGCTGAGACCCACAAGCAAGCCGCATAGGCTACGCCAACCAATGCCGAGGTGGTCTTATACGGCTTGGATGGCAAAGCCCCCCAACTCCAGCACAAACCAGCTCTGGAAAAAAAAAACTATATCATGAACTTTATGCATGCTCGGATTGTGTATAATTTAAGAAGGCACTACAGACAGCCACGCGTTAAGACTATTACAGTTAATTAAAATGCAGCCTTGCTCGAGTAGTAACACTAGATTCCCCTATAGGCTCCAGCCTAATGATGAGGGTAACAAGTGGTAATGTGGCTGGCTGTCTAGATATGAAATTAACATTTTTGCCAAAAGAAAAGGTTTAAATATTGATTAACTGTATCCCTGATATAATGTAATGCATGTTGTAAAGCTTTTCCTTGGAGACTACCAATAGCGCCATCTGTTGGTTTGGAAGAGGAAGTTGCTCAGCTGCATTTGTAAGAAAATGAAGCCGACAAAATCTAAAAAAATAAATAAATAAAAATAAAATGTCACGTTTCTCACAAACGTAACAGAGAGGTATGCAGATATGCATACACTGGATTTTTTTATTTGTTCAAAGATTGGTATTGGATTATATTTATTTGTGAAATATGATGTAGGGTCATATTTTTATATATATATATATATATATATATATATATATATATATATATATATATATATATATATATATATATTTGTGAAATACAAGACATTTATTTGTTACACCTCTGCGTTTTCTCTCAAATTTCTGTTTGTACTTGCAAATTGCTTTCTGTTTGTTTGAGAGTTGAGTTTTCCTTTGCAAAGCAGATTGTGTTTGTTTGTGAAATGGCAGATTTGTTTGTATAGTTTTGGCACAAATTTATCTCCATATAGAAGTCTATAAAATTGTTCATTAGGTGTGGACAAAGAAATCATAAACTCTAGCCACAAAATCTGTGGTCTGAATCAGCCGCCATCTTGTCCCCCTCAACCGTGCTGTGTAGCACGTCCAGGTTGTATTCATGCTTACCACTTATACTGATCAGTTCACGTGCGCTGAATGCTCCGGCACTCAGCACGAGGGGAAATCCATGACACTTGTCACTTCAGATCTATGAGCTTTGTCTTTTATTTGTATTTGATTTGTCACTGTGACCTTCAGAGACTTTTTTTCCATTTGGTGATAAAAGGAGCTGCCTATTTGTCTTCCTTCAGGCAAATCACCTTATTCAAACCTCTCAGTCCCTCTGTCCTACTTTACATTAAACCAAATCTGAGTTTGGGTGGATCTGTGTGTGTGTGTGTGTGTGTGTGTGTGTGTGTGTGTGTGTGTGTGTGTGTGTGTGTGTGTGTGTGTGTTTTAATTATATCTTTAATAGAAATCATAATAGAAATTAAAATTTCCGTCTATAAATTTACGCATTGTGTGTTAAATTACCCTTTTTTAAAGTTTCAAAATGGTGAAACAAAATCCCTAAGTCAGGTTATGGCGGAATGTAGTTTTTTTTTTTTTCTTTGACTGCACTAATGGTTTGTAAATGACACAAAGGAAGTAGGAAAATAACTAAAATGGCATTCACTAAATTCAGGGGTTTCAGTACCGCGATGTAAAATGAGCGTTTCTGGAGGTGTGCCAAAGACGCAGGTTAAAAAGAATTAAGATTTCACTGCAGATTTTTAGTCTTGCATGTTAGGACACACGATAGAATTGCTGTAAAGTCAGTTAAACTTTTAACTTATTTAAGTGAAACAAGCATTTCATAACAATAGTCTTTTTCAAACATGAAACCCCTGTGATCACAGACAGGTATCTGAAGATATATCAGAATGAATGTAAAACCCCTGAGATCACGGACAGGTATCTGAAGATATGTCAGAATGAATGTAAAACCCCTGAGATCACGGACAGGTATCTGAAGATATATCAGAATGAATGTAAAACCCCTGAGATCATGGACAGGTATCTGAAGATATATCAGAATTAATGTAAAACCCCTGTGATCACAGACAGGTATCTGAAGCTATATCAGAATGAATGTAAAACCCCTGAGATCACGGACAGGTATCTGAAGATATAGCAGAATGAATGTAAAACCCCTGAGATCACGGACAGGTATCTGAAGATATATCAGAATGAATGTAAAACCCCTGAGATCACGGACAGGTATCTGAAGATATGTCAGAATGAATGTAAAACCCCTGAGATCACGGACAGGTATCTGAAGATATATCAGAATGAATGTAAAACCCCTGAGATCATGGACAGGTATCTGAAGATATATCAGAATGAATGTAAAACCCCTGTGATCACAGACAGGTATCTGAAGCTATATCAGAATGAATGTAAAACCCCTGTGATCACAGACAGGTATCTGAAGATATATCAGAATGAATGTAAAACCCCTGAGATCACGGACAGGTATCTGAAGATATATCAGAATGAATGTAAAACCCCTGAGATCACGGGCAGGTATCTGAAGATATAGCAGAATTAATGTAAAACCCCTGAGATCACGGACAGGTATCTGAAGATATAGCAGAATTAATGTAAAACCCCTGTGATCACAGACAGGTATCTGAAGATATAACAGAATTAATGTAAAACCCCTGTGATCACGGACAGGTATCTGAAGATATAGCAGAATTAATGTAAAACCCCTGAGATCACAGACAGGTATCTGAAGATATAGCAGAATTAATGTAAAACCCCTGAGATCACAGACAGGTATCTGAAGATATAGCAGAATTAATGTAAAACCCCTGAGATCACAGACAGGTATCTGAAGATATAGCAGAATTAATGTAAAACCCCTGAGATCACAGACAGGTATCTGAAGATATATCAGAATGAATGTAAATCCCCTGAGATCACAGACACACAACTATCTGCAGCAAATGGCTTTTCTTCCCAAACTACGCATGATCGTTGACCTATGCAGATTCTCTAAATAGGCCACGCCTACCCAATGACGCAACATCTGTTACACTGTTCTGAAATCCCCGGGAAAAAAGTGCCTGCCACATTGTAAAAAATTATTCAGGAGGGTGTTAAATACAACCCGTGCAAATCAGTTATATTTTACTTAAGTATATTAGTTAGCAAGTAAAATATATAAAAATGGGTACATTCTAACTACACTACCTATTTGTTAACAGTAATATCTGCAACAATAAAAAATTAAGTGTCGAGCTGCAGGTAAGTTTTTTTTGTTTATCATATTTGATGTCATTCTTAATGAAAATGTTAACTTATTTAATGGTAAGATTTACCAGAAGATTTGGATTTGTTAGCTTCTGTTATCTTGTCGGCACCACAGCCTGCTGCTGAAAATGCCTGGCCAAGGTGCTGATATTTAGGCAGGAAGCTCTCGAAAATGTATTCATTGTAAACCAGTAACTCAGCAAGTGATAATTAACTTTACCTCTCGCGACGGCTTCAAAAGTGAATATCATGTACTGCTTCCTCAGTGTCGGCGTTACACTACCAGTGTCTGTGAAATATGGACTGAGGTTATTTTATAATTCTCTGGGTCTGCATCTTATCTGAGGCTCCGAGTTAGAGTTAGCTAGTGATGCTAACCTAGATGCTCACCTGAGATGATAACATTACTACAGCTCGCGGTAATGTTAAATTCCCATTACCTTTTTGAAGGTTAATGATAACGTAGCATTACAGCTGTTCACCATGATGTAATACAGAGAGTGGGTTAACGTTAACTACATTTAGCGAGTGTTTTTGACAAGGCAAGCTGTAGTAATTAGCATTAGGAGGATGGGTTAGAGCCGTACTCGGTGAATGTTAATGCTGGTTAACAGGTGCAGACAGTCAGTGGCTAACGGAACTTAGCTAGCTCAGTAATGTCCAGGCCAAAAGTTCTTCACAGGGGTGACATGACATAAAGAGAGGTTGGGGTTTACAGGGGGAAAGAGAGGTTGTAATGCTTTCCACTATCTCTGTAATGTTGGTTAAATTAATTAGGTTTTGCAAAAAATTGGCGGTGAGGTGCTAAAGGCTGGAAAATTAATATTTGCAAGTTAGCTAGATTTTCCTGGTGAGTCTACAGCGCCATTTTGTTTATTAGGAGAGCGGAGGTCACATCTCCAAAATGACACAATTTGTAATGCAATTTCTCAGCTGAAGCCCACAGGCATTTGTCCATATTTTGTAGCTAACATCTGACCAACACTCTTTTTGCTCTTTTACAGCTTTTCAAATGGAAGGACTCCTGTCTTCCCAGATGGCCGAGAGATTTGCAAGAATCCAATTCTTAAATCTGTCAATGTTTAAATGATTTTAATAAATGTCACCTGAATTTCATGCAATTGTTTGTTTATTTTGGGAGCATTTTAGTAGAATTTTAGCATACAAATCACATTTTAGGATAATTTTAGGGGAAAAAAGAACTAATCTTCTGTTTAACTAAAAAGAAGATATTTTGAAGAATGTTGTAACCAGACAGTTGACGGTAGCCAGTGACTTCTATAGTATTTTTTTTCCTACCATGGAAGTCAATGGCTACCGTCAACTGTCTGTTTATCAACATTCTTCAAAATATCTTCTTTTTAGTTCAACAGAAGAAAGAAACTAATACAGGTTTGGAACAACATAACTGCTGACAGAATTCTGTCAGTGTGAATTTGTGTGAACTATCCATTTAACACTAATTAATGTAGGTACAAAAGAACCGTTATACATTCAATATCTGTTTAAAAAATGAAATGTTTGTATCCATATAGCATGTCTGTCCATTGAGGTAAATGAGATCAGCCTCTCCTCTCATTTCAGATCTAGTGTTGAAACCATTGTAGCCACACATTACATTACACCACAGTTTCCTATCGTTTGAAATGTCACCTGTAAGGTCAGCCACAGACTGTTTCATCCCATGAAGACTGGTTTGTTTTTGAATAGGACATTTTTAAGTTTGAAGTTGTGAGTGATTTGTTGTGTCACTTGAATTTTATTTTATTTTTTTAGGTAAATGAAATCAGCCTCTGCTCTCATTTCACATTTAAGAATGTTGCTTTTAATGTATATTCTGACTTCCCATTATTTTTAAATGGGGAAGTTTTGAAATTGTATGTAACGTGAGTGATATGAATGTAAGAGGGCTCTTTTGCAGTTATTTTGTGTAAATGTTAAAATTAAATGTTTGTTATTTGGTCAATAAAAAGTAATAGATGAGATCCAGCCCAGTTCCTGTCGGAGACCCAAGTGGGGTGCTCCGTTCCAGCCCAGTTCCTGTCGGAGACCCAAGTGGGGTGCTCCGTTCCAGCCCAGTTCCTGTCGGAGACCCAAGTGGGGTGCTCCACTCCAGTCCTGTTCCTGCCAGAGGTTCAAGAAGAAACCTCCTCTCCTGTCCTGCTTATACTGGAGGTCCATGAGGAGACCTCCGCCCAAGCCATGCTCCTGCCAGAGGTTCAAGAAGAAACCTCCACTCCTATCCTGCTCATGTCAGAGGTCCACGGGATGACCTCTTCTCAAACCGAGTCTATGTCAGTGGTCCACGGGATGACCTCTTCCCAAGCCCAGTCCATGTCTGAGGTCCACGGGATGACCTCCTTTCCTAGCCCATATTTTAGTGCAAAATTAGTTCCTAGTCCAGTTTCCAACCTCGTTCCTGATTTAATTTCCAGCTCTGGTTTTGATTTAATTTCTAGTTCTGTCTTTGCTTTCATTCTCAGTTCGGTTGCTGATTTAATTCCCAGCTCCGTTTCCAGCTCCGTTTCCAGTTCAGCACACGATTCTGTCTCCTCCTCTGTCTCCTCCTCTGTCTCTGCCTCTGTCTCCTCCTCTGTCTCTAGTTACCTTCCTAGCTCAGCTTCCAGTCCAGTGTCCGATTTTGTCTCCATCCCTGTCTCCAGCCCTGCCTCCATCCCTGTCTCTAATTTAATTTCCAGCTCTGTTTCCAGCTCTGTTTCCAGCCCTGTTTCCAATCAGGTTTTTGATTCTGTTTATGGTTCTGGATCTAACTTAGTTCTCTGTCCAGTTCTCTGTCCAGTTCTCTGTCCAGTCTTGAAGTCTGTTTCCAAGTCTGTCTCGAAGTCTGTTTCCAAGTCAGGTTTCGAAGCCTGTCTCCTAATCTGTTTCCAAGTCTGTCTCAAAGCCTGTCTCCCACTCTGTTTCCAAGTCTGTCTCTGATTCAGGTGCCAAATCTGACTCCAGTCCTGGTTCCAGGCCAAGCTTCAAGCTAGGCACCAAGTCAAGCTTCAAGGCAAGCTCCAAGCCTAGCACCAAATCAAGCTCCAAGTCAAGCACCAGGTCAAGCATCACTCCAAGCTCCAAGTCAAGCACCAGGTCAAGCATCACTCCAAGCTCCAAGTCAAGCACCAGGTCAAGCATTACTCCAAGTTCTCGACCAAGTTCTCGACCAGGGCCGAAGGGACAACCCGACACGCTCTGCTCTGGTTTCGGGACACTGGACATTGCCAGCCTCAGGTCCTGGGGGCAGAGGTTAGGATCCTGCCCAGGGGCCCAGGTCCGCCAAAGCGGCTAGAACTTGCGGCGCTTTGGGAGCCGCGCCTAGGGGGGGGAGGGGGCTCTGTTAGGTTCCCTCACTTTCTCTCTTGCTACGAAGCTAGCAGAGGCTAGCGAAGCAGCATACTTCTGCATTCCACTGAGCGCATTCCAGCGCTATTCAGAAAAACCCTTCGGACTCTTTCATGAACTCATGTTTGTTTTCGTTTACATCATGTCTCTGCCTCCTGTGTTTTTCCATGTGTTTGTGTTTTTGTTCACATCATGTCTCCGCCTCCCATGTTCTACCATGTGCTTATGTTTTGGTTTGTGTCATGTCTCTGCCTCCTTATTCTTATTGGTTCATGTTCATTCAGTGTCATTATGAGTATCAGGTGTCTTTAATTTGTGTCTGTGTTTAAAAACCCCGCTCTGTTTCCGCTTCCTTGCGAAGTATTATTTTAGAATAGTGTAATGCTCGTTGTTCATAGTTCCCAGTTCTATTTCCGTAGCTCTTTGTTCGTGGTTCCCAAACCACCTCCTTGCCTCGTGAGTTTTTCCCTTTGTTTTGTTTTCTGTTTTGGATTACTGTCTTTGGATTACTGCCTTTTGGATTACTGCCTGGATTATGGTTTGTTGTTTGTTTTTGTGGATTCCTATGTTTTTGAATAAACTTTTCATAATCAACTGACGTTTCCCCTGCGCATGCATCCTGACTTCCCCTTCCTCCCGTGTACGTAAGAAGATCTTAAAATAATATCATTCGTAATGCTGTACAACAAACCTGAAGTACTTCTATTACACAGTATATCTAAATATATATATATATATATATATATATATATATATATATCCTTAAATGCCTTTGTTCTATATGCCCTTAATAAATAATCAGCCTTGTGAAAGTGATGTCTCGACAGTTCTTGCTAATGCTACCTCTAGTTCAACTCTGTGGGACACCATCTTGAACCTGTTTTTTTTTTGTAAACTCCATCTACTGAAATTAAAATATTAAAATACACCAAGTTGTCAGTGAAAGAAAATTCAACTAGAAGCTCATTTCATTTCATTACAAAATAATGATATAGAAATTTAAATCATTTCTGAACAATATTTTGCACAAGATTTTATTTTATTTTATTTATATAATCAGTTACATTTCTCTGTTGCTTAAAGCAGGCTAAAACATTCATTGTTCCTCTATGTAATTAAATGGAATCTGTGTAGTGATGATCATTAGTCCGTTATCAGCAGTAACAACACAACCATTTATAGATGAGGATTTTCATAATCAGATTCAATTCAATTATCATGGGGGGGGGGAGGTATCTATTGTTTTAGGGTCATCATTCATAAAGTCTGTGTGCCAGCAGTCTTCAGTGAATCAAATACATTCATAAAATAGCATGCTAGGTGGTTCTGTAGCTTCAGGTATCTAGCAGATTTTCACTATAAATCTTGTAGTTAAATGACAGCGGTGGTGCAGAAGCAAATTTCATTTTAGATATAATGCGATGTAGGTAATCATTGGCTGCGAATCAGCAGGTTATGTTGGTTTATCCACAGTTTTGGCCACGACTAACAGGAATGTTGCCATGGATCACATCCACAAAAACCCTGGTGTGACGGCGGAAGCTCTCCGTAAAGGCCTTACGGATGTATCTGTGTGGAACGTCTTCGTTCTTTGGTGTGAGCACCTGAGCCACTGTGGTGGTCATTCCAGGTTTGTGATGCTCATTCAACTGAATTTGGAGATTATAGTTGTAACGTCTGAACGTATCAAACTGATTTCTGAATCAGCCTGGACTTAGCAAAGAAGTTTCTTTTTTTCTTTGAGCTTTAAACAAATATCTGTCTAACACCACTCTGGCTCCATCCTGTCTAAGAACAAACACCCCCCCCAGGGACTTCAAAGGTCTCTGAGGCTCTCCAGACACCCCAGTTGGAATGCTAGAGGGGACACGACCCCCCTCTTCAGACACACACACACACACACACACACACACACACACACACACACACACACACACACACATACACACACACACAAACACACACACACAAAGCTTACCTACACACACAATGGAAGAATCTCTCTTGAATGTAACATGTAATTATATGTAATTATTCGATGCCCAAATAGTTCGATGTTTTATTTGCATATATTGTGTGTTTATGTAACCTAGCTATAATGATTTTAGATAGTTTAATTTAGGATATTATTTTAAATGTCTGTAACCATGTTTCACCTTTTAATATTTTTATAATTCCATCGAATTTGGTATGTAGTTAATTGTCTCTTGATGCTCTGATTGATTATGCATATCATATTGCAATGGGATACATTATTTCATGCTTTTTCTTAATTGCATACATAATACAGTTTAAACTGGCGCCGCCCCAGATGGGCAACCCACTCTAAGAGGACACACAGGAAGTCCCTCCTGCCAATGAATCCAACTTCCTGATTGGCCAATAGCCCAGAGAATCGTGTGCATTGGTGTTGTCTTTAAAACAACAACACGCATTGAAATCACTCTCTTCAGTCTTCAGTCTTCTTCGGTTCACCCCAGTTCACTTCAGTCTTACTCTTTCCGGTTTCCCTCCCCTGGGGCCATGTGCCCCGGGAAGAGGCAGCCACTCTCTCTCTGGGACAAAGATGCAACTGCCTCATGGCCCACGCCTTTTCAAACAGCATGACTAATCCATAGTTACACTCAGTTATTAAAATCTATTGTCACCACGCTTGATTGTCTCTGTTTTGGTCACATGATGAGCCCCTTAAGCACTACGACCTTGCTACATGCTCTCAAAATGGAGGATCCTTCCTGGCCAGAAAGATAAACTCCCTCTTTAGAGTTTATAATTCTAAAACTAGACTACAGCTAATCCTAAAATCTGATCTAGACCACATACATAGTCATAATTAATTATAATCCGTTGTAATTGATTATCTATATGTATATGTGCATGTACTTTTTTTCTTTGAGCTTTAAACAAATATCTGTCTAACACCACTCTGGCTCCATCCTGTCTAAGAACAAACACCCCCCCCCAGGGACTTCAAAGGTCTCTGAGGCTCTCCAGACACCCCAGTTGGAATGCTAGAGGGGACACGACCCCCCTCTTCAGACACACACACACACACACACACACACACACACACACACACACAAAGCTTACCTACACACACAATGGAAGAATCTCTCTTGAATGTAACATTCCCTTTCATGGCTGACGTATATTTATAACTGGTCACAACACGCATTGATTAGATATATAGATATATTTCACGCTATTTGAGTTAATTCCTTACATAAATTGGTGGAAAATACATTTAAACGTGTTAAACATCTTTTAGTGTGTTACATAAATTGGTGGAGAATATATTTTAAACGTTTCAGATTCATATGATTCGCTATAACTGGCGGAGATAATGCGGGCACGCTTTAAAACCCTTGTGTCATGAGCAAAATGTGCTCCGAATCCAAGCGTGCGCCTTTTGTTTCGTTTCATTTTTAAATCTGATTTGCTACATAGTATTGCTTATTATTCCTCTTCACCAGCCCCTGTAGGTCAGTGCGAAGGTTGTCTGAGGTGATGAGCTGGGACTTGGTCTGGTTGCCCAAGTAACCATTGTTCCAGCGTGAAATTACATTTATCATGTCGTTGCTCCACTGTTTACCATCTGCTATTGCTTCAGGATTTGGTTCTGCTGTGATCCTGGTCACCTTGTTGTTACCTTTGTCAGTCTCGGTACAGATCTCCACTAAATCATTAGGTTGCCTTTTCTGAGGTCCAGTGGAACGGTGTACTCCACTGGGTTTGATAAGGCCGCAGTAGTTCCAGCCTGAGTGTGTCCTGCACCGGGTGTAGCTATAGCCATGGGTTTCACACGGGTGATCCGATCGGCACGGCTCATTATAGTACGTAACATCAGGTGTTGGAGAGCAGTAGTCCCACCCTTCATCCGTGTGGCACCAGTGGTACAACCCATCCAACTCATCATACGAACACTCGTCCTTGCACACACTCCGATAAGTCCAACTTATATATAGCATTTTTTTGCGCTCCACTTTTCCACAGTAACTTTTGGTACCAGCCTTTGTATAGCACCAATAGTGATCTTCACCGCGACGCTCACAGGGATGGTCATCTTTACATTCGTTGCCTTTATAATCTGTGTTCTCCAGTAACGAGCAGTAATCCCAGCCCTTTTTAGTGTTGCACCAGTAGTAGTCGTTTTCATGCACACGGCAGGCGTCATAACACAACAGCCCATACGTGGATGTGTAATGGTCTACAAAGATTTTCTCTCCCTGTGTCCAGCAGAGTTGGCTGAAGAAAATGATGGACATAAGGACAAGAGGGATTTTTTGTCCTTCTCCCATTTTGGTGTTTTACTGCAGAGACTAAGGAGTTTGTAAAATAAATAAATAAATAAATAAATAAAGTTACAGTATTAGCCACACTAGCCGTATGTTATAGGTTTACCTCTGACCTTCCGTCAATATTATATAATAAATAAACTATAACGTAATGTCTGCTCACCATATCAACAAATACATGAATTACATATTACATCAGAATGAGTGCATTAATATAAAGCAGTGATTTGCAGTTGCTCTACTGTCAGAGCTGCTGTAATTCAAACTGCATTTCTCACAACCACATCCAAAATGTGTGAAACACACAGCACTAATTAATGCATTGTATTCATCTGGTGTTCCGCTGTTCACGGTAAATAATCTGTAACGTCTTACTTACAATTTATACAGTTTATAAAATCTAATATTTGCCCAGTAATACTCACCTGCTGTAAGTAGAAGCACAAACGTTAGTGTTATTTCCTAAAGACAGAAGAAGAGCTCATTTTTATGTGGCGATCAGAAGAGGTGGTTCCCACTCAGCCAGTCCTGTTTTTTTCTCTTGTTTTCTTCAGACGGGGGGGTCAAGTGAGGTCATTTGGGATTATGACATGCTGATGTTAATAATACATCCACAAATTTAATCAGAAAAATGTTCAGAAAAATGCCTTTTGCCTTGTTATTGCCTCAATATGCTGTATAAGCTTTCTGGTTGCAGAGGCATGATGTTATTCACGATCAAACACTCTGTAATGCTATAACACGTTACAAACTATTATAAATTAATACTAATAATATAACATAAAAGGTAACTAGGTAGAGAAACTCACCCACTGAGATGCAAACTCGTGCACTGAGATAATAACCCAGTGTTGGGAAGGTCCTCTATCAACACTTAACCTTTTTTATTTATTTATTTATTTATTTATGTATTTATTATTAATACTTGTGATGTAAAACTCTTTAGATGTTGATATTTGGCTACAGTACAAAGCAGATTGCAAGTGAAGCAGAATCCAGTTCAAATGTTGAGCTGAGTATTTCAGAGTTAACGTCACTTCCTTCATGGCATTTACAGTGTTTCTTCATAAAACTGTTGTAGTACTGAATATATACTTATATGCTACCCCCAGTAACATATACTGTAGTACTGATTATAATTCTAACACTTTTTGTATGTGTTGTTGGGAGTTGTTTCTACATTAATCAGCTGTGTCTCTCCTCTGTGTCAGATGAACCAATCACTACCTGGTACTGAGTGTCACAGCATGCTTCTAACTCACTTCATTTCTGCTTTCTTTTTCTTTTTCTTTTGTGATTAGACATGACTCAGCAAAATCGGACGGATTGAGCTATGGATCTGTGGTTACAAAAGGCCGCGCTACCTATTTAACATGCTAGCTAAACCTTCTAAGCAGATGAGAAAATGGTAAAAGTAGACAAACAAAGTGCCCAAAAAGACTTTTTTTTCTTCTTTTCTAGAACACTTATGCGTAGTTCAGAGATGAATGTAAACATCAAAAATAAATAAATAAAAGCCAGTTAAAGTCCACCTGAAGACAGAAAAGTGCAGACAACAAATAGATCAAGTTCACAGACAAATTTTTTAAGAGACTTGGCTGTTAGCCAAGAACAGGAATTTGAGGCTACAGTGGGCACAGGATCACCCAAACTGGCCATTACATGGGTGTTCCTAATAAAGTGGTCACTGAGTGCATGTACATTCTAAATAGTTCAAATGTAAATTCATAATTAAACCTTAATTATATACAACGATGTTTTGATGTGTAGAATAATTTTAAGAATTGATAAGTTTATATTTTACTATATTGTGATATAATTATAATTTATTGTAATTAATTATGTAACTGTTATTATATGATATATGACAGTTTAATTTATTATTATTATTATTACTATTATTATTATTACTAGTTTTTGCATTTATTAAGTGTAACATACATTTAACACAGTTTTTATGCAGGCAGTAGGGAAATATTTTATAATCTCCTAATTTAGATACAAAAAAACTATTTTTAATACAACACGTTGTAAATTCTTGATTAAATGATAAATAAAAACATTTCTGTAAACGGCTTTCTCTGAAGAGCGTCTTCATAATGAATTCAACATTTTTAATAAATAAACATCATCTAAAGACTAGATTTTTGACTTTATACAGTATGGTATTTACATATATTGTATTAGATAAAGCTTTATTTACAGTTGGCTGGCAAAGATCGATAGTGACATGTTGTTTTGTTTTTCTTCTTCTTTTTCTTCTTTTTCTTCTTCTTCTTCTTCTTCTTAAATTGACTCTGTTCACCTGTAGTGTGTACAGAAATGTTGTAAACAGAAATGATTGAGGAGACCAAATGATTGAAATTTTGCTATAGAGATTCAGTGGATTTATTTCATATGGAAACATGACAACAGCAAGCAGCAAATTTAAGTTCACTCATAAATGCATAATTATAACTATACAGTGCTGTGAAAGTATTTTTCCTGATTTCTTCTGGTTTTGTGTATATATCATACTAAATAGATCTTCAAACTAAATACAATACAACATTAATACAGTTTTTATTCATTTTATTTATTTATTTATTTATTTCTTGAAGCAAAAAAAGTTCTCCAATGCCTGTCACCAATGTGAAAAACTAACTGCCCCCTTAAACTTAAAATCTGGTTGTGCCACCTTTAGCACCAATAACTGCAACCAAACGCTTCCGATAACTGGAGACCAGACTTTCACAGTAATTACAGATTTTCACACAGGCCCAGGCGGGATTGGATAACTTTTTTGCTTCAATATATAACCTTATCATTTAAAAACTGTATTTTGTGTTTACTCAGGTTGCCTTTGTTTTATCTTAGATTTTGTTTACATTTCTGAAACAATTTAGTACAAGATATAAATTTCCTAGATGAACTGTATAAGGAAAGCTAGTGATTTGATGAATTGTAGTGTAATATCATAATATTTTTAATGCACAGCTATTAGACTGGTAGGACTTTTTTGAGAGGAGATAATATGCTTTGCATTAAAAAGGTATATCTTCTCTCTGTGTTCTCCTATTTTTTTAAATTTAAATTTCAACTATCAACTTCTTTCTCATTAATTAAAAAAAAAAAATCCTGGCCTGATGACGGAAGCTCTCCACGAAGGCCAATTGGGCAAATCTGTCTGGAACAACTTCATACTCCGGTATGAGAACCTGGGCCAGTTTGGTGCTCCTCCCAATCTGGACGTGTACATTCACCATGATTTGCAGGTTATAGCATTGCACACCTTCTTCATCCACCAGCTTCTGTACCTCAAACCTGAGGTTGTCTGAGGTGATCAACTTGGAACTGGGCTCTGGGTTGAAAAGGGTATTTTTCCAGCGTGCAATGAAATTGATTATCTCGTTCTACCAGGTGGAACCTTCAGTAGATATGGTAAGCTCTGGCTCACCATTGGACTTGATTTCTTTTTCATTCTTTGTATCCTTCCATGTGCAGGAAATCACAGTTTTAGGGTATTCTTTCGTAGGATCAGGGGTGACGTATGAGCATTCTCCAGGGCTGATGTGTCAACATTTGTCAGAACCTGAGTTTGTGAAGCACCAGGTGTGACCTGAATCGTGAGTGCCACAGTAGTGGTCCAAGCGGCATGGCTCGTTCTTGTACGTGACATCAGGTAGTGGAGAGCAGTAGTCCCACCCTTCTTCCGTGTGACACCAGAAGTATTTCTTTCTCTCATCATACAAACATTCATCCCAGCACACACTCATATGAGTTGAACTTGTATATAACAGTGTCTTTGATTCTGAAGTATTACGCAGTAAACCACAGTAACCCCAGCTGTCACCCTTTGTATAGCACCAATGGTAAGATTTGCCATACTTCCCACAGTGATGGTCTTCTCGACATGGCTGGCCTTTGTAATCTGTATTCTCTTCTGTTGAGCAATAATCCCAGCCATTTTTAGTGTAGCACCAGAAGTAGTCTTTTTCATGCTTGTCACAAGTCTCATCACACTGAATCCCGTATTAGGAGCTGTAATACTTTTGTGAAATGTTTTCCTCTTTCTGAGTCCAGCCAATAAAGATGAGGAACATCAGGAAGAGAGATAGTGTTTGTTCTATTTTTCCCTTTTTGGTATTTTTCTCGAGAGGAAAAGGAAAGAATAAGAAGAAAAGCAGTGGTTTTGACCACTCCTCCATGCAATATTCTTTCAGTTGCAAGATGTTTGATGGTTTTCTTGCATGTTCTGCCCGTTTCAAATCCCTCCACAACATTTCAATGGAATTCAAATCCGAGCTTTGACTAGGCCATTCCATAACCCTCCATTTCTTCTTTTTGAGCCATTCCTTGGTGGATTTGCTAGTGTGCTTAGGATCATTATCCTGTTGAAAGGTCAACTTTCAGTTCAACTTCAATTTTCGGACAGATGGCCTCACATTATCTTCAAGCCCTCTTTGATATGATGCAGAATTCATAGTTGAATGAATGAATGCATGCTGTCCAGTCCCTGAGGCAGTGAAAGAACCAGAACATTTCCACCATTGTGCTTCACAGTTGGTATGAGGTGCTTCTCCTGAAAAACTGTCTTTAGCCTTTGCCAAACATGTCTGCTGTTACTGTGTCCAAACAACTCTATCTTTGATTTGTCTGGCCAGAGCACATTATTCCAAAAGGCCTGGTCTTCGCCTATATGGTAAATGGTCTGCACAGCGCCTATTAACCTTGGCGGTTCTACAAAGCGCTTTACACTGTGTCTCATTCACCCATTCACGCACACACTCGCACACCAATGGCAGCAGAGCTACCATGCAAGGCACTTGCCTGCCTTGGGGTTCAGTGTCTTGCCCAAGGACACTTCGGCGTGGAGTCATGTGGGCCAAACCGCCTAACCTACAATCAGTGGTCAACCCACTCTACCACCTGAGCCACAGCTGCCCCAATATACTCACTAGCAAGCTGTACTCTTGCTCTCATGTTCTTTTTAGACAGCAAAGGCTTTTTAGACAGCAAAGGCTTTTTCCTGACATGCCTCCCATGCAAATTACAATTTGTGTAATCTCTATCTGATTGTAGAAGCATGCACTTTGACACCAACAGTTGCAAGACTCACTAGCAGATCCTGTGATGGAATTTTGGGGTTCTCGGCGACTTTCTTTTTGCATCAAGTCTGCTCTTGGGCTGAATTTGCTGGGACGGCCAGTCCTGGAGAGATTGGCAGTCTTTTGAAATGATGATGTCATTCAGTGGAATGATGTATTTAAATTAATTTGAATATCTTTTTAAATCCCTTGCCAGACTCCTAGGCATCCACAACGTTTTTTCTGAAGGCCTTACAGAACTCTTTAGATCTTGGCATGATGACACCACACACCTCATTAGCAAAGGGAACACCAGACACTAGATATGAGAGGGATATAAATAAGACCGGTTCCACCTGCACTCCCTAAGCAGGTTCTAATCACTGGCACCCAATCTTCAACACCTGATTCTAATTTTATTGATTTGAAGAGGTGTGATGATATGTAGGGGTGTACTTACTTTTTCCATGTGAATGATGTGTTGTTGTTTTTTGTTAATCTAAATTGTGAAAATTACTACAAAATATCAATTTTATGTCATTTGATAGAGTGTGTCAACTTTATTAATAGGCACTGTTTCAAAGAGGATCAAATGTTTGCTTGTCTAAATATGTCAAAAAAAGCCAACAATTTCCATGGGGTGTATTAATTTTTTCACATGACTTTATACCATAACACCATTGAATTCTTGATTCTGATTAATCAAAAATTGTTGAATAATTTTCTATAACAGTACAATCAATATAACAGTAGTTCCGGCTGCAAGGCAAATCAGAGGTTTATAGTATTATAATACTCTTGATCTAATACGTTTTCCTTCATCACCTTATCATCCGGAGATTGCGAGCTCAAATCCCCCCAAAAATAACACGTGCATCTATGACTGGGAGCCAAGGGAGCAAAATTGGCTATGCTCTCTGGTGGGAGGGGCATACTCACTCTCCCCTGTTAATCACAGTGACACTAGCCAATCATGGCTCTGTGAGCTCATGTGAGCTCATGTAGAAGAGGGCAGATAGCACTTTCCTCAGAGTGTGTTACACTGCTCTGTGATGCAGTTTGAAAAGATGTAGTAGCCTTCACCCTCCCTGCTTGGTAGCAGTAATATGATCGGCAAGAGCTGGCTAGTAAGCGGAAACTGGAGAAAATTGTGGGGAAAATCCTGTATAATCTTTAACAGGAAATGTTTAACATTTGGTGAAGAAGTCTCCAATGTCAGTGCTTTATAACAGTCAGAGGTAAAGTTGTAATTTTACGAGAACTGTAAGCTTTCCAAGATTACTCATACTGATTTCTCAGTAACATGGCAAACTGCATTTTTTTTTGTCTTCTTTAACTTCAAGGGAGAGGGAAAAAAGAGAGGTGACTAGTGAGAGTTTATAGCTGCTATAACATAAGTGAGAATAGGAAGTAGCTTGTTTCATGGCTATTCCACAACATTGAACGTAACTATGAATGTATAAAACAGTTATAAATTGTAATTCTTTACTAAATTAAAAATAAAATCATTATAGTTGGCAAATTGCCGTAGTATAAGAAGAATAAAACACTTTGGGAAGTGCTGTTATCGGAAAATAACGAACTTCAGGGTTTTATTACTTACTTTCTGATTAGGCCTGAATTTAATCTGAGCAAACACACAGTGGGCATCATGAATGTTCTGATTTATGACAGAACACCATTTGTCCTTTAGTGAAACAGATCAACTAAACAAATCCCGACCTTGTCACCTCGCCAAACACGAAAACCCGTGCTGTCAGCAACTTACACAATAACACAAGCTTCCTCCTGGAAAACATTTGCAAGTCACCTTTATTTAAGTCATTAATATCAACATTTGTGTCAAATATCTTAATTATTAATTATATTTACAAATTTGCATTCGATTGATAACTTAATACAGAATCATCAGATGATCTGGAATTCAGAAATCTGTTAGCTATATTTTAGTTCGCTACATCCAGAAATACAGTTATCTAAACACAATCACATATATTTATACAATTGTATATTAGCCAGTCCTTAACCTGTGGCACTTATGTAATTGTTGCTCGCTTTGTGAAGAAGCACAAACATCAGTGTAGTCGTAGGGTATGACCAAAAGATTTATTTACTGCGATGAGAGAGGCGGGTCTTAACGAGCTAATCATTAACCTGCAGTGGTGGTTTGTGTCATGATAAGGTACATAACCAGATAAGATCTGGTTACTCTTCTGACTTTCTCCCCTAGGGCTAATCTAAGTATTCCCTGTTACAATAACAACAGACAATTTACATCACAAATAAGGAATGTATTTTAAATAAAAACACAAGAGGCTTGAATTTTGTGGAACTTGATGTTTCTCTTTACCTTTATCTAAAGTGTGATAAATCTCACTGACATCATTCATCTTAAAGAGCTCACTGTAAACAGGCTAAACCTTTTTGTCCTCATTAGAGTATGGAATTGTGTCACATATTTCACTTTTAAGTCTCTTAAATGAAGTATAATATGATGTATTGGCACCCTATCTATCTGTCCAACTCTAGAAGTATTGGGATCCTATCTATCCAATCAACTCTACAAGTATTGGCACCCTATCTATCTGTCGCCCTTTCTTTCTTAAAACTCCACATTATCTTCAGATTTCACACTGATAACTATTTTAAACTTTCAGACCGGCTTTGTCAAGCCAACATCAAAGTTTGTCCTCAAACTTTACCTATCTAGTTTATAGCCAGTTCCAGTATAAAGATATTGGTTGTATTTTAGATCTCAGGATATTTGAAAACCTAAAGTGTTTCACATTTTGGATTATGAGGTAGATGGTTAGGCCGGCTATACCATTCAGGTTTCAAGTATCAGTTTCACTCTTAATGTAGAGGAATTGCAAGTCTTATAAATAAGACCGTTCCATTTACTGCATCTAACACACCAGTCATTTTAGCCAGTGTGTACCGTATGCTATACACTGAACTGTGATTATGGCACATTTGAACAGATTTCTTTGTGAACTCTGCATGTGTTGTAGTGATGGTGCAGTTTTGTTGTTCCTTTGTTTCTTTTCTGTTAATTAAAACTCTCATTTAGATCCATTTGGTTTAATATCAGGTTATTATTTATTTGATTATTATTTATCTGATATTTTTTTATCAGGTTGATCTCGGTCTCTCTTTCTCGTGTAGTGCTTCCCATCGGAGTTCACACAAGGCCTCTGTGGAAGTTTAATATCCGAGTCCACGGTCCAGCCGTCTTCCACGATTCCTCTCATCAGGAGATTGCGAGTTCTAATCGCTATGACAACACTAGCTCTTTCCTCTGAGTGTGTTACGCTGCCCTCGAAACGATACGGGGGGGTAGCTGTTGTGTGAAACTTAACCAGTGGTGTATATTTGTATATAATGTATATTTGTTGTGTATATTTGTATATGCTGTATATTTGTTGTGTATATTTATATATGCTGTATATTTGTTGTGTATTTTTTTTTTTGTGTGTGTGTTACCTTTGACACCTCGTGTTAATTTTGAAATGACCTGTATATTGCTGGTAGGGGGTGTCCTTCAGCAGTTCCCCACAGCCAAAATCGATCAGTTTGACTTCCAAGGTATCGGTGTTGATGAGGAGATTGTCAGCCTTGATGTCATGGTGTAACACTCCACGCTCACAGCAGTGATGAGCCGCCTGAACCACCTGCAGCATGACGTCTCGAGCCTGTGCTTCAGTCAGGCGGCCGAGAAGATAAGTGAATTCATAGAGGTCCATACAGTTGCTGGGCCGTTCCAGGATCATGACGTACTGATCGGCCAGGTCAAACCATTCCAGCAGCTCCAGAACTTTGCTACAGCGAGGTGGCTTGGACGCCATCTTCATTAGCTCCACCTCTATAGGCAGCTCCTGTGTCTCTCCAGGCTAAAATCAGAACAGACATGGGTTTGGTGTGAATACATCTAAACTACTCTAAGCAGAAATGTTACAGTGGAAAAGGTTTGGATTGGTTCTGATACTAGATCAGTTTCCTTCAGTTATTTAAGACCTACCTTATTGTCTGTGGTCTAAACATAAGTCTATTACATAGATTACTAGATCTAATCAAGCTCTGGTCAATGTCTCAAAATTTTATAATCAAACATATTCAGCTGATGCAACAGGTCACCGGTCAGGCCACTTGTTATTTGGATTTTACTACTTCTCTAAGAAGTAAAATAAGTTTACTTACAATTGTTATGGTTTCATCCTCGGCATCCTTGTCAACAAAATATGTGGCAACCACATACAAAACATAATTAGTCCCTAATGACTTAGGGTTGCGGTTAGACATGGGTCTATAGGCCTTTAGATCCTTTCCTAAATATTTCTTTTTTGGTTTTGTTCAGATAACTAATTAGTCGTTTGAGCCGACATCTTGGAGAGGAAATGAGCACAGACACATGCAGTTTGTTTATGGGGGTGGGGAGAACATTTACCTCTTTCCCATCTTCAGTCCGGACTCCTGCGTAGACAGAGTCGGAGCCTCCCTTCCCCAGCAGCTCCCCCAAGGTGTACCGCGAATCAAACAGCTGTTAAACAGACAATAATTCGGTTTATTTCACCTGAATAAGGAATGAAAGAGCATCTCGCTCAGTGTCCTCTCTTGCAGTAAAGAATGAGGCTTGTGTTGTCAATAGCTGCTATATTACAGTGTCCTTATTATGGTATCATTTCTTTGAGTATGGTAAAGTACCTTGAATATGAGTACCTAGTAAACATAGTACTGTCTTGCCCATAAGAGTACTTACAGCTTACACAATACAGTTCAAATTGTGTGAAATGTTCAGGTTAGTTTTTGTCCACATGGTGGATTCAGACATACCCTGTGGTTCAGGGTGCTGCTCCAGATCAGGGGACTGGAGAGCGGAGATCTCGCCTGTCATCAGGGAAAATTCTGCGTCCTGGTCTCAGAAACCACGTCATGACTGGTAGAGGCCATGTGCTGCTCTGGGTCAGCATTAGCATTAGCATTTGCTAATTTAGTTCTGTGCAGCTGCTGGAGCTCTAGCAGCCACTCAGGTTCTTCTGCCTCCTCTCCTAGCAGTTTGCAAGACAGCTACAAGACAGACAAGGAAAGTAAATTGGTGATGAAGATGAATGCTTTGCGTTTGAAACCATTTTACAATTATTAATAATCTAATTTACCAAAATAACCCGTTCAATGAAGCTCCTTTTGATTCTGTCAGGGAAAGTGCAGGCTGCCCTAGCGATGGTCTCACAGTATTTACGGACCTCATCAGGGAAATCTATTTGAGTCAGCTCAAAATGGGCCAGCCTGCTGACCTGACACAACTTCCAGATCTAAGAGAGACAAGAGAGTCATTATTTTCAGTACATTGGTTAAATTTGACTGATCAGTGCCCATGAAAAAGAAAAGAAGATCAATTCCAACCTGGAAGCTTGGCTGGGCCATCCCTGAGGTCAACCACACCACGTGTTCTCTTAGTTCTCTTAATGGCTTCAGCCAGGACTGTCAGGCCAAATGGCACTCTTCTGCAAATAGAATAATGTGTCAGTAGAAAGTCTGGAAAAAACATCTCACACACACACACACACACACACACACACACACACACACACACACACACACACACACACACACACACACACACGTAATTCCTGTCATATCCGATCAGTTCAAAATGACTATGTGACCCCAGCTCCACTTTTGCCACCACGTAGCAGAGATGTGCTGCTACTCCAATCTTCTGGAGGCTGCAGATGAAAGACCAAACATGCACATGAGGATCAGGAATCATGACACAGTGCAGAGATACATGCATGATACATGATATGATTACAACATGCTAATTCTAGAAACATACTATTACTGTGAATCCATACTGAGATCATCTCCCACCTTAATCACAGCCTCTCTGTGCTCATCATCTGGTGCAGGGGAGCACAAAGATGTGCCAGAGGAATGCACCACTTCTTCAATCTGTCAATAACTCTGCACTGTAACAGAAATGGTCATGTTAGTTAGCATGGTGCTGGCAAAAACAGTGCAAAATTACACAAGGATATACAGACAGATGCTGATACTGATGTGTGATATACTAACTTTTGGTAGATTATTCCTAAGCCAGCTGTAGCCCTGGAAGAGGAGTGTGGCGACTTCACACATCATCACTTTCTGTAAAAGAAATATCATTAGGTAACACATCTGTTGTAGGTATTGCAGATGTAACTGAATATGAGGACGTTATTCACAACAAACAGAGAATGTGTTCTAAATGAGTTTATATATTTTAACTTTGCTTAAACAATCAATTAACACACTCCATTTCGGCAGCAGAACAATTCCATTATCTGCCAGAAGAAACAGGCCTCCACTTGGTCATGTTTATGAATTTGTTGGCGACACTCCTGTACTTTCCACTGGATAAACTGTATCAGGTCCTCCTTCTGCTCTTTTTGCTCAATGCTGCAACAGATGTTGAAACAGCTGGTTTATGTGGATTACTGTGCACACTTATTATTAAACTCCTAACAATATGGTTTACTGCTTCAAATTAATGTTTGACGTCTGTGTACTATATGAGAGGAGAGAGCGGGTCTCACCTCATAAGAGGGCCAGGAAAATCAGGCTCCTCTTCAGATAGTTCAGGCTGATGTCCATCCTGGATTCAAAACCTCAGTTAGGGTTACGGAGTAACTACACCACTCTATGCTCATGTAAATGTCACTGCTTGTACATTTTATGATGTAAAACGACAACCTTACACATTATAAAGTTCTCAGGACTCAATGATTCTGATTTTTTGCCCATCTATTGTCTCTTGTTTATGAAATGTTGTCATGTATCATGTATAAGCTAATCTGAAGCTCTGTGATTTGAGAAAGACTCAAGAATCTTAAGTTCTCCACAGGCAGAATGTTCACTCAATATTATGTTGCTTTTTGTGTGTGTGTGTGTGTGTGTGTGTGTGTGTGTGTGTGTGTGTGTGTGTGTGTGTGTGTGTCGTGACGGCATGAACCTGTAACACGAGGTTCTTCTCCAGGAAACACTGTACGATCAGTGATATGCTTGAGAACAGCAGTCATTTTCAGTCACGTTCTGAAAATCTGTGGAACATTAGTAAGTTATATGGTTATTCCATGTCATTTTCTAAAATTTTCTACGTTTCTCTAAAACAGAAACATAAGGGTTCATCAGGTGAGATAAAACCATGCCAGTTTTCACCACCAGAGGTCAGTGTCAACAGAATGTAAATCAGTTTGTTAAAAAGTATGTTATGATGAACACTATTGTGTACGGTGGTCTAATCTCCCTCCATTTTCGCTGCATTTTACATGCGGTGTATGAATTATATCGAAATGTCACAAAATGGCGGCAGGATCGGATAACCACAGTCGTGCTTTAAACACCACTGTGAGAGGTTTTGCTCTCTTCTGATTGTGTTACTTAACCAGTGTTTATCTAGTCTTTTAAAAACATGTTCGTTCTTTTCTATACCGTTTGCCTGTTCCTCGTTTAAATGATAATGAGAGTTATTTAGCCTAGACGCTGTAAAATCCCATCCTAATTAATCCCAGCGGAGGCTCCGTGAAACAACAACTGATATTTTTAAAAAACATTTCAAGACATTTTGTGTGTGTTCAGTTATAAACACAGTCCTGTACTAGACTTATGTATCGTTTATAATCAGACAACTCACTCTGCTCAGCACAAGGATAGTCAACTTACCTCTAGTGTGTGATATGAGTAAATGAGGAGAAATTCTAGAAGCAGCTTCTTTTAGCTGGTCAGGGCAAATTCTAATCCTGATTCGGAGGCTAAAAGAATATCCTGGTTCTGATGATCAGAACACACTCTAAATGTCTGTTGTGATGTAATATATATATATATATATATATATATATATATATATATATAATGAATTCTCCATCGCAGAAATCGACACAAAATCAAGCAAACTCCGCAATATTCGGAGGAGCTTGCGATTTTTCAAAATTACCACAGATTTTCCACAGATTTGGGCCAAAACACATCATTTCACGTCGTCACAACGTGCATTCAGCCAAAGCCCTCGAACCTGAGTAGAGCTAAAAGGCCTCATTTACAGACAAACATCACTGCGAAAGACCGTGCAAAACTATTCACCAATTTCACCAATTCAAGTCGTTTTTTCACAAAAAAAGCACAAAAAGCTTCGCAAGTTGCATCAGAAAATTTGAAGAAGAAAAAAAGCCACAGCAATTTTGGCTGCAATAATCACAAAAAAAACCTCTCTGTGAAATCCTGTATGGAATGTACAGTAGAATAAATGTATGGGGTGAACATTAAGTGCATACTTTTAAAATAATATTTCAGGATCAGCAGACTGCATTCTCTTTGACTGATAAAATTAGATAACAAGTAGAAATCAGGCTCATCCATGGCCCTATTTATTAACAACAGCACAGTTTACATGGTGAGGAAGCCTTTAAAGTAACTTGGCTTTGGCTTATTATGAGCCAACATGTCACAGTCTTATAGCACGGTTATGCAAACTACTTCCATTTTTACACTCGCCCAAGAGGTATGTTAGTTGGCCAACTATTAGGAATATATATATATGTAGAATGTGTACATAAAAAATATAAATAAATAAATAATAATAATGTTCCTAAATGAATCACATGCTTGCAGGTGTTTGTGTTCCTCATACTCATTATTATCACAAGGTTTATACCTTACAAATCCAAAATATACCTCCTTAGCTAACTCTTTTTCCTCAAAGAGAGAGTATGTAGTAAAAACCAATGAGATGTTATAACTGCCAGGAGTTTGGACATACAGCCAAAATGTGCAGTTAGGTTGGCTGGAAGGAGGGAAGGGGTAATAAAGAGCATGGGAAAATAAATGAACAGAAAGATAAGAGGAACACATGGATAGAGAAGAAGAAGAAACTGGTCACTTTTATTGCAGGAGTAATAAATACAACGTATGAAATTAAGTCAAAAAACGGAAAGGATTCAGGTGATTGTGAAAGCGGCGGAGCACCATTTGGACATGATAGGATTGAAGTGGGAGGAAGTAAATGAAGAACTTAGGATGCAAGCAAGTCAGGAGATATCATGTGTAGGGTGATAGTACTAATAATGCTAATCTTACAATGGAATGCGAGAAGTTTAATAGCTTATGGGCAAGATTTTAAACAGTTTTCAGAGGTAAACCAGAGATTATTTGCATTTAAGAGACCTGGTTAAAACCTCAGTTGGATTTTGTTTTATATGATTATGTGGTGGCAAGACATGATAGAAGGGGGGGGGGGGGGGTGTGTGTGCTACATTTATAAAGAAAGGAATACCATACCAAATACTAGGTGTAGGAAATGAGCAAGAATATGTGGTAGTAAAGAAAGAGTTGGCGATCATAAATTATTATAATCCTTGTAACAAACTAGAGGTAAGGAAATTTGATGAGCTAGAGGGACAAAACTGTAGCAGTGTAGTGTGGTGTGGGGATATTAATAGTCATAACACGTTGTAGGGGAGTGATAGAATAGACAAGAATGGCCAAGTAGTAGAAGAAATGTTAGATGAGAAGAATTTAGTGTGTTTAAATAATGGTGAATGCACAAGAATAGATGTTAATACAGGGAAAGAATCAGTACTGGATCTTACATTAGTATCAAAGCAACATTGCAGCAATATGTGATTGGTCAGTGCATCAAGAAGGAACAATAGGCAGTGATCACTATCTACTGTGGTGTAAAATAAATATAGAGGTAGCATGGAATACAGAGAATATAAGTGAGAAATGGAATCTTGGGAAAGTAGACTGGGGGAAATTTCAGGAGAGAAGTAATAAATATTTAAAACAAATTAAGTGTGAAATGAACAGTGAAACATTAGACAACAAAATAAAGCAAGGTATAATATCGGCAGCAGCTGAGTCCATTCCCAAGAGTAAAGGGAGAATTCAGTATAAGCAAGCTCAGGCAGAAGTAAGGAGGACAATAAGACAAACAAAAAGGACATTGTGGAAAACATATTGTGATACAATAGGAAACACAACTCAGATTGAAGAAATATGGGGTATGATTAAAAAGATGGGGGGCGATAGGAGAGATTGGAGTTAGAGAACAAAACTGCAGGAACAAGTAAGGAAAAGGTAGAGATGATGACAAAAGCCTTTGTTAAGATAAACATCTCTAGTAACTTATCAGAAGAAGGAAGAAGAGGTGGGGGGGGGCAAAAGCAGGGAATGAGGATGCATTATGCAGGGAAAATAATGGAGATGGGGAACAAGATGTTCCTTTTAGCAAGGGAGAACTGCAAGGAGCATTAAAAAGGACAGGGGAAACAGCATCAGGAAAAGACAAAATATGCTACAGTATGCTAAAACATCTATGCCCAAAAAGCCAGAAGAAACTATTGATGTTGTATAATGTAGGGAGTGTGGGAGGATTTAATTATTCCAATAAGGAAGCCGGGGAAAGATGCAAGTAGACCTGGGAAATATAGGCCAATAGTGTTAACATCACACATATAAGATAATGGAGCACATGATAAATGCGAGACTAATTTATTTCTTAGAGAGTAGAAATATAATGGCTGGATGTCAATGTGGATTTAGAAAAGGAAGAAACACAATGGATCCGGTGATAAATTTGGAAGAGGAAATAAGGAAAGCTCAAGTAAATAAAGAAACAGTAATAGCAGTGTTCTTTGATGTAAAGATGGCATATGATATGCTGTGGAAAGAGGGACTTTTAATTAAATTGCACCTGATGGGAGTTGGAGGGAAAATGTTCAACTGGATCATGGATTTCTTAAATGGGAGGTATATACAGTATCTCACAAAAGTGAGTACACCCCTCACATTTTTGTAAATATTTTATTATATCTTTTCATGGGACAACACTGACGAAATGACACTTTGCTACAATGTAAAGTAGTGAGTGTACAGCTTGTATAACAGTGTAAATTTGCTGTCCCCTCAAAATAACTCAACACACAGCCATTAATGTCTAAACCGCTGGCAACAAAAGTGAGTACACCCCTAAGTGAAAATGTCCAAATTGGGCCCAAAGTGTCAATATTTTGTGTGGCCACCATTATTTTCCAGCACTGCCTTAACCCTGTTGGGCATGCAGTTCACCAGAGCTTCACAGGTTGCCACTGGAGTCCTCTTCCACTCCTCAATGACAACATCACAGAGCTGGTGGATGTTAGAGACCTTGCGCTCCTCCACCTTTCATTTGAGGATGCCCCACAGATGCTCAATAGGGTTTAGGTCTGGAGACATGCTTGGCCAGTCCATCACCTTTACCCTCAGCTTCTTTAGCAAGGCAGTGGTCATCTTGGAGGTGTGTTTGGGGTTGTTATCATGTTGGAATACTGCCCTGCGGCCCAGTTTCCGAAGGGAGGGGATCATGCTCTGCTTCAGTATGTCACAGTGCATGTTGGCATTCATGGTTCCCTCAATGAACTGTAGCTCCCCAGTGCCGGCAGCACTCATGCAGCCCCAGACCATGACACTCCCACCACCATGCTTGACTGTAGGCAAGACACACTTGTCTTTGTACTCCTCACCTGGTTGCGCCACACACACTTGACACCATCTGAACCAAATAAGTTTATCTTGGTCTCATCAGACCACAGGACATGGTTCCAGTAATCCATGTCCTTAGTCTGCTTGTCTTCAGCAAACTGTTTGCGGGCTTTCTTGTGCATCATCTTTAGAAGAGGCTTCCTTCTGGGACGACAGCCATGCAGACCAATTTGATGCAGTGTGGTGCGTATGGTCTGAGCACTGACAGGCTGACCCCCCACCCCTTCAACCTCTGCAGCATTGCTGGCAGCACTCATACGTCTATTCTGCAAAGCCAACCTCTGGATATGATGCTGAGCACGTGCACTCAACTTCTTTGGACGACCATGGCGAGGCCTGTTCTGAGTGGAACCTGTCCTGTTAAACCGCTGTATGGTCTTGGCCACCGTGCTGCAGCTCAGTTTCAGGGTGTTGGCGATCTTCTTATAGCCTAGGCCATCTTTATGTAGAGCAACAATTCTTTTTTTCAGATCCTCAGAGAGTTCTTTGCCATGAGGTGCCATGTTGAACTTCCAGTGACCAGTATGAGAGAGTGTGAGAGCAATAACACCAAACTAACACACCTGCTCCCCATTCACACCTGAGACCTTGTAACACTAACGAGTCACATGACACCGGGGAGGGAAAATGGCTAATTGGGCCCAATTTGGACATTTTCACTTAGGGGTGTACTCACTTTTGTGAGATACTGTAATTGATCTTAACCAGGTCAATAATAATGATCTGGGAGTCGTGTCATTAGATCAGGAGAAAGCGTTTGATCGTGTAGATCATGAATATCTTGTTAATGTGCTGAAGCACATTTGGTGATGTTTTTATTTCATATATTCGGTTGTTGTATTCTAATGTGTATGTGAGGGTTAAAGCAGGAGGTGGCTTAAGTGCTCCAGTACCTGTTTCAAGAGGCATAAGGCAAGGATGTCCACTTTCTGGACAATTACACAGCCTAATTATTGAACCTTTGCTATGTAAATTAAGAAAGAATCTTAAAGGAACTCTAATCCCGAATGTAAACAGTCATTCCAAAGTGGTTTTATCAGCGTACGCAGATGACATTACAGTTTTTATCACAGGGCAAGAAGATATGGTAATCTTAACACAAACTATTGGAGTGTATGAAAAGGCCTCCTCTGCTAGGGTTAACTGGACAAAGAGTGAGGGATTTATTATTGGTAAATGGGAGCACACCGCAGTTCCACAACTTCCAGGAGGGTTACGGTGGAGAAAAGAAGGATTCAAAAATATTAACGGTTTTTCTAGGAAAAGAACAATTAAAAAAAAACTGGGAGGAGTTGCTGGAAAAGGTGTCAGGCCGATTGTCGAAATGGAAATGGCTTTTACCACAGTTGTCTTCTAGAGGAAGAGTTCTGGTAGTAAATAATCTGGCCGCCTCTACTTTGTGGCACAGGACTGTGGTTATGGAGCTACCAGAGGACTTGATCTCAAACATACAAAGGGCAGCAGTAAACTTCTTCTGGAATGGACAACACTGCATTCGTGCTTCAGTATTATACCTGCCAGTACAGGAAGGTGGTGAAGGACTGGTGGATGTGAGGAATCGAATCCGTGTTTTCAGGATACAAGCTGCACAGAGACTTTTATACCATAAGGATGTGTTATGGGAAAAGACTGCAAGCGCGATTCTGAGGCTAGTAGGTGGCTTTGGACTTGACAAACACTTATTCCTAATGAAGCTCGAGGAGGTGAGCTTATCTGGGCTCACTTCCTTTTACAGATCCATGCTTCAAACGTGGAAAACTGTTGTAAGAACAGAACGACATGTGGACAATCCAGAACAGTGGGCCCCTGAGGAGCCACTGTTTTTCAACACATTGATTCAAACTAGATTGCTGTCCTCTGTAAGTGTTCAGAAATGCTTATTGAGGAACGGAATCGCAAAGCTGGGTCGTTTATTACAAGAGGAAGGGTGGAAATCGACCGAAGAACTTAAAGAGGTGACGGGTTTGAGATCTTCACGTCTCGTGTCAAAGCTAAAGGAAGAAATCTACAATGCATTACCAAGTGGTCACAGAACTTACATCGGACAGAGACATGACAATATGCAAGACATGGGAAATAAGGAGTTTCCAGAAATAAGAATCTCCCCAGCAATAAGGGAGGAAGATGAAGCAGGAGTTGCAGACTCCATCCTGTCTTTTAAGACTTCTCAGTTAAATTCTTTTAAATGTATGTCAAAAAAGCAATGTACTACATTACAGTCAAAACGATACATAAAGACTCATTGAGGAGGCAAAAAGTCGGCCAGATAGCCAGATATGTTCAGCCCAGACTTCCTTGTAAGAGACAGGTGGAGGACCCTATATAAACCTCCTTTAGAGAAGCATACTGCTGACCTACAGTGGAGGATTATTCATGGGGCAATAGCTACAGACGGACATGTGGCACACCTTAATACAGCAGTGAAGGGGGACTGTCGGTTCTGTGGGAAAAGGAAGATTTAGAGCATTTGTTTTTAATGTGTGCTAGATTAAAAGGACTTTTCAAGTTGCTTAGGAGCTGGTTTCCAAAATTTGATGGAGTTTTCTGACAAGGTTTTTATCAGAGGAATGAAATCTAGATTCTCAAAAAGGAGAAAAATGTGTCTACTAAATGATTTGATTGGAACGGCTAAACTGGCAATATGGAAAACACGGAAGAATAAGGCCTTACAACTTGCCACACTAGATTCTGAAGTAATGTTTCAGCGGTTAGTAGCAGGAAGGTTAAAGATTGAATTTGCTTATTATAGGCTGACAAATAACTTATTGGGCTTCTGTGATACACGGTGTGTTAATGAGGCCGTATGTACAGCTTATGATGACCAGCTAGTTTTTAAGCTGGTAATTCTTAATCTACTAACTTTATTTAAATTTCTTATTTTCCTTTTTATGAAGAACTGTTTGTCATGTTAAATACATTGTTACATTGTGATGTAAAAAGTGTAGGAATAAAGTTATTGTTAAATCTCTCTCTCTCTCTCTCTCTCTCTCTCTCTCTCTCTCTCTCTCTCTGAGAATCAGAGTCTGTGTGTGTGTGTGTGTGTGTGTGTGTGTGTGTGTGTGTGTGTGTGTGTGTGTGTGTGTGTGTGTGTGTGTGTGTGTGTGTGTCTACATGTAGTTGATATTCCCTGTCTCACTGTGGTCATTCTTGTACACTGCCCTGTATTCCCCTGTGATTTTTCATCACAAAAAAATCCAAAACAATCCTCTTTAAAACATTTATTAACTGCAAATATTTATTATCTTTTTTTTTATTATTATTATTATTAGCCCTGCTAGTGCACTGATACGAGCCGCCCTGCATGTTATTAACTGGTAGTGTAGAGTTGTATAATTCTTTATTTTCTGTAATAAAATGCACTATATCTGCAGTGTTGGCTGTAGAAACTTGAAGACAGATCAGAGTGTAGTGTGTGTAGCTGCTCGTTCTCACATGTGTGTGTTATGTAGATGAGCTAATGGTGTTATAATAAATTGTAGCTGAGAGATTGTGGAGTGCAGAAAGACGTGGCTGCTCCTGTAAATGTGCTGATGTGGCGTCCTGTCCTCTGATTTCTGTGTGTGAGAGAAACACACTCACATTTCTGTTACATCATCAACTTTAGCTGGATTATGGCTGTGTTTGTGTGTTTGAGATCAGACTTCTGATATTTCATCATTTCTCTTCCAGTCTGTGTGAGTGTGATCTGACAGAGGAAAGCTGTAGAGTTCTGTCCTCAGTTCTCAGCTCAAACTCCTCCAGACTGAGAGAACTGGACCTGAGGAACAATAACCTGCAGGATTCAGGAGTGAAGCTGCTCTCTGCTGGACTAGAGAATCCACACTGTACACTGGAGATACTGGGGTACACACACACACACACACACACACACACACACACACACACACACACACACACACACACACACACACACTGTGGTGATTGTAATTGTAGTGATGTGATGTATTGTCATTGTTGTGTGTGTGAGATGGAGAGTAAATGTTCTGTATATAAAGATTTTGTGTAGTTGATGTTTTCAGAGATAAAACTGAGTGTGTTAAGTGTGAGAAGGTTTTCTTTCTTGCAGGACGAGTGACTGCAGTATTACAGATGAAGGTTGTGCTGCTCTGGCTTCAGCTCTGAGGTCAAACTCCTCATCACACCTGAGAGAGCTGGATCTGAACTTTAATAATCCAGGAGAATCAGGAGTGAAGCTGCTCTCTGATCTACTGAAGGATCCACACTGTAAACTGGAGACACTACAGTGAGTTACTGACTTACTGTCTCTTTACTCTACTGTATCATACTGAATACTGTGTGTGTGTGTGTGTGTGTGTGTGTGTGTGTGTGTGTGTGTGTGTGTGTGTGTTTACACTGATGCTCTTCTCTGTCTTACAGCATTAAGAATAATAAACTCAGCAGGACTGGTGTATGACAGGAGTCTCACCTCAAACCTCTTCTCCAGGATAAAGCAGTTTAGGTGAAGTGTTAGAACCCGTCCCACATTTCCAGCAGTTTGGGAGCTGAATCATTCATATTCAGATGTAGAAGTTCCATAACAATAACCGTGACTGATCACATCCTTTTATCCACTCAGCTACAAGTTACTTCAGGCTTTAATAACATCTTTTACAATCCAAAGTCAAATCCTTCAGCGTCTACACACAACACAGAGATATCATCACATCATCACACTGATTACACAAATACACATCCATGTGTTGGAGCTGTTTACACATTATTATTACCTCCACATTTTTATCTCTTTATTCAGACTGTGTTTCTGATCAACATGGTTTCTTTCAGTTTGTTGGAACACGGCAGTGAAACATTCGTTTCTCCACAGATGATTGATTGTAATATTGATTTCATCTTGTTTTTATTTAAATAAAATGTAAGATATTTAGATTTTTTTAAACAAAAACAATAAGTGAAAGGCTTTAAGTCCATGCACTGTATGTATTCCTGTCCTTTAATACAGTTGTGTATAAATGTTGTATAAATGTCATTTACACTGTGTGTAGTAGAAAATAAACAGTGACTGTGAGTGAAACACAACAGTTCAGGTGTTTGAGGACTGCACTGTAAAAACCTTTCAACACAATATTGTTCAATCCTGTTTTTTATATTCAGTCTCACACACCCTCAAAATGTCTGAACAAAAATACACTCGTATAAAAGATGTAAAAGACTATTCTAATAAAATAATAAAATCCCTTCACCACCAACACATCATTTAAAACTGATTTGGGAGATTTTTTTTTTTTTTTTTAAATTAAAAACACTTTTTAATTTCTTGTTTATTAAACATTACTGCAAAATTACATTTTTTTTTAATAATTCTATTTAGGAAGTAACTGATTTATTTATTTAAATGCAATATATTAGCAATTTCTAACATCAAATATAGAATATATAAATGAATAAACAGAAAAGAAAGGTGTTTTTAATGTATTTATCCTGATGAGACTCCATAGTGTTTACTGTGGGACATCGAGCCTCATTTCTGTTTATTAACACTGATAAGTTTATTTACTGTTTCTGTAGTTAGGAGGTAAATTATTATCGTTATCAGGTAAAGTTTAATATTTACTAAAGACATTATTACAGAATTTCTGAAATGTAATACACATAAGTTGAAATAAAGTGAGCTTGGGTGCTGGAAACACAAATAAATAAAGAGTAAAACTAAACTAAAAGAGAATGTGAATGAAGTGAGATTGCTGAGTGTTTTATTTGTGACTCAGTAGAAGTGCAGTGTTAGACCGTTACTGTAGCTGTGCTGTGTGTTCAGGACCACAATACACTTTTACAACTGGACAATTTTGCGGTAGTCATGGCGACGATGGTGACGTCACAGAGACGGTACAGGTTTTTTCATTAGGACTGCTGAAGGTTTGGATTTAGGAAGAGAAATGTATTTATGGAACTGTAAATGTTTACATATAAAGAGACTCCACTGCTTCTTTTGTTAGGACTGATTTTATTACATTTATACTTTATATATACATTTTCCTGTTAGCTTAGCAAGAATGGGAGCTAACTGGCTAAATTAGCGATCTGGCTGGGTTTAAGTGTGGAGGAGATGAACATGATCTTGATTTAAACTTCTCTCTCTGTCACCTCTCTGTTATTTCCACAAAGAAAGCGTGCGCACATTTTATTTCATCGACTGATACTTTTATCAACGGAGTCTAAAAATAAAATGATTCTTTTAAATCAAAAGAACAAGGAGGACTGAGTGCAACTGAATTAGGAAATAAATGAAACACAGCAAAGTGACACAAGCCATGAACAGAAATGCAGACTGGATAAGAGACGTAAATACATGGTGTAAGAAAAGAGGAAGCGCGAGACAGAAGATTCCTGTTTATAAACTCGTGTATGGTGACGTCACCTTTAAATACAAAAACATAGACTGGTTAAACCTGCCAAATAAAAAAATAAAGAGTATGTCGGGATTTTCCAGCACAAACACCTCACACCAGCTGAGAGTGTAGAGTTTATAAAAACATACAAACAGAAGATCTATCAGAGAATATGAGAGATGTAATGTGGTTAGTTAGTGTAGGGAGATTAGCAGTATGATGGATAGTGAAATGGAGCTGTTTTACAGATTACACATTTACACAGATAAAGGCAATATATACATTATTACATTAAAACAATAATGATCATAAAGGGGAAACATGGCTCTAATATTTCTTCCCCCCTCTTGGCTAACGACTACAAATACAGACTTATAAACACCGCCATAAAATGCCCTATAACAGAATACTGATTCTGGGAAACTGCAGTTCCCGAGTTCGGCCACACGAGGGCAGTCAAGCTCCATCCAGCACAACACACAACTCCGACTAAAACAGCCGGTAGGTCTTGTGTTTGTGTGTCAAGTCTTGTGTGCACTTCATCAAGTCTGATGCTTTGGGCTTTAGTTAACTTTGTGTATTTCATTATTAATTATATACTATATTGGCTATTTTACAACCTAAAATGTGACAGGGTGAAGTTTATCTTTCTAACTTGATCATTTTCTGTCAGAAAGTGACTTCAGAAAGTTTCCCGCCCCGTTTTTAGCTAATTATCGCCCTGTTTAACTGTAAATTTAACAGAAAACAAAGTTAAATATAGCTAACTGTGCTATGTAGTATTTTGTCTGAAAGGTGCTTGATAGTTTTCTGTGTGAATTTCCCGCTCTGCTTCTAACTATTTTTAACTGCGTTAAGGTTTACATTTAATTGTGAACGTTATTGATCGGCCTTCATTATATGATTATAATAGAGCTAAGAGGTGTTTTAACTCATTTTCAGGTCTTTTTTAGTTCAGTAGACCTGACAACACGTTATAAATAGCCAGAAATACATAAACACACATAAATTAAGGCTAGTTTGCCTCATGTGACGTCACGTTTGCCATAACATTCTTTTTAATTGTGATATAATTAAAATGTGGCCATAATGATAAGAGTCTTTTAACTGGTATTTATTTTCTTAGAGATGGATGAATCTGTGAAAAGTAAACTGACAGAGTGGAATCTTCAGGAGTTCATTCCTATATTTGAAGGTATGTATTATAATATTTTACAGATGCTCTTTCTTGGCATGAAACCATACTGCTGCTCACAAATGCTCACTTCTCCCCTTAGCCTTGCTTCCACTACTCTTTCCCACAACTTCATTGTATGGCCCATCAGCTTAATACCTCTGTAGTTTCCACAACTCTGCACATCTCCCTTGTTCTTAAAAATCGGCACCAAAACACTTCTCCTCCATTCCTCAGGCATCCTCTCACTCTTTAAGACCTCGTTGAACAACCTAATTTACGATTTGAATGCTCGGGCCGGACCGGTGACCGGCCGGTCAGTCTCACGTATTTCCGATTCCGAGCCGGTCCGTGTTGTTGCCGGCGGCACAGACAATAACGTCACAGCCACGCCCACAGCCGCATGTAAACATGTCGTAGGCAAAAACGTGAAAACCCATTGACCTACTGGAGGATCAACAAAGATGGTTTCTCTGCGCTCTCTCCACTTGCCTGAGCCCCTATACCTCTCTGCTCCATGTACAAGTGTTGAAAGTGATGGCTTGTTTAGCTTGGCTGGACATGTGATAGATGAAAGGAGAAACCGATTATCAGGTGACGAGGCAGAGATGCTTTTAATGCTCAAGTATACATACAGTATGTTGGCAACACAGAAAAGGTGCCTTGTGTAACGCTTTACACAGAGAGGCCGGATATCCTGAATGGTTGTAGCCAGGTGTAAGCAAAACTCACGTATCTGATATTTCACAGTGGTTTATTATCAGCGTTGTCGATCCCCCGCACACATGGGGCAGTTTGCAAAACACTCCACTAACAACTGCGTTACTGAACATAAATAAAACGGCAAAGAGCAACAGAAATATAACCAGGCTTTACATGCATACATGCGATGATCATAGCTCACTCTCCGTCTACAGACTGCCCACTCATCAGTGAGGGAGTAAGAGAGAGCGTTCCGCCTTAAAGGGGCAGTAACTCATTCTACTTGTTACACTTGTTATTTAATTATTAGCCACTGCACCTATTCATATTTGGAACAGTATTGTACACTTCAGTTTTGTTCATAGGCTTGTAATCTTTGGACTTTTGTGAGACGAGTAAAAAAGAGAAAAAGGTCAGTTTATAAACACAGTGGAAAATGATGTCTGTTTTGTTCTATAAAGCAACTCATTTTCAGTTAATTGTTATTTCTACCTCTTTCCAGTCACAGAGCTCTTTATTTTGAGAGTTGTTTAAGTGAGAGAAGATCCTGTAACTTAGTGCAGTTTGGGGGAAATTGTAATGTTTAATAATTATTTTATTATGAAAAAAAAATTGCATTGAAGAAAAAAAGATTTTTGGTCATACCGCCTACCCCTAATGGACAATCACTTTTTTTTTTCAGAACCACTCTGCTAAACACCTTTTAATCAATAACAATCCAAACTTTTTCAACCTCCACCCCTGGACACTCATCTAGTAGTTTATAATGTCAGTCTGTAGTTTATAATGTCAGTCTGTAGTTTATAATGTCAGTCTGTGGTCTATTATGTCAGTCTGTAGTTTATAATGTCAGTCTGTGGTCTATAATGTCAGTCTGTAGTTTATAATGTCAGTCTGTGGTCTATAATGTCAGTCTGTAGTTTATAATGTCAGCCTGTGGTCTATAATGTCAGCCTGTGGTCTATAATGTCAGCCTGTGGTCTATAATGTCAGCCTGTGGTCTATAATGTCAGTCTGTGGTTTATAATGTCAGTCTGTGGTCTATAATGTCAGTCTACAGTTTATATTATTGGTCTACAGTTTATAATGTCGGTCTGTAGTTTATCTTATCAGTCTGTAGTTTTTGATGTCTGCCTGTACTTCATAATGTCAGCCTGCAGTTTGCAGTATCAGCCTCCAGTCTATATTGTCAGTCTGTAGTTTGTATTATCCGCCTGTAGTTGGAACCGTCGGCCTGAAGTTTACGATGTTGGCCTGTGGTTTATAATGTCAGTATGTAGTTTGTAATGTCGACCTGTAGTTTATAGTATTGGTCTGTTGTTTGACATGTCTGTCTGTGGTTTGAAATGTTAGTCTGTAGTTTGTGTTGTCAGTCTGTTGTTTGTGATGTCTGTCTGTGGTTTATAATGTCAGCCTGTAGTTTACAATGTCAGCCTGTAGTTTATAATGTCAGCCTGTAGTTTGTAATGTCAGCCTGTAGTTTGTGTAGGGCTGAATTAGGGGGAAACAAACTCATGGCCATCGTGGATTACAGGTGAAAGAGAGAGAGAGGGGTGGGTGTGCTTGGGATCATATTTGCTGCATGCCACAATTTAATTCAACTCAATATGCTTTTGTGGCATGACACATCATTTTAATATTATTACACAATATTAATATACTATTATTGTAAGTTTTTATTGCTATTATTTCTGTTTGTTGCCCTTTTTGTTATTTATGATGGTTTGGCCACATTTACTGTGTATTTCCCTGCATAAATAACCCATAACTGCTACCAGGTCTAATTTGACCCACACCACAGATGTAACATTTTCTTGCATTTACTTACTTTTTTTTTTTTTTTTTTAAACCAAAATGTGTTTTATTGTATTCAGTGGGCCATTTTTGAAGACGTAATTAAGCCTTGTTTTGTTCAGAAAAAAAATTAAGGTATGTTTCACACATCTAAACTTGAAAACGGGTCAAATTTGACCCAAACACAATAGGAGGAAGTAAATTATTCAATTCGAAGCCATTCATCTCTAAGTTCTTGCACAGAGGTCAGCAGGGGTCAAATTGTAAAAAAATTCAAGGGGGATGGTGTGGTCAAGTATTTTTTTGGTGGGGTGGGGGTCCTGTAGCTAACCTTAAGCAATGATTGCAAAATTGTCTAATTTTTATGCACATTTTTGTTTAACAAAATATAACCTTTATTAAATTAACTTGGAGCCATCAGAACAAAACACATGCATTTATGTATGTATATGTCAGATACAATATATACAGGATGGGAAAAGGCCCCCGAGTCGGGTCTCGAACTCGGGTCGCCCGAAGATGAACCACAATGCATCAGTATCATTACATTTTTGTTGCTGTGTTTATTTTATCAATAAAATAAATATTAAAATAAATATCTTGAGGCTTATTGCTTTAATATAGGACATTAAAATGACCATTTTTGAGCTCCACGCTTTTCAGCGCTCCAAAGCTCTAACAGTGGACGGTAAAGACGAACCCATTCCTCCCTCACACACACACACACACACACACACACACACACACACACACACACACGCATATAATGTTCTGTCAGGGGAATGTCTTTAAACACTAATCAAAGAAATATCATACCTTCGGTTCTCCTCTTTTTAAAGAATGTCAAAAGTTGCTCTTGAACTGTTCTCTTGGCCGTTTTGAACAGTGTGAAAAATGACACAAACTTGCGTGAGGCGTGAGCTTGTGCACAGCTAATTACAATATTGAGTTCTGATTGGCTAATCGCCGTTATTTATAGTGCGTGAATTATGATATGTAGAGAATTTTAATATTTCATTTGCATGATAAGTTTTACATAATAAACAACATTACAGTGGGGGAAAAGTATTTGATCCCCTGCTGATTTTGTACGTTTGCCCACTGACAAAGAAATGATCAGTCTATAATTTTAATGGTAGGTGTATTTTAACAGTGAGAGACAGAATAACAACAAAAACATCCAGAAAAACACATTTCAAAAACGTTATAAATTGATTTGCATTTTAATGAGTGAAATAAGTATTTGATGAAGTATTTGAAGCAATCAATCAATCAGATTCCAAACTGTCCACCATGGCCAAGACCAAAGAGCTGTCCAAGGATGTCAGGGACAAGATTGTAGACCTACACAAGGCTGGAATGGGCTACAAGACCATCGCCAAGCAGCTTGGTATGAAGGTGACAACAGTTGGTGTGATTATTCACAAATGGAAGAAACACAAAATAACTGTCAGCATTAATGCTATTAATGTTATGCCTATTCACATAGCAGATTTGACCAGAGGACTTGCACAAGTTGCAACGTGGTTTCACAGCTGATTTTGGTATTACCATACTGAAGCACAGCTGCACTATACAAAGCTGCATCAGACACTTTCTATTCATGAGACACTTCTTATTGCTGCTACACACTCAGTAGTTTACAGGACATCACTGCAATAGCTTTCCCACACAACACTGTTCTGTTCTCACTGCACTGTGTATCAGTAACATTTTACAGTAACAGTACATGAATAATCCTGCATTAATACCTGAATTAATACTTAAATATGAACTAATGATGAGTACACAGCTAATGAAATACACAGCTAATAGAGACATATCCAAACAGACTAATGGCTGTAATTAAAGCAAAGGGTGGCGCTACGAAGTATTAAATCATGAGACTGATCACTTTTCCAACTCTGTTATTCTAGTTTTCTTTTTTCTTACGTTTCCAAACTGTTGCCTTTTTTACGTTACTTGAATGTTGTAAGGCAGAATGTGTAAATATGGTTGGGGCGGCTGTGGCTCAGGTGGTAGAGCGGGTTGTCCACGAATCATGGAGTTGGCAGTTCAATTCCCGGCCCACATGACCCCATGTGCTGAAGTGTCTTTGGGCAAGACACTGAACCCCAAGTTGCTCCCGATGGCAGTGCCTTGCATGGTAGCTCTGCTGCCATTGGTGTGTGTGTGTGTGTGTGTGTGTGTGTGTGTGTGTGTGTGTGAGAGAATTGGTGAATGAGACACAGTGTAAAGTGCTTTGTGAACCACAAAGGTTGAAAGGTGCCATATAAGTGCAGACCATTTACCATTTAAATAAAGCTGGTACAAAAAAAATATATTTTTAACGGGTTTTGATTTCAGGCTGTAAGACAAAAAAAAGTGACTATTTCAAAGGGGTATGATGATTTTCTATAACATAGATATATGTATGTTTGCTGGGATCGGACTGTTCATCATCCCATTGGGTTTTACTATCTTTCCATGTGGATAAAGCACGTTTCATGTATTCATAATCCCAGCCGGCATCTCCCCAATTCTCATAAACACACAAATCTGCTGTGAGTAAATGCGCCTCGTCAAAAGTTCCATCACGAGGGTAAGAATGGAACTGAGGCTGACCTTCTGTCCAGCCTGCTAGATTATAGACGAAAGGCTGCACAAAAACGCCTTTACCATGATCATACATTCACTGATTTGGTGTGATACTACACTGACAATTTCCACCCATAGTTACAGCTTATAATTTAATAATCACGAGAGGATATCACACAGTGTTGGTTATAATGTTCAATCAATAAAGGGTATCAGATGCTTTGTCGAATCATGTGGTACCAGCGTGATATCTCAACCTCTGTAGTTTCTTTTGATGTAGTAACCAGAATTTGTCGAATCACGTACTCACAGTATTTTTAAGACTTCTGTGTTCACAGAAGTACCGTGGATCAAAATGTGATATTTCAACCAAAAGAATTTTATCGAATCATTAAAATCTGATAAATCTTGAAGTATCGGTTGAAATATCAAAATATCTACACAGAGAAAGAAAGAATTAAATTCATTCTTTAACCTCCGTCCAGATATGAATCAAGCCTGAGGTGAATGAAGGAACGCCGCTCGGGTCATGCACAGAGAGATGACATCATCTGCTTTTCATTAAGAGACATTTTGACTTTTAAAAATCAGTGATAAAATTCCGTCATAAAATATAAAGCACCAATTTTGATTTAATGTAAATCACTATATATAATCAAAATAGAAAAAAAAAAAACTCATTATACAATCTAAACACTGATGAATACTATTTGTAATCAGAAAAACCAAAAGCTTTTTCTTTTTAAAAAACAATATTTACAAAGTGCTTTACAGAAGACATACAGTAGATACAAGAAAATAAATTCAGAAAGAAATAAACTTGGATAAATAAAAGATATCACCCTGCAGCTCTCACCTGCTTTCCCACTGAAGCTAAGCAGGATTGAGCCTGGCCAGTACCTGGACGAGAGACCTCCTGGGGAAAACCAAGGTTCCTGCTGGAAGTGGTATTAAGGAGGCCAGTAGGTGGTGCTCTCCCAGTGGTCTGTGTGGGTCCTAATGCCCCAGTATAGTGACGGGGACACTATACTGTAAAAACAGCACTGTCTTTCGGATGAGACATTAAACCGAGGTCCTGACTCTCTGTGGTCATTAAAAATCCCAGGAAACTTCTTGTAAGGAGTAGGGGTATCACCCCAGTGTCCTGGTGAAATTCCCCCATTGGCCCTTATCTATCATGATTCCCCCAATAATCTCCATTCCTGAATTGACTACATCACCCTCCTCTCCTTGCCACCTACAGCTGGTGGTAGTGCACACTGGTGGTGTTTGAAAAGACCCCCCCCCCCCCATATAATGTAAAAAGCTTTGAGTGCCAAGAAAAGTGCTATATAATTGTAAGGAATTATTATTATTATAAATAAAAGACTAAGCAAATAGAATAAATAAAACGATACAAATGAAATCAAGTACAGAAAATTAACTGGTTTGAGGAAAGGCCCCAGTGAATAAATGTGCTTTGAGATACTTTTTAAAAGTGCTAATTGAATCAACTGCATGTAGGCTGTCAGGGAGAGAGCTCCACAGTTTAGGCCCCTAGTGACTAAAGGCCGACTCTCCGCTTTTCAGACACATTTTGGGTAAAGCCAGCAGGTTGCAGTTGGATGACCTAAATGATCTAGCAGGAATATATTTAGTGATCATATTACAAAGGTACGTATGAGCACCACCATGAAGACATTTGAAAATTAACAACAGGATTTGAAAATCAAATCAATTCTGTAAGACACAGGTAGCCAGTGAAGTGATTTAAGTGCCATAGTGATAGGAGTCTTCAGAGTAGTACATGTCAGCATTCTGGACTCTTTGTAAGTGTTTGATGGAGCTCTTTGGTAAGCCACCAAAACATGAACAAATGCATGTATGAGTTTCTCACTATTCTTGGGAGCGAGATGTAACGTCTGACGGTATCAAACTGATTTCTGAATCAACCTGGGCTTAGCACAGAAGTTTCTTTTGTTTCTTTTGAGCTGTAAATCCCTATCTGTTTAATGACCACTCTGGCCCCAGTTTGACCAGATACTTTTGGAATGTTAATGACCAAACTTCCCCCCTTGGTACACACACACACACACACACACACACACACACAAGCTTACCTTACACACACAGTGGAGAAATCTCTTTTCAATGTAACGTGTAATTATATGTAATTATTCGATGCCTAAATAGTGTGATATCTTGTTTACATATATTGTGTGTTTATGTAACTAACCTTAATGACTTGAGATAGTTTTAATTTAGGATATCATTTTAAATGTCTGTAACCAGGTTTTATTTGTAATATTCTTTACAAGTCCATAGAATTTGGTATGTAGTTAATCGTCTCGAGATACCCGGATTGATTATGCATATCATATTGCAATGGGATACATCATTTCATGCTTTCTCTTAATTTCATTTATAATGTGGTATAAACTGGCTCCTCCCTGGACATGCAAATCCAACTTCCTGATTGGCCCACAGCCCAAAGAGACGTGTGCGTTGGGGTTGTCTTTAAAACAACACCACGCTTTGAAGCTCTTCCTCTGCTCTCAGTCTTTGCGCTTGTCTTCAGTAGCTCTTCTATGCTCCTTCCGGTTTCTCTCCCCCGGGGCCACGTGCCCCGGGAAGAGGAAGCCAGGATCTCTCTCTCCCAGACAAAAGATGCAACCGTTTCATGGCTCACGCCTTTTTGCAAATGGCGCAATGAACCCGCGAACTCTACACGACCTCGCGCGAACTTTCAATCCGAAGCTATGCAAATATAGTTAATGACCTATATCTGCGTTTAAGATTGTACCCCTGTTTACAGGATATTTAAGTTCGTTGCTGGTTTTGAAAAAGGCTAATTAGTTGTGTTTTTGTCTGCTTCCCTTTTATTTCATTTCTTTCTCTCTATACCTTTTCTTTCCCTGTATATAGATGTGCATATGCATGTTTTGCTTAGTTAGTTGTGTGTATCCATAGTTACATCTAATTATTAAAATCTATTATCTCACACTTGATTTGTCTGTTTTTGTTCACGGGATAAAGTCCCTTCTTCACTGCATAAGATCTCGATTACCCGCTCTAATCTTTAATAACAAACTTCGTGGGTTAATTCTTCCTGGCCAGAAGGATAAACTCCCTCTTTAGAGTTCATAAATCTAAATTAGACTACAGTTTACAGACCACATACATAATCATAATTAATTACAATCCATTGTAGTTAATTATCTATATGTATATGTGCACCTACATGAATTCCCTTTCATGGCTGATGTATATTTATAACTGGTCACAACACGCGTTGATTAGATATATAGATATATTTCACGCCATTCAAGCTAATTCCTTATATAAATCGGGAAATACATTTAAACGTGTTAAACATCTTTTAATTTGTTACATAAACTGTAACTGGTGGAGAATATTTTTAAACGTTGCAGATTCATCCGAGTTACTACACATTCTGGTAGATAACGCGGGCACGCTTTAAAACTCATCTCCTTTAAAAAGGTGCTGCGAATCCAAGCGTGCGCTTTTGTTTCGTTTTTCATGTTTAAAGTTGATCCATTTCATTATTTTGGTGGAAAAGAATAATGCTAGTAATGATTGATTCGTTACAGAGAATATCACCTACTTTAGAGATGTTACGAAGGTGCTGTTTTACAAACATTGTTAATGTTTTTAAAACTGAGATCACTGTCAAACATGATCCCTAAATTCTTAACGCAGCCATTAGCCTTGAGAGACGAGGAGTCTAGATATGGCATAATTAACTTTCTCTGTGCATCATTTCTGATAATAAGTACCTTGGTCTTATCTTTATTTAGCTGCAGAAAGTTCTGTGACATCCACAAGTTTATGCTCTCTATGCAGTTTACAAGGGTGCTAATCGACTTGTGGGCATCTGGTGCAAGTGAGAGGGTGCAGGTGCATCTCAAAAAATTTAATAATCATGGAAAAGTTCATTTTTTTCTGTAATTTAATTCAAAAAGTGGAATTTTCATATATTCTATATTCATTACACAAAGTGAAATATTTCAAGCCTTTGTTGTTTAATCTTGATGATTACAGCTTACAGCTCATGGAAATGAATTCTAGTATATCAAAAATATTAGAGTAAAGAATTTATAATACTTTTCAGAAGGTCAACATTTCTGTATGTTAATTTATGCACTTGATACTTGGGCGGGGCTCCTTTCGCATGAATTACTGCATCGATGCGGAGTGGCATGGAGGCAATCAGCCTGTGGCACTGCTGAGGTGTTATGGAAGCCCAGGTTGCTTTGAGAGCGAGTCCACAGCTGGACTGAGATGATTCTGGCAGTGCAGCAGCAAACTCCCTGAGCGAGTTAGAGTGCGGAGTGGAGGAAGCCACCAACAGATTCTCCATAGGTACCTCATACTGGCTTTGAAGTACAAGAGGTTGTTGATGAGGTGGGAAGCCTTGTCCGAGGGTAGTTTTACACACCTTTCTCTTCCCCCATGCGACAGACTAAGGTTCACTCTGAGGCACTCCAGGGGTGGATGACAGGAATAACTTCGGTTTTGCACATAGTTTGTCCCATCGAGTTGAGATCTCTGGGTTAGTGCTTAAACCGTTCCAAGGAATAGTGGAGTCAGACTCAGCCACCCGAGTAGATGGTACAAGCAACGAGTCCAGAAACAATTCATCCTCCTTAATTTGATGGAGTGCGGGGAAATCCTCCCTTTGAGTTCTGCAACTGTTTGTACGAGTCTGTGGCATTCAAGACAGTTTGGTGCAGAAATAGCTGTTTTTTGGCATCCATCTTGACTCGCTGATCCTCCGTTTGTCATCTTTGTGTGTGAATGCGTTGGTGATGTTCGAGAGTACTCTGTTGAGTAAAGCTCTCCCCACACTGTTCGCAGTAATACGGCTTTTCTCCAGTGTGAATGCGCTGGTGTTGTCTGAGAGTACTCTGTTGAGTAAAGCTCTTCCCACACTGTTCGCAGTGGTACGGCTTTTCTCCAGTGTGAATGCGTTGGTGATGTTTGAGCGTACTCTGTAGAGTAAAGCTCTCCCCACACTGTGAGCAGTAATACGGCTTTTCTCCAGTGTGAATGCGTTGGTGTCGTTTGAGATGATGCTGTTGAGTAAAGTTCTCCCCACACTGTGAGCAGTAATATGGCTTTTCTCCAGTGTGAATGCGCTGGTGTCGTTTGCAATAACTCTGTAGAGTAAAGCTCTCCCCACACTGTTTGCAGTGGTACGGCTTTTCTCCAGTGTGAATGCGCTGGTGTGTTATGAGATTACTCTGTTGAGTAAAGCTCTTCCCACACTGTGAGCAGTAATACGGCTTTTCTCCAGTGTGAATGCGCTGGTGTCGTTTGAGATGATGCTGTTGAGTAAAGCTCTTCCCACATTGTGAGCAGTGGTACGGCTTTTCTCCAGTGTGAATGTGCTGGTGTTGTTTGAGATTACTCTGTCGAGTAAAGCTCTTCCCACACTGTTCGCAGTGGTACGGCTTTTCTCCAGTGTGAATGCGCTGGTGATTTTTGAGATTACTCTGTCGAGTAAAGCTCTCCCCACACTGTGAGCAGTAATACGGCTTTTCTCCAGTGTGAATGCGCTGGTGTCGTTTGAGATGATGCTGTTGAGTAAAGCTCTCCCCACACTGTGAGCAGTAATACGGCTTTTCTCCAGTGTGAATGCGCTGGTGTTGTTTGAGATTACTCTGTAGAGTAAAGCTCTTCCCACACTGTTCGCAGTGGTACGGCTTTTCTCCAGTGTGAAGTCGCTGGTGTTGGAGAATATTCTTGCGAGCAACACTCTTCCCACATTGTTCACAATAATGCAGCTTCTTTCCTATGTAAGGAAAAAAAACATAAAATACAATAAAATTCTGAAACAATATTGCTACAGGCCATCTCAGTGTGAGCATATTTTTTTAAGTTAAGTAGAACTACAGCAACTAATCGATAAAATTAATAATCGATTATGAAAATCATTGTCAATGAATCTCATGATCGATCAGTTGGCCTGTGCGCGGCCCGGGGTACGTTTACTCGTTGCATTACTTCTGTTCTGAAACTACGCATCGGAGAGTACAGACCAAAGTTGTGTCCCAAATGACATACTATACACTTACACTATGCACTATGTACTCTACCTTCTAGTGTATGAATTTTAGAAGGGTAGGATCATCTCAAATTAAACACTAGCGATTTTTTAACTAACCGGAAGTATAAGTCGTTTCCCAGTCGATGGCACGCGACGTGATACGCACTTAATGCAACACCACTAGCTTTAGCAGAATACCCAGAGTCACCGACAGTTATTCAGTTTACTGTTTGTCAACGCTTCCTTTTATACTCAACATGACCTCAGTCACCATCAGACAGAGGCATAATCGTCAAGTGTCAGAGGAAAAAAGTGTGCGACCCAAGTCCTCTAGGGCAGGGGAGCATTTTATATTAAATGCTGTGAAGATGATCAAACTTTACAAAGGGGAGCTTGTGTAGCACGGACACATGACAGTGATGCACGAGTGCAAACTTATGTTTATATCCAAAATACTACATGGTCTGGAAGGGGTTGGGGAAACTGGTGTGAGTTGCTTAAAAGGTCAAGTTTATTGTCATTATATGGTGTATTTGTGTGATACAGTGTAAATTCTGTAGTTTATTATAATGGGAGTGATGTACTCGCAATGTAGACACGGTGATAAACAGTGGGAGCACAAGTAAGATCTGTAATGTCAACTATGCACAAAAACACAGGAACTGGGGTGCAGAAAAATAGCAGCAGGTGCTCTGGACTGAGTCAAAATTTGACATATTTGGCTGTAGCAGAAGGCAGTTTGTTTGCCGAAGGGCTGGAGAGCGGTACACAAATGAGTGTCTGCAGGCAACAGAGAGGCATGGTGGAGGTTCTTTGCAAATTTGGGGCTGCATTTCTGCAGAAATATCTTCAGCATAAAGAACAAGGAGTCCTGGAAGTGATGGTATGGCCCCCACAGAGCCATAAAAAGCTTTAAAAGGAGGGTGGTGCTTGAAATTATTGTTCTTCCTCTGTTAACTATGGTTACCTGCAAGGAAACATGTGCAGCCATCATTGCTTTGCACAAAAAGGGATTCACAGGCAAGGATATTGCTGCTAGTAAGATTGCACCTAAATCAACCATTTATTGGATCATCAAGACCTTCAAGGAGAGAGGTTCAACTGTTATGAAGAAGGCTTCAGGGCGCCCAAGAAAGTCCAGCAAGCGCCAGGACCGTCTCCTAAAGTTGATTCAGCTGCGGGATCGGGGCACCACCAGTGCAGAGCTTGCTCAGGAATGGCAGCAGGCAGGTGTGAGTGCGTCTGCACGCACAGTAAAGCGAAGAATTTTGGAGGATGGCCTGGTATCAAGAAGGGCAGCAAAGAAGCCACTTCTCTCCAGGAAAAACATCAGGGACAGACTGCTATTCTGCAAAAAGTACAGGGATTGGACTGCTGAGGACTGGGGTAATGTCATTTTCTCTGATGAATCCCCTTTCCGATTGTTTGGGGCATCTGGAAAAAAGCTTGTCCGGAGAAGAAAAGGTGAGCGCTACCATCAGTCCTGTGTCAGGCCAACAGTAAAGCATCCTAAGACCACTCATGTGTGTGGTTGCTTCTCAGCCAAGGGAGTGTGCTCACTCACAATTTTGCCTAAGAACACAGCCATGAATAAAGAATGGTACAAAAACGTCCTCAGAGAGCAACTTCTCCAAACCATCCAACAACAGTTTGGTGACGAACAATGCCTTTACCAGCATGATGGGGCACCTTGCCACAAGGCAAAACTGATAACGAAGTGGCTCAGGGAACAAAATATCGACATTTTGGGTCCATGGCCAGGAAACTCCCCAGACCTTAATCCCATTGAGAATTTGTGGTCAATCCTCAAGAGGCGCGTGGACAAACAAAAATCCACAAACTCTGACAAACTCCAAGCATTGATTATGCAAGAATGGACTGCCATCAGTCAGGATGTGGCCCAGAAGTTGACTGACAGCATGCCAGAGCGAACTGCAGAGGTCTTGAAAAAGAAGGGTCAACACTGCAAATATTGACTCTTTGCATAAACTTCATGTAATTGTCAATAAAAGCCATTGACACTTATGAAATGCTTGTGATTATACTTCAGTAACAGTAACATCTGACAAAAAGATCTAAAAACACTGAAGCAGTAGACTTTGTGAAAATTAATATTTGTGTCATTCTCAAAACTTTTGGCCACAGCTGTATATATATAAATAAGCTGAAATGTTGATGATGTTCTTTAAAACCCTCATCAAAAGGAACTAACTGTAAAACCACTTTGGAAGAAACTTTTTTTTCTTTTGTTTATAAGTATATAAGTACTATAGTACTCCACAGCACAGAATCCCAAAAGTTCTGTGGCTTATTTATATGATTTTGAGTGACTTTTCTTGTGCTTTTGGGTCAGTAGTGGTTGCAGCTGTTGATAGCTTCCTTTTCCAGGTATTTCATGTATTTTCTGCCCCTAGCCAGTTCAGGTATTTCATGTGTTCTAGCTCAAGCACATCTGGTGCTACTAATGAAGCCCTTGATTAGTTGCATCAGATGTGCTTGAGACAACACCTGTTTTGCATATTTGTGTTGTTGTGAGGGATTCTATTCAGGGGGTTGAATAATTTTGAGACTGGAGAAGTCATTATAAGTTGCATTTTCAGTTGAATTTGGGGAACCACTTGAACTTGTGTTGAACTATTTCAATTGCTTTTGTTTGACTCATTGTTCATTGCAAACAGCTGTAAGTCTGTAAATTTTTACAATAAACCTGATTTGCAATGGGGGCTGAATAATTTTGATTGTAACTGATGTCACTTTCCTGCTCTTTGCAGATTATTTTGTTCTCCTGCCATCTGAAGTGAGCCTCTGAAATACATTTGAACATTTTTCTGCTGACTAGAGCAGCTGGAATGAAATGAGCACCTCCAGGTCTGAGGCCATGGGTGCCTCTTGGAAAAGAGTAGGATACTCCATATAGGTGAGGGGAGAGACCTTGCACCTGGTGGAGGATGTTAAGTACCTTGACATGTTATTTAAAATGGAAGAAAAACAGCATGTGAGATTGAAAAACATATCAGGTAACCAGCAGAAGTGTTACAGTCAATGTGACTCAGAAAAAGCTCTCTTTTACTGGTCACCAGAACAGGTGGCAGAAATGTGTTTCCATGGCAGCACTTAGTCTCCATGATAGGGTAAGGAGCTTGGCAATCTGAGAGTGTTTTGGAGAACTGTGTTCATGCTTAAACTGTAATTGCCACTCAATTCCTGCATAAAGGTGCATCTGTGAAGGGCTTACAAACACAGAGAAATACTGCAAATATGACCTGTTTGTGGTGTTAATATGTTTATGTACCTACCAGACTGATGGGATTTGAGATTCTTCTGCAGTCCATCATGTTCTTCCACAGGGGTGGTGTGTTCCATAGAGTCTGACATCCCTACATCTGAAGTGTTGATCTGCACAGCCTCACAATGCTTTAAAAATAAAAGTTAGGAATGTTTATATGATCTGTGTTTATCAGAGGAGCATGAAACAATTGTTGCAATTATGTGATGAAATGGCATGATGTCATGATGTCGAAATCGTGGCTATGCGTGTAAATGAAGCAGCTAGGTGCTCTCGGACTAGCAATGTTTTGTTTTTTTATTATTTTGTGTATGTTAAGTCTGTTGCATTTATTAGTTTAAGCAATTAGTCCACATATGGTCTATGAAAAGACTAAACTGCTTAATATCAGAGAACTACAGTCCCTTTTGAAACTATTGGAATGGCAAGGCCAATTCAGTTGTTTGTGCTACACACCAAAGACATTTGAGTTTGAGATTTCCTGGTGTTTACATCTAGATGCTTTAAACAACATAAAACATAGAATCTTTTGTATCCATCCAATTTTAGCTGAGCAAAAGTATAGGAACAAATAAGTCTAGACGTAAATGAAAGTAAATAACACTTAATATTTGGTTGCATATCCCTTGCTTGCAATAACTGCATCAAGCCTGCGACTCACTGACATCACCAAACGGTTGGTTTCTTCTTTTGTGATGCTTTTCCGGGCTTTTACTGCAGCCTCTTTCAGTTGGTGTTTGTTTCGGGGGTTCCCCCACCTCGTCAGTAGGTGCAATGCTGCTCAACTGGGTTAAGGTCTCGTGATTGACTTGGCCAATCTAAAACCTCCACTTTTTTCCCCTGGTAAAGTCGATAAAGTTGAAAGCGATAAAGATCCTCCAGATTAATTTGGCAGAAAAAAAATGTCCCTGTAAACTTCTAATTTTTTCTGCTACTACCATCATGAGTTCCATCATCAATAAAGATTAGCGAGCCTGTTCCAGAAGCTTTTCTGCTTCTGTTCCATATTTTTGCTTACCTACAACTTGGGTGGTCTGATACAAAATGTTCTATGTTCTTTGTTGTTTAACAAATCTACATATAAATACCAGGAAATAAAGCTGAAATTCTATACTTTCTTCTCATATTCATCTTTTGATCTCAAACCCAAATGTCTTCAGTCCACAGCGAAAGAAAATGAATTGGTTTTGCACTATTCTGGACACTATTGACTGAGTCAGTCTTAGGATAAGCTCAATGGACAATAGTAGAACTTTACCACCAGCCACTATTCACATCCATATGCACTGCCACTTTACTTCTATTCATTGTCCCCTACTCTTTCCTTTTTCTCATATTCAAACTATAATACCGTATATCCCTGTTCTTATCGCTGTTTACAATGTTTACACTGCTGACAATGTTTGCACTGCACTGCCACTTTAATTCCACTCAAGTCTGCTGCTTATATCTACAATATTTACACCCCACTGCACTACTACATCACACTCTTACAGTGTATCCTGTTTTATATATTTATTCTTATTTTGTTTCATTTATAATGTTAAATTATTTTCAGTATCCTTCTAACTCTCTGTGCTGCTGTAACAGGTAAATTTCCCTCTGGGATGAATAAAGTGATCTATGAATCAAAAGGTGCTTTAACAAAGTATTAGTTAAGAGGTGTGCATACTTATGCAACCAGGTTATTGTAATATTTTTCTTTCTCCTAAAAGGTTTCTATTTGATTCTCACTTGAATTCTGTTGCTTGCTATAATCACATTAAAGTTGGAAAAAGATCTGATTAGATGTTTCTTGCTTTTCTTTGCCACACTGATAAGCCAACTTTAGGCCTGAGATAATCATGAACTAATCTCTCCAGGGTCTTCATCATGTAAGAAGTTAAAGCAACCCTTCTCTGGTCACTGGAAGCTGTCAGAAAAAAGGAGTGTGGGTACTGCTCCTTCCATGAGGCTCAGGGTGAGGAGTCACTGTAGTACTTCAAAGAACTGATTTGCGCAGGCCTTGGGAACCCTCAGAGTAATGCCATCTCGCCCTGAGACCTTGCTCTGACGGAGTCTTAACAGATACCTTGTCACTGGGTCCACAGTGGCATTCACCCCAGAGGAATTACAGTGAACCTCCTATCTGTCCATACTGGTGGTGTCAATGCAGGATGTGTTTTCTGGCCTGTGATTTGAATGTGAGGTAGCAGTAATGTCCTTGCTGGGTTTTGGTAGGAAGCAGGGGGGATGAGAACCAGAGCATGTGCTCCAATGATTTTGACCTCTGAAGTGGAGTTGGGCTCGGGGGGGTGGGGGGATGCAGCTCCCTATGCTGTGGTAATGTGAGTATGTGGGGGAGGGATAGGTGGCAACCCAGTGTTGAAACAGTTGAAGAACTGGTTCAGTTCATTGGTCCAATCTGTACTTGTCTCAATTTGCTCATGAAGCCAGTGATCAGCTTCACAGCACTCCACACATCCCTGGCATTATACTGCTGCAGCTTCATCTCCAGTTTCTCTGGGTCCTTGTACTCCCTGTGCATTTTTATTAGTATTTATATTATTAGATGTTCACAGTTAGCTAGGTTATTATTTATTTCTAGCACACTTCTTAAGGAATACAAGTACATTCACTTTATTGGTTTAAAGTGAAAATGCTGATTGAATTTTGTTAAATGGCCATTTTCATTTGCATATAGCACAACAAACTTTACCAAGGCGAAAACGTTATAGTCTTCCAAAGTTTTATGTATTTAGGCAATTAGTTTACATATTTATGGGAACAGTCTTGATTTTGTAGTTAACTTACATAGTTTCTTTCCTGTGCACAATACTGGAAACTAACCACAGATGATTTGGGATTTTTGCATACAACTAAAAAAAAAAACTGGATCAGTGTTTAAATTACTAAAACATTTTTTTATTTTATTTTATTTTATTTTTTATTTTTTTGGGGGTGGGGGGGGGCTTTTGCACTAACTATGTAATAAACAAATTTATTTAGACAGTGGACATGGCATTAGACTGTTATAAAACATCATTAAGCTTTACCTGTGAGCCATCAGGACCAGGAGACTTTTTGAAAGAGCGCAGTCTGGATTTCATTATTAGATCTGTAAAGAAATAGAAATTATTACAGAACTCTGGGATCTTCTATGAATTAAATACAACTTTTACAGTTTAGCTGTAAGTCAAAAAAAGTTAGCGCATATATACATACACACATACATACACACACACACATGTAGTAGATTTATAAAATTGTGGCAGTAATGTGATTAAGGTTAAAATGATCAGGAATGTGTTTCAGAGACACCAGGTGAACTAAAACTGGTTATCTAAACTGTGTTAAATTACAGTATTCCTCAGGGCATGTTTGGTGTCATTTGTATCCATATTTCATGGTGAACGATGTGGTGATATCATAAATATTATGAAATTTAGGGAATAACAGTTATCATATATGTTGCAATATGTGTTCTCTGCACCCACACACACACATACACACACACACAGACACACACACACAACCCCCTCTGGTTTGCAACAGGAAACTTCTCACCTTCCTATCCCCACGGCAACATACTAGGCCTGAAGGTGATATAATCCTATCATAGCACCATGGGGCTCCTCCTCCTGCCATAAAAACCTAGTGGTCCATCCCCATTTGGTATCCTGGTCACTATATACTTCAAAGAGACTCAGGGGTATATAAGGATATGCTTAGAGAAGAACGCTCTCTTTTTTTCTCTCTTGGCTCTTGGCTCTTCTCCCTTCTCTCTCTTTTCTCTTTCTCTCTCTCTCTCTCTCTCTCTCTTCTCTCTTCTCTCTCTCTCTCTTTTGCTTTTGGGACCATTCTGCTTCCGAGGTCCACAACTCCGATTGTAAGCCATTCTTTCCTCCACTTTATGTATTTTTCAATTATATCCCTATATTAAATGTATTTGCTATATTACTTCTAAACACTTTGTGTCCATGTTTGATACTTTTGTTGTGAATAACTTCCTAGACTAAAAGCAAAATACGTTAGACACGTTTAAAGTCAACCTCTGACAAGCTAAAGATACAGGTTAATACTTGCAAGTTCAAACAAAACCTCTGACAAGTAAAAAAGGCCTAGGCTTGCACGTTGATAGAAACCTCTGAGCTAACAAATTAATGGTTTAGTAAAGAAGTTATATAAAAGTCTCTGACGTAGGAACGTCATTCTAATGAAAACCTCACTCAAAGTTGCTTAAGAGCAAATATTAGTAGAACACTGAATGCTAACACTTCTAGCATGAACTAGAAGATTATTCTATTGGAGTCAGATAATCAATTAAATGGAGTCAGATATTTAAAGCATATATTAAAACACGCATTAACCTTCGCTGCACCTATTTCCGTCGTTGGTTATAGGAGAGCAGTGGGCTAAGTAATCACCTTTACATATTAGAGCCCTACAGTTTTGGTGACCCCGACGTGATTATATATCTATAATATATAACTATATTATATGCCTGCTGATGGTGACTGTATGAGCATTTGGTAACACCTTTTTAAGATCTGAATTAGCAGGAAGTCATTGACACTACACTGAAAGTATTTGTGCCTGCGCTTTGGTTTGACCCCCTCTAAGGTAAGACAAATTTATCTTACTCTTCAGCAGCAGGGAAAGCTATAGGTGCACGATATACAGACACATTTATAGAACGGGTCGGAATACCCACAGTGTAGCAGACGCGCCGACGCGTATAATTGGAGTTAGAACTTTAGCTCATACACAATGGCTCAGAGAAAGAGCAAGGGAAATCGGAAGGTCTTTTTAGACACATGGGCAACCGAGGTACAAGATATTTTAGTCCAATTAGACAATGAGGGTCTAGACTTAACAGCGACCACCGAAGAAATTTACGAGTGGTATTCGTCCGGTGGCTATACACTAGGCACCAAGGGTAGATTTGCACAGTGGTCAAGTAAGCTTCCACTGCACCAGCTCCTCTCAGCTGTTGGGTACTTAGTATACAGTAATTGCAATACCGCTCAAAAAGAGAGTAATTCAGAATTGGAGAATTTGCGTATATCTCAACGCGCTCAGGCCGAACAAATAATGAGAATGCAAGCGATGATCGATAGCTTCTTATATGACAAGCAGAACTGGGCAAGACAAAGTGAGATGTTCATCCAACGGATAAACCGTCTACAGTCTGCGTTCGAAGAAAGTACGAAATATAGTGCAACACTTGAGAAGTGCTGTGACCGTGTGGGAATTCCTATATCCGCGCTTAAACAACATTTAGGCCCCAACGCATCGCCAAACGAGTTAGAAAACACTGAAGAAGACGATGATACGCTACTGCTTGCGGCTAGCACCAGTTTAGCCGAAGCTCATCGGCAGGGTGATATAGCACCACCTCAGCCAACCCACACTGCCAGCCGTGGTGACAGCGACGCACGACTGTCTCTAGCCCAGGCCCATACAGCTGCGTCGGCTCCCATATTAGAAGAAAGCCCAAGCAGACAGAGAAGTGGTCCCACAATAGCCGCAACCATTCCGGGGTTAGGACTTGGGGCCCGTAGCCCTGTCCATACTAGATCAAAAGCAGCTAGTTCATCACACATAGCTGTAATAAAAACAATGACCGCCCCCAACGGGGAGAGGTTTGAAGTTAGCAGGCAGCTAACTTTTCAAGAATGTGCCGCATACGCCAATAAAATAGGCCCGCTCCCCCGTTCTGGTCCATTTGAGCCATATTGGAACAATATAATTCTACAATCCAGCACATTCGGATTAGAATTACGAGACATTTGGCAAATAGTGCTCACAACTATCCCGGGTGAGTTAGCGTCCAGAGCCCCTGGTGAACTACTAGATGGGACAATCATGAATCCTGTGATAGGCGAAACCCATGCCGATGTGTTAGCAAGATTAAAGCGTGCCCTCTTAAACCTTAGAGGAGATATTCCGGCCGAATGGAGTAGGATAATGAACACAAAACAGGGCAAAGAGTCATTCGAGGAATTTGCCGAGCGTCTCTGGATAGCATTCAGAGAATTTTCGGGTGTAACTGAGCCTACTAAAGATGATAGGATCCTCTTAGAATATCTTAAAACTAATGCAGGGTCACACGTGCAGCAGGCACTTCGTGTCGGTGCTAACCCACCTGAACACACATTTAACTCTATAGTGAGATGGGCATCCGAAATAGAAAGGCGCAATAAACAGGACAAACACCAGATTGCATCAGTTCAGTGGATAGCAGATGAGAAGCCAGAATTTAAAGCCACAGAAGTATGTTTAAACCAACATGTGCAATCCCAGTCACATACTAAGCAAGGAAAATTCTGTTCCTTCTGCCACAAAATTGGCCATGCGGTCCAGAAGTGCTGGTCTTTAGGGAACGGACGTCCACCACCTTATTTCCTTCGACGCAAAAATGCACATTCAGGTCATACAGCTCACATAAATGTGCCTGTGCAAAAAACACTGTGTGAGCTTATAGCTCTATTTAATGAAGTGCCAAGAATTTTAGGGCTTTTAGCAAAGGGCTTAGCTGTCCTCTAATATTACACATTGTTTTTGATGATGCCATGGTTAATGACCTTCTGTGCTTTATGTACTTCCGTCCTGACAAAGATTTCTGAGATGTCCAAATTACGATCTGTTGTAACAGACTGGCTTAAAAACCCTTTGACATCTGAATTAAGCTTATATTGTTAAAATCACAGTTTCTTACATCAAATACAAACACTACTGTTTTTATAGGAACACATGGCATTTAGACTAATGTGGCTTTAGCTGATGTTGAATAGTTGTTAATGCATTATAGTGCATTTAGGCTAATGTAGCTAAACTTGTTACAGTTGTTAATGTACTGAAGTACATTTAGACTAAAGTAGTTAAAATTGTAGCATAAGACTGGGTTTGGGTAAAAATTGTAGCATTTAGGCCTACCAAAGTTGTAAATGTTAACCACAGCCAGTGATCTTATGTTTCAGATTAAAACTACAATCTGATCTTGAAATAGTCATTAGATTATTCAAGACTCTTGTTACCTATGTTGAACATTTTCTGATCTCCCCTAATGGCATTGTGTGGGTTATTTCTGCCATAAATAACACCAACAAAGCCCTACAAAGGAGCAGAGTTGACTGTTGAATTTTAACTTGTAATGCTTCTCCCCACAGCATTTAGAGCTGCTACACCTCTGTAGTTAATATAAAATGCTCTCACACAGCAACAGGATAGCAAATAGAGCCAGTTCACAACTTGAGCATTATTATTATTATTATTATTACTATGGCTCCCTGGTTTAGCACCAGGATTTTTCCAAATTTTGCAACACTAATTGATAAAAAATAAATGTCATATTGCCTCTTGCTGGAGCATTTTATTTATATTCATCTCACAGCGCTGTGGAATTCCCAATCTTCAGTTGTCCAAAGCCATTGATTACTTTTCTATAACAGCACGCCTTATCATGCTCTATTGCTTACGCTTAAGTAAAACACATAGTCACACACATAGTAACAGACACACATAAGGAAACACAAACTAGGTGTCTTAATACATATAGAAATTAGCCTGCCAGTAGGTGTTTTAAGCACCCTACATTGACCCTAGGTGTGAATGTGTGTGTGTGTGCATGTGTGAGAGTTTGTGTGAAGCCTTTGTAATGGGCTAGTGTCCCATTCAATGTTTATTCATGCACCCAGTGTTTCCAGAAGAAACTCTGGATCCACTGAGATTTGTATATCAGAAGAAAAAAAATGAGTCATTCACATAACATCTTAATTTTTCTTTTTTATTTCTCTACCTTTTTGTTTGTTTTAACTTTCAAGTATATTATATTAGACTACTTCTCAGTACCTGAGGAGGGTATCAGTATAGTCTACTCAACACGCAGAAAATGTATTTATATAGTTTAACAACTGTTATAACTACATACCAGTTAAGCACGAAATCAGGTTTATTTGTGAACCAATATCACATCCTTTTATTCTTCACATTTGTGAGATTTTATTTTGAGTTTTATTATTCATAGTCCTACCATGTTAAATCATTTAAGTTTGCTTCCACTACAGCTGCTGAACTACATGCATAGGCTTTTTAAGATTAAAAACTATATTATGAGTTAAATTAACTCTTCTATGAGAAATATATGTTCAGTTTGTACAGGAGCAACTTACCTTCAATATCTGTTGAGTATATTGTTATTTTTAAATAACATTAACGCACACCCTTTTATACATCCTGAGCATACTTTTCTAGATTTAATCATTTATTAGAGATTGTTATCAAGGACCAGGTTATCAAATGGGACCAAATGGTCTAATCACTTAAAGATAAAAATATATATATATATATATATTCACCACATTGTTGTTTCCATGAAATATGAAACTATGCCATGTGTATGTTGTCAGTCTGAGTTTACAGTTGCAATATGTGTCAAATGGAAGTATATCAGTGTATCCAAGTGTTTGTCCAAATAACAGAGAAAAGTTTCTGAAGGATTGAGGACCTCTTCGAAATATGGGTTCTCCTGCGTCCCGCAAAGGAAGTAAGAAGAAACTTCAAAATGGGACATTCATGCATCTTGGACAAGAGTACCACTGGACACTGATTCATCTTTCTGCTGGAAGGACAGACACACCCTGCTGGGAGGGCACAGGAGCCCACACCAAGCAACTGACTTCAGCTGCAACAGAGTGCAAACCAGACAGCAAGATTCCTGACCAGTTACTCCACACAGCTAAAGATGCCTGGTGGAACTGAATCTTCAGGAGTCGTGTCCTGGTCAGCTCTATGATCACCTGTAGACATCACTGCCCTTCAACCTATGATGACTGCCACATGTTCTCGGGCCGTTAAAATGGCTCTGCATTCAGACGTCCCAGAGGAGGGATTTGTAGTAGATTTATAAAATTGTGGCAGTAATGTGATTAAGGTTAAAATGATCAGGAATGTGTTTCAGAGACACCAGGTGAACTAAAACTGGTTATCTAAACTGTGTTAAATTACAGTATTCCTCAGGGCATGTTTGGTGTCATTTGTATCCATATTTCATGGTGAACGATGTGGTGATATCATAAATATTATGAAATTTAGGGAATAACAGTTATCATATATGTTGCAATATGTGTTCTCTGCACCCACACACACACATACACACACACACAGACACACACACACAGACACACACACACAACCCCCTCTGGTTTGCAACAGGAAACTTCTCACCTTCCTATCCCCACGGCAACATACTAGGCCTGAAGGTGATATAATCCTATCATAGCACCATGGGGCTCCTCCTCCTGCCATAAAAACCTAGTGGTCCATCCCCATTTGGTATCCTGGTCACTATATACTTCAAAGAGACTCAGGGGTATATAAGGATATGCTTAGAGAAGAACGCTCTCTTTTTTTCTCTCTTGGCTCTTGGCTCTTCTCCCTTCTCCCTTCTCTCTCTTTTCTCTTTCTCTCTCTTCTCTCTCTCTCTCTTTTGCTTTTGGGACCATTCTGCTTCCGAGGTCCACAACTCCGATTGTAAGCCATTCTTTCCTCCACTTTATGTATTTTTCAATTATATCCCTATATTAAATGTATTTGCTATATTACTTCTAAACACTTTGTGTCCATGTTTGATACTTTTGTTGTGAATAACTTCCTAGACTAAAAGCAAAATACGTTAGACACGTTTAAAGTCAACCTCTGACAAGCTAAAGATACAGGTTAATACTTGCAAGTTCAAACAAAACCTCTGACAAGTAAAAAAGGCCTAGGCTTGCACGTTGATAGAAACCTCTGAGCTAACAAATTAATGGTTTAGTAAAGAAGTTATATAAAAGTCTCTGACGTAGGAACGTCATTCTAATGAAAACCTCACTCAAAGTTGCTTAAGAGCAAATATCAGTAGAACACTGAATGCTAACACTTCTAGCATGAACTAGAAGATTATTCTATTGGAGTCAGATAATCAATTAAATGGAGTCAGATATTTAAAGCATATATTAAAACACGCATTAACCTTCGCTGCACCTATTTCCGTCGTTGGTTATAGGAGAGCAGTGGGCTAAGTAATCACCTTTACATATTAGAGCCCTACACACACACACACACACACACACACACACACACACACACACACATATACACACACACACACACTACGATCATGGAAATGCTCCCTTAGCTATTAACTACTTAAACTGAACAGATTAAAAGAAATTAACTATAATTAACATTAATGTACAGTTTGCTTTTACACATTACATTCTACACCGCTTCACTAAGGCTGGATGCTAAAGCTGTCCCTATTGGATATATAGTGCACTACATAGGGTGTAGACTCCATTATGTCCCCCTATGTAGGGCACTTACACAGTGAGTAGGAAGCCATTTTGGATTCAGCCACTGTTAGCCGAGCAGCTCAGCTACAGCTTCAGTCTAATTTACCTCAGGTTTTAAAGCATTAAACTACCACAAAAAAAGACAAGAACGACCTTTTACTTTTAACTCTTTTAACTGTAGTAAATTATTTTCATGTACAGAAAGTTACCTCGGTCAGATAAGCGGGAAAAAGCTGGAATTCTTCTTTTCCCAGTTTTCACAAACTACAGGAGAAACCCGAAATAAGTCACTGCGTTATGAGTCGGTCAGTTAGAGAGGATTACCTGCGCCTGGCTTTATGCAGCGCTCCGTTTCGGTGTGTAGAACTCACCTGTGGACAGGGCTGCCAGGTCTGGCTCACAAAAGCAGCTCCAGAACTCGGTAATGTGAATCTCAGCACTGACTTAACGCTGCTTCTGCAGCCTGAGGAGAAGAAAGGAACGCCGCTCCGGTCGGGCGCAGAGCGATGACGTCATCTGATTTTTCCCGCCGCCTGCGCGTGAACACACTGGTGTCCCTTCATACTTCACCTCAGAGCTGATTGTTGAGGAAAACACCAACTTTACATAATCATACCTGGTCAGATCTCTACTGATGTACACAACTGCAACTTTGCTATAAAAAAAGAAAATAAAAATGTGCAAACACGGGCCTTTGCTTGCAAGTCAAACCTCTTAATTCTGAAAATGTTGGGACAGTATGGAAAATGCAAAACAAACAAACAAAGAAATCCAGTTCACCCTGTACTATACTGAAAACACATTATTAACACATTATTTGATGTTTTACTCTGTCAATTTAATGTATTTTTAAAAATATACACTCAATTAAAATCTGATGACTACAACACAATCCAAAAAAGTTGGGACAGTCGACTGTTTATCGCTGTGTAACATCACCTTTTCTTTTAATAACACTTATTAAGCTTTTGGGACTGAAGTCACCAATTGGTTAAGTTTAGCAAGTGGAATTTTATCCCATTCATCCGTTATCAGTGCTTAATTTGTAAATCTGCAGGTCCCGGAACAATAAGTCTGGAGGCATGTGAAAGGTCCCCAAACTTACAGACACGTAAAAGTGCTTCTAGAATCTCACGTAGCCAACGATATTCAGTGCTGATAGGTGGCCTGTGTAATTACTCACACTGGTACAGTGACATAATGAGTTTATAGCAGTGAGTATTCTCAGTACAAAAATAAACATTTATGGATCATACACGTTCTATCAGTTTATGTGCGTCACCTCAGTTAGCTACAAAACACATCTGCCCAAAGCACTTTGAAAACAACGCTACATTTCATACAGTAAGCCTCTTACAGTAAACTAACATTAACTGCACAACATAATCAAGAAATAGGCGTCTTACCTAACACAAAATATTCCACAAAGCCGTCCTGTCAGTGTCCTCCTCCTCTTCCCTGAGTCCTTTACGTATCCATGAGCACAAATGGCTCGGGATTGAACTTTGTAAGCGTTGGACCCACGATGTTCAAAAACATCAGAGATGAGATGGTGGGGATGAGAAGGGATTTGCGCTGCGAGCTACAAATTAGATTGATTTTGGACAAACCCTGTTCGCGCTCCACTGGAGATCGGTGTGGTGTTCACAGAATCCAACACCTGCCTCAGTCCTTCTGGAACTTTTTGTCTATTTGAGTCCCTGTACTCCCTAAAAGCCCGAATGTGGGCTGTTCACTCCCTTTAATTCCTGTCAGTCTCACTTTCAAATCCAGGCACAGGATAACATTTAGACTCATAAGCGCTTCTAAAAACCACAATAGGGTATAATGTTATCACTGCTAGTAGTGGGAACGGTTGTCAGACTGCTTCATCAGTGACCTGCAGCCGCTCGCTCTCCTGGACTCTTGCCTTTTTAGTACTTCGCTCCGTTTTCTCGCTGTTGTTGTTTTTGTTCTTAAAAAAATCCTGTTAATGATAACTGCTTTCTTTTCACCATGACACACTCTACAGCGTCTGCTACATGACTGTAGGCTTCGATTCGCGACATCGAATTCAGGTGAACTTTTGAACTTGAAATGAATACGTTATGTGAAAGAGGCTACTGATTGGCTGTTAGCAATATTTGAGCACCAGTAATATAAGATTAGCATTTTTATTGCAGTTTTTTTTTGTTGTTCTGTTTTACTTTTGGTGAATTAAAAACTAAAACTATTTGTTTTTATAATATTGCTGCGGGAGACTTTAAACATCCAGCTGTAGAGATGGCGGATCCACATAAAAAGGTTCCGGAACGCAGGTGTGCAATATTTTGGAGGTGCCAGATCCTGTTCCAGCAGGATCCGGCTCAAATTAAGCACTGTCCATTATGCATTTCTTCAGCTTCGTTGCCTTATTTTGCGCTTCGTAATGCGCCACACATTCTCAATGGGAGACAGGTCAGGACTGCAGGCAGCACCTGCACTCTCTGCTTACGCAACCATGCGCTTGTAATCCGGGCAGAATGTGGTTTGGCGTTGTCCTGCTCTGGATGGCAGCATATGCTCCAAAATGTGTACATATCTTTCTGCATTAATGATGCCCTCACAGATATGTAAGTTCCCCATGCCATTGGCACTGACATGCCCCCATACCATGACAGATGCTGGCTTTTAGACCTGACGCTGATAACATCTTGGATGGTTCTTTTCCTCTTTGGCCTGGCGAACACGAAAGTTTTTAAGACAGTGACGTCTGAGGGATCGGAGATCACACGCATTCAGAAGAGGTTTTCGGCCTCGCCCTTTACGCACTGAGATTTGACCGGATTCCTTGAATCTTTTAATTATATTGTGCACTGTAGAAGGTGAAATGCTGAAATGCCCAAAATCCTACCGATTTGCCTTTGCGGAATGTTGTTCTCAAAGTGTTGGATCATTCACTGACGCATCTGTTGATATAGAAGAATTTCGTCGATCAAACTATGATTTAAATATGATTGTTATGTAACGCATCTGGTCCAATCAAAAGTTAAAACAATCAGAGTGATAAGAAATGTTTTAATCCATCAAACGCCTAATAATGATTGTGAAATGTATTTCAATCATGAAGAGAGAGTGACAATGTTAAATCAGCACTTAAACATGATTATGTTGTAATAGTACATGGAATATTTTATTAATCAGAAAATCATGAGAGAATATTCATGTGGGTGAAACTAGGACAAATTGATGTAACTCCACCTTGTGGGAAATCACTGAACACATTCCTCACTCACAGCTTGTATCTTTTTCTTCCGAGCTCCCCAATTTGTTATCTGTCATTTGTTAGTGTGTATCCACTATTACTGACAAAGCTTTATGAGTGGGCCATTGTTCAAACTGCAGAAGCTAGAGAAATACAGAATGTCGTACACAAAGGACTGTGTACCCTAATGTGCAAGTTGTGTTGAGCAAGGCCACCTGTGTTAGAGGAGATGTACCAATGTTCAAGGATATGTTTGTGTGTGTGTGTGTGTGTGTGTGTGTGTGTGTGTGTGTGTGTGTGTGTGTGTGTGCCTCAGTATCTCCAGTGTACAGTGTGGATTCTCCAGTCCAGCAGAGAGCAGCTTCACTCCTGAATCCTGCAGGTTATTGTTCCTCAGGTCCAGTTCGCTCAGTCTGGAGGAGTTTGAGCTGAGAACTGAGGACAGAACTCTACAGCTTTCCTCTGTCAGATCACACTCACACAGACTGGAAGAGAAATGATGAAATATCAGAAGTCTGATCTCAAACACACAAACACAGCCATAATCCAGCTAAAGTTGATGATGTAACAGAAATGTGAGTGTGTTTCTCTCACACACAGAAATCAGAGGACAGGACGCCACATCAGCACATTTACAGGAGCAGCCACGTCTTTCTGCACTCCACAATCTCTCAGCTACAGTTTATTATAACACCATTAGCTCATCTACATAACACACACATGTGAGAACGAGCAGCTACACACACTACACTCTGATCTGTCTTCAAGTTTCTACAACCAACACTGCAGATATAGTGCATTTTATTACAGAAAATAAAGAGAGAGAGAGAGAGAGAGAGAGAGAGAGAGAGACAAGCAGAAGTGTTAGAGGTTTTATAGGAGACTCTCCAGGGCATGGATTGCCTTACACCAGTGATTAATGTTAACCTCATTAGCAGCATTAATTGGGGCTGAACATATGGATAAAAGTGCTGGATGCCAGGATTCCGGACTTGCTGTTTTGTGTTTCGGCCACTAGAGGTAGGTGTTCCCCATGCTGTGTTCCCCCTGTCTGTCATCAGTGTTATTGATGTCTCCTGTGTCTCATTCCCCTGTGTATATTAATCAGATTTAGGGAGTAACAGATTACATGTAACAGTGTTACGTAATCAGGATACAAAAAACTGGTAACTGTAATCCGTTACAGTTATGCCAAAGAACAAGGTCATCAGATTACAGGTACATTTTGTAAAAAATGGGAATACTATCAGGATTACTATTGCAGGACTCCAGACTGCGTCTAAAAAGGTCGGATTTGAGACCAAAAATATTACTTTGCGAATGATATTTTTGCTGAGACTTTTTAAAACAATCCTCATCTCTGTTGAGCACCAATGCTGAGGGCACACCTGCTAATAAAAAAGCAGGCTCCAGTTGTGCCAGCATGAGAGAGAGAGAAAACGACGGAGACACAGAGGATCATCTTTCCGTGTCAATCAGTGAACACCCAAGTAAAAGTGCAGAAAGACATTTTAAGACTTCTTGGATTCAGGAGTGTGCATGGCTCAGGTATGATCATCACACACAGAAAATGTTTTGTGACTGTTTCCTTAGTTTCCTCGCTTGGTGTTTAATGTTGTGATGCCAGTCTGTTGTGTCTCATGTAAGTTCCCCTGGTTTTTTTAGGAGTACTTATATTTGAGTCCGTCTTTGCGCTTGAGTTCATCACCTCCCCCGTGGCTCACTGGTATAAACTGTGCTGTTAAGTATGTTCTGTGCAAATAATTAAAATGAATCAACTGGTGATCAGGGCTGCGAGATTAATGTTGAATGCTGGAGCACACAGCATCCCAATCCAAACCTGGCTCTAAATCTGGACCTCACCACCGTATACGGTCCAGAGGAAGTGGCAGATAAGAGGCTTTTAGTACAAACTAATAGAGCAGAGATACCCTGCCCTTGTTCTTCTTCTGCACAGTGAATAGTTTACAGATAGGATGAAGGGGTAGTGGGTGTTGCAGTGGTACACCACATGCTCTGAGGAGGAGTGCAGAAGATCAAACTGATTCCCAATTTGGTTAAAGAGGTGTAGACCTTTGTCATCATAGATGTCCTTCAGATAGTGAACAGCTGTATTACCCCAGTGAGCTGTAGTAATGGGTTTCCCTCCAATTAGTGTCCCTCTATTGTTGAATATAGCTGATAGTGTGCTACTTACATGATATTTTACAGCCTTTTACAACTAATCACCACATCTGAATAAGATGGGATATAATGGGGTCCAGGCACAGCTGGCACTGCTTATTATACATCTTAACAAAAAGGATATCTTGAAGTTTTCAGGGGTTTACCATGTTCTGCTCACCAATAAGAGACAGGAGTTTGGGGGTTGAGTCAAGTGAGAGGAAAATTCCAAATCCTAAGTACTTGAAAGTGTTGAACAATGGGAACAGCAGCTGGAATAAATGATGCTATGGCAGATTCATTTAATGGTGAAATGGCAAATTTTGAGCAGTTAATTTTAAAGCCAGATAGGCATCCAAACTCCTCACAGATGGTTAAAAGATGAGGTATAGACTCTGTAGGATTTTCCAAAACGCTAACACATCATCAGCATTTAAAGCTAAGTGATGGTGAGTATCATGAACAGAGATGGGTAGCACCTTGGAAGACTGGTGAATCATCTGAGATAAAGGCTCAAGAGAAAGAGTGAAAAGTGCTGGACTAAGGGGGCCCCCTGGTGTGATGAGCTAGAAACTGGAAACAGAGAAGAGTAGATGTGTCCCGTTCACACAGATGCAGAGGGATTGGCATATAATACTTTAACCATATGGATAAACTTTCCCTGAAGCCCATCGTTTTAAGGACTGACCATAAGAAAGACCATTCCAACCTGTCGAAAGCTTTCATAGCGTCGAGAGATAACACTGCTACAGGAGCATTCATATGTGCTGCAGCATCCATTATGTGAAGATGTCTGATGTTATCTGATGCTAGTCTAGATTTAATAAATCCTGTCTGATCACAGATTACTAATGTTGGCATGTGGTGCTGAAGGTGACGGGCAAGTAGTTTGGTGTAGATTTTAAGGTCAGAAGTCAGAAGACTGAGAGGTCGGTAACTGGCACAATCAACTGGGTCCTTATCTTTTTTCAAGAATAAGGATATTAGGGCTGTATATTAACTTCCCTTAAAAATCTGCCCATTTCTATGGAGTAGTTAATCATATTCATGAGAAATGAGCCTATTTATCCCAGAGGTACATCCCTTCAGTCCAAGCTAGATAGCTGAGGAGGTTTAACTCACTTAGAAAATTGTCCCATCTCTCCTGATGTAGTAATATTTCTGATGTGTATAAGCTGGAATAAAAAGATGGGAAACTATCATTTATCTCTTTAGGATGAGGGGTAATATTACCATTTGGAGTCTTAATGGCAGGAAGGTCTTCAAACTGCTCACTAGTTCTAATTCTCATAGTTAAGAGATGACTGGGTCTGGCACCTTGGAAATAGTAGCACTGTCTAGTCCTATGGGTCTGAAACTCTGAACGCTGATTTAGAATATCATTTATTTCTTTTTGGACCAGATCTCTCTGTAGTGCCACTTGTTCTGAGAAGCCATGCTTGGTGTTTCAGCAAGGAGGAGTTTAACCTCCATCTGATGGCCCGCTTGGACAAGCTGTTTAAGGAGGCAGAACAAAAAACCCCTTTGTGATCTGACAAAGCTATCGGGAGCAAGATGACATGACTGATGCTGTGAAAGAGTTGTGGAGAGGAGAAAAGAACATCAATTCAGGAGAAACATCTGTGCCTAGCTGAAAAGAAAGAGTAATCCTTAACTGTAGGGTTTATTAATCTCCAAGTATCTACAAGTCCTAAGCTACTAGCAAAGCTTAGGAATACAGAGATGTGGCTCGCTGCTGTTCTCTGAACTTCGATAAGCTGGAACTATGGAGCACCGAGTCCCATATCACGTTAAAGTCTCCGCCTACTATTAAGGAATAATGAGGTAATTTTAGCATTTTCTGGGTAATTGTATCCTAGAAGGTTTTGTCAGATGTGTTTGGAGCAGACACAGAGATTAGAGCAGTATTCCTGCTGTTGAGTTCTATCTTAGCAAATTGTTTAAAAAAAGGAGTTAATCAGTTCTCCACCATATAGTTACCCCAGCTAGCCTCAGCAGGCCCAGTCCAAGCACAGTCGCCCCAGCGAGCTAGAGCCAGCCCCGCCTATGTAGTATCTGGGGACATTTGTAGAATCGCGCCGCTAGCAACCGTTTCCTAACAGGCCGAAGCTAGCAATTAGCCTAGCTAACCCGGCTCAGGCGGCTAGGAGGGCGGTCCAGTGGAAAAGGAAAAAAAGAGAAGTTAATCTCATAGTTAATCTCAGAGCAAACGGTCTAAACAGCCATCATGTTTAGTCGGTCACGTGACTCCCCCTGTTTTGGAGGTTTTTGAAACCGAGTGCAACAGCACAAGCAGCGGTGGTAAGAAAAACACACAGAATGGTATGAAGGGTGAAGTCTAACGAGCCCAGAGCTGTAGATTCAAGGTGATGCCAGGTGATTACACAGAGGGACACGCCCCCTACATTTGAGCTTAATTTGGGCTAGAATGTTTGATCCGGTTTGGGTGACGTGTCCGGTAAACGTCATCAGCAGTGGTGTTACGGACGCAGTCGCCAGTGTAATGAACGTGAGCAAGGTGGACTATTTACTCACCATCACTTTCCCTAAAATGTGTTTGGAGGCGAAACTAAAAGTTGATAGATTGAGCACACATTGTCTAATCAAAGTACAAATGACGCAAAAGGACAGATGACAGAACTGTAAGTTTAGTGTTTTTTAGTTTAAACAAAAGAGTTACAGCTTTTCTGTTTACCGTGTTTGTTATTCAGAGGAAACGCAGCATGAACCCAGTCGAGCATCACGCACTTAAACCACTAAACATTATAAACCACTAATGAAGCTCCACATCTACTTTAACTGTGTGTGTGTGTGTGTGTGTGTGTGTGTGTGTGTGTGTGTGTGTGTGTGTGTGTGTGTGTGTGTGTGTACCTCAGTATCTCCAGTGTACAGTGTGGATTCTCCAGTCCAGCAGAGAGCAGCTTCACTCCTGAATCCTGCAGGTTATTGTTCCTCAGGTCCAGTTCTCTCAGTCTGGAGGAGTTTGAGCTGAGAACTGAGGACAGAACTCTACAGCTTTCCTCTGTCAGATCACACTCACACAGACTGGAAGAGAAATGATGAAATATCAGAAGTCTGATCTCAAACACACAAACACAGCCATAATCCAGCTAAAATTGATGATGTAACAGAAATGTGAGTGTGTTTCTCTCACACACAGAAATCAGAGGACAGGACGCCACATCAGCACATTTACAGGAGCAGCCACGTCTTTCTGCACTCCACAATCTCTCAGCTACAGTTTATTATAACACCATTAGCTCATCTACATAACACACACGTGAGAACGAGCAGCTACACACACTACACTCTGATCTGTCTTCAAGTTTCTACAACCAACACTGCAGATATAGTGCATTTTATTACAGAAAATAAAGAATTATACAACTCTACACTACCAGTTAATAACATGCCAATACTAGTGGTACTTTACAGTCAGTTATATGTTGAATTCCACAGAGACGGTAAAACAGTTGGTGTGTGTTGTTCTCCATGCTCGTACAGTTACAAATCTGTCACCTGGAGACCTCTGATTTTACACACACACTGGTTCAGGTGTTTGGTGTGGACCCGAGTACAGGTGGAGTGTTCACATATGTCCAAACAGATCCAATCTAAAGAGAAAGTTTGATCGGTCCAAACCAAACAAGGTAGGTGTGAAAGTGTCCTTCTCTCTCACATGTGTCCCTCAGTGCAGATAGGGCTGTGTGATATGGTGATACATATCATAGGACCAGAAGATAGAATAATGAACAATGTCTATTGATAGATTTTTTCCTATATCCTCTATATCACCAATCTCACATTTTGTGTTCATATTGTTCCCATTTTGACAGTGTTGTGTTTTTCTTCTTCTCATTGGTGAACTTCTGTTCAATGTCACTTTCAAATAAAAGAAGAAAATAAAAAGTGCCTTTCACCATTGGTTTAGTTCACAAAACAATCCAAAAGCAGTCATGAATACATGCAGTTATTTTGTACAGATTTTTCCATCAGTTTTAGAGAAAAGGTAATAAATGGTGATATAAGATTGTGTCCATATGGCCCAGCCCTCAGTGCAGACATAACGTGTTAGTGTAAAAAGTCCAACAATCTTCTGGAACAGTACCAGAGGTTTGTTTAAAGATGATTAGAGTAACTATTAACAAGCATTAATCCAAACAGTGCAGTTCAGTCTTACATTAAAATAACAAACCATGCAGTAATACATTTATAAATAAAAATACTCACTCAGCTTTTCTGGAGGCTTTGACCACTGGCAGCAGCTTCAGAAGACATTCCTCTGATGGGTCATATCTACTCAAATCAAACTCATCCAGATCCTGTTCTGAGTTCAGTAACACAAACACCAGAGCTGACCACTGAGCAGGAGAGAGTCTGGTTCCTCTGAGACGACTGTTACCTCCTCTGTTCAGGTAAGTTTGTACTTCCTGCACTAGAGAATGATCGTTCAGTTCATTCAGACAGTGGAACAGATTGATGGATTTCTCTGGAGATGGATTCTCCCTGATCTTCTCCTTGATGTACTGGACTGTTTCCTGTTTGCTGTGAGAGCTGCTTCCTGTCTGTGGCATTAAGCCTCATAAGAGAGTCTGATTGGACTCCAGTGAGAGACCAAGAAGGAAGCGGAGGAACAGGTCCAGGTGTCCATTCTCACTCTGTAAGGCCTTGTCCACTGCACTCCTGAGGAAATCAGACATGTTTGACTTTCTGAAAAGATCAGACAGATCAGTGGTTTGTTGTTGTGTTACATTTCTGCTGATGAAGGAGAGAAATGTGTAAAGCAGCTAGAAATTCCTGAACACTCAAATGTACAAAGCTGAACACCTTCCCCAGGTGAAGCCCAAACTCCTCTCTGAAGATTTGGGTACACACTCTGAGTACACTGACACTTCTCTCACATTGTAGGGCTAAAATATATAAAGATAATTACTTAGCCCACTGCTCTCCTATAACCAACGACGGAAATAGGTGCAGCGAAGGTTAATGCGTGTTTTAATATATGCTTTAAATATCTGACTCCATTTAATTGATTATCTGACTCCAATAGAATAATCTTCTAGTTCATGCTAGAAGTGTTAGCATTCAGTGTTCTACTAATATTTGCTCTTAAGCAACTCTGAATAAGGTTTTCATTAGAATGACGTTCCTACATCAGAGACTTTTATATAACTTCTTTACTAAACCATTAATTTGTTAGCTCAGAGGTTTTATTCAACGTGCAAGCCTAGGCCTTATTTTACTTGTCAGAGGTTTTATTTGAACTTGCAAGTATTAGCCTTTTTCTTTAGCTTGTCAGAGGTTGACTTGAAACGTGTCTAACGTATTTTGCTTTTAGTCTAGGAAGTTATTCACAACAAAAGTATCAAACATGGACACAAAGTGTTTAGAAGTAAGATAGCGAATACATTTAATATAAAGATACAATTGAAAAATACATAAAGTAGAGAAAAGAATAGCTTACAATCAGAGTTGTACACCTCAGAAGCAGAATGGTCCCAGCCGTAGGAGAAAGCGAGAGAGAGAGAGAGAGAGAGAGAGAGAGAGAGAGAGAGAGAGAGAGAGAGAGAGAGAGAGAGAGAAGCCAAGAGCGGAGCTAGAAGAGCAAAAAAGGGGCTGTTCTTCTCTAAGCATACCCTTATATACCCCTGAGTCTCTTTGAAGTATATAGTGACCAAGATATCAAATGGGGATGGACCAATAGGGAGCCCCATGGTGCTATGGTAGGATTAGATCACCTTCAGGCCTAGTATGTTGCCGTGGGGGTAGGAAGGTGATAAGTTCCCTGTCGCAAACCAGAGGGGGTTGTGTGTGTGTGTCTGTGTGTGTGTGTGTGTGTGTGTGGGTGCAGAGAATATATATTGCAACATATATGATAACTGTTATTCCCTAGATTTCATAATATTTATGATATCACCACATCGTTCACCATGAAATATGGATACAAATGACACCAAACATGCCCTGAGGAATACTGTAATTTAACACAGTTTAGATAACCAGTTTTAGTTCATCTGGTGTCTCTGAAACACATTCCTGATCATTTTAACCTTAATCACATTACTGCCACAATTTTATAAATCTACTACAACATCGATGCCACACTCGCTCAGGTCTTCCTCATAGAAGATCAGGTTTCCTTTCTCCAGCTGTTAGAAAGCCAGTTTTCCTAGTGCCAGGATACTCTCTCTGGTCTGCTGAGGATCAGGGTCACATTTCTGATGGTACTTTTGGTCCTTGTGTTTGATCTGAAAGATCAGGAAGTGTGTGAACATCTGAGTCAGAGTCTTGGGGATCTCTCCACTCTCTGCTCCACCCAACATTCTCTCTAGAACAGTGGCTGAGATCCAGCAGAAGACTGGGATGTGGCACATGATGTAGAGGCTTCTTGAAGACTTCATGTGTGAGATGATTTTATTGGCCAGGCTCTGATCACTGATCCTCTTCCTGAAGTACTCCTCTTTCTGAGGATCACTGAACCCTCGTACTTCTGTTACCTGATCTACACACTCAGGAGGGATCTGATTGGCTGCTGCTGGTCGAGAGGTTATCCAGAGGAGAGCAGGGGGAAGCAGGTTCCCCTTGATGAGGTTTGTCAGCAGCACATCCACTGAGGCTGACTCTGTCACATCACACAATCTCTCATTCTTCTGGAAATTTAGAGGAAGTCGACACTCGTCCAGACCATCAAAGATCAACACCACTTTGTAGGAGTCTATTAATTGTAGTTTTCTAATTTCTGGGAAAAAGTGATGAAGAAGATTCAGACTGAGATGTTCCTGCTTCATCAGATTCAGCTCTCTAAAGGGAAGTGGAAACATGAAGGTGACGTCCTGATTTGCTTTTCCTTCAGCCCAGTCCAGAATGAACTTCTGCACAGAGACTGTTTTTCCAATTCCAGCAACTCCTTTAGTCAGCACACTTCTGATGGACTTGTCTTTAAAGAGCTCATTACATTTGATGGGTGTCTCCTGTGTTGCTGGTCTCCTGGACGCTGTCTCAATCTGTCTCACCTCATGTTCATTATTGACATCTCCACTCCAACCCTATGTGATGTAGAGATCTGTGTAGATCTCATTCAGAAGAGCTGAGCTTCCATGCTGTGAGATTCCTTCATTAATTCTTTTAAACTTCTCTCTCAAGTTGGATTTCAGCTTTGTCTGATACACAATGGCCACAGACTCTAATAAACAAAGTAATAACAGTTTTAATGTAAAATCACTGAGCACAATATAAAATGTGAAGTTCTTTCAAATGCTGCTGTTCATTCTTGATTCATGTACTAAATATTACTGAAGGAACAGGACCATTGTACAGAGGAACCACAAGCTGGACCACGAACAGAACAGAAAAGCACCAGATGTACATGATACTAAACTCAAACTTCAAACTAAAAGTGTTCATATCTAACACTATTTCCTCTCTCTAAAGTGAACCTGATGGAATAAAGCCATGACTCAGAGCTCTTACTGTTCTGCAGTGTGTTAGCGAGATCTGTGTGCTTCATGTTCTTCAGGACGTGCAGTGTGATCTTCAGCGCTCCCTCTCTGACACTGTGCAGATCCTCCTCATCCTCCACCTCCCTCTCAGTGCATGCTGGGTAATCTGGACTCAGGAGCTTCCTAAACCTCTTCAGCTCATTCTTTATCAGAGTGATGACTTTGTGTTCCAGCTCCTGGTTAGAAACACACAGGAACAGATCTAAATATTAGAACGTTACACAGTGAGAGATGCTTTTATTTTATCAAAAGAAGAAAAGTCTCTTTCTATTACCACAGTTACAACTGAAATTCTGTCTGATTACCCATAATGCAGCTGCACATCCATTAACCTGTAAACTGTCATTATCTTAAATAAAAACCTGCAACCTGCTCACACACAAGTTACACACATTAAAAAGACACACACCTTGAATATGGAGTCCAACTGATTTCTGCTGATGTTTGATTTCTTCTTTTGTGGTCTGTGAACAAAACACATGATGTAATATGGACTATATGTTTTCATAGCTGCACAACACACACTAATAAATACAGAGACAAATATTTAACACTATCCTCTTAACACAATACACTGAGTTCAGGATTTCCTCACTGACACTAACATGTTTAGAAACAAATGTTTGAATGAATGAATAAAATAGTTGTATAGTCATTAATGTCCCAGGTGTAAATGTTGTTGTGTAGCACCACAGACCCTCCAGCTCAGGGACTGCAGGCTGAACTGAACTCTTAAAGCAGTTTTCCTCACTGCCAGTCCGAGAGCTGCAGCACTGCACAGTTTAGTGTTTTACTGCTTCAACACCTGATAAAGCTCATGAAGGGCTTCATAATGAGACCAGTGAGTTTGATCAGGTGGAACACTGCTGTAAAACACCTCACTATACTGACCTCACATCAGGAGAACTGACTCTGTCTCTGAAGTTATCTGGCTCTCCCATTGACTGGTCACTCTTCATGGACTCTTCATTTTTACTCCTGAAATGCTTTACTTTCCCCTCGACACAAAACGGAGCTGCTGACTTTCACTTTCACTGTCTACCTGTTTATTCTGCAGAGGGGGAGGGGCAGTGACACAGACAGGTTATAATCACACACACACACACACACACACACACACTGTCACAGAGGCGTGGTGCTGGTTTATTTATCAATGATGGATTGACTGCTCAAAATAAATCAGTAAAAAATACATATATTTATATAAATATACAGGGTTGTGCTGGGAAAGTACATCTCTATCAGGAAAACTACTTCTCCTAGGGCTGATGTGAACTCCCTGCTTGTGGATATGGGGACCAACTTCCACCCCAAACTCCACCACTTCTGCAGGTGTTCACACAATAGCAAAGTTCATTACAATATAAATGAACCAATAAACAAACATATAAATAAATCATTAAATACATGTCCATGTAAACATCCCACACTGATATAAACCTTGGAAATTACATCTGTGATTTACTTTTGCAGCATTTCTTTATACCTAACATCCCCATGTTTGTTCTGCCCCACCACCATCACCTGGTATGAAATTCAGGAATTTCTAACAAAAAGTGCTGTTAATCCTCCAACACTATTGGGCCCTGAGAGCCACCGTACCCAGGAAGTGGAACACAGAATTCAGGGTAGGTGTGGGTTTAGTGTGGGCCAGTGTGGGCAGGGCAAACCCACACTAATCCCACATGGGCCCCAAATTAAATGGACTTCAAATTACACCTGGTTATGCTGTCACCTTGCTGTGGTTCAGAATTAATTAATTAATTTTATTAATACCAAAGTTACATCCTGTTTAGTATGAAATTCCCTCTCTTTGTTTCACTGGAGGATCCAGGGGTGGAGCCAGTGCTGAAATCTGATTGGCCCCTGAAGGGGCCCTGTCCTGTCACTCATCACTGATCTACATCAGAGCTCTCCATCAGCTGTCGGTTCATTTGAAATTCAACTCTTGTACCGATTTCTTTCCACCGCATCTCGTAATGGCTGCTGCTCAGACACTGTGTTTTCATCGCCCTCGTCCACTTAAGCTTCAATGGTAAGGACCTATTCAACACTTTAACTAACGTCTCAAAGGACATTAGTGCTACTGTCACTTATCTTCTCTTTGTCTAATGTTAGGAAGCTAGTTAGCTACAACAACACACTAGTTAGTTTATTAGCTAGTTAGCTAGGCTAAGCAATGTTTAATGGTAGCTAGTTAGCTAGGCTAAGCAATGTTTAATGGTAGCTAGTTAGCTAGGCTAAGCAATGTTTAATGGTAGCTAGTTAGCTAGGCTAAGCAACGTTTAATGGTAGCTAGTTAGCTAGGCTAAGCAACGTTTAATGGTAGCTAGTTAGCTAGGCTAAGCAACGTTTAATGGTAGCTAGTTAGCTAGGCTAAGCAACGTTTAATGGTAGCTAGTTAGCTAGGCTAAGCAACGTTTAATGGTAGCTAGTTAGCTGGCTAATTAGTTAGGTTTCACACATTAGGTCACAGCTGCACAGTTCAGGGAAGTAAAATATTGTGGCTGACACATAAACCCTGTAATGTTTGGTCCTGCCACACAGCCACAGTCATTAACTGTTGTAAATAAAACTAAGGCCTGGTTCACAGATACTCCGTGTGCAGTACGTATTGCAGTACGTATGCAGTGTGGAAGCAGCACGCGCTCATTGACGTGTTTGCAGTGTGCAGCTGATCCACGGTGGAACACATTCAGAAAAGGACATGAAGGTGGAGGGTGACTGGACTTTGAATGAAGTTCAGAGCAACACAGTACAGTAATACAATCTTTCATAGACATATTCATGTTTAAACACAATAAATATAAACAATGTAATATTCCAGTCATTACTTCTGTATAGATTTATATATTCTGTTGCTCAAGCAAGTGGCAAAACATTTAAACATGGTGTCATCTCATGTGGTTTAGTGTGTTGTTTTATGTAGCACATGGTCCTGGAGGAGCGTGGTTTCATTTCACTGTGTACTGTACCAGCTGTATATGGCTGAAATGACAATAAAAACACTTGAACTTGAACTAATGGTTCAGGTGATGGAAGAGAGAGAGCCAACAGACATTAGTAAAGGAGAGGGGACTTGTTCTTTCTTTCTTTCTTTTTAATGCTTAACATGTTAACAAATAAATCTGTTGCTGTTTTAATTCTTTGAAAGCAGTAAAATTTGATGTTAGTCAATAAATGATGATGTGGGCTTATCTGAAACACACACAGGCTTAAATGCTGCCATCACACTAATGAAGCTTATGTCAGACTTTTGATTTATTTCATGAAATATATTTATTTTACATTCTAAAATGTAGATGAACCAATGAATACATTTCCAAATGAAAGATTAAGCTCACTTTTCCCCAATAGATCTCCCCTATAAATCAGATCAATATGGGAAATACCTGAAAACAGGCTTTGAGGGGGTTAATGTGCAAACTTACCCTCAGTAAATAAAAAATGCTTAATAAATTATACTACTGAAATATTAAATAATAGTTTTTTATGTAGATTGTTAAATTGTTTAACTCTGATATTAAATTCAACCCCATGGTTACTGTTTGTAATAACCTATTAAACTGGTCATTGCTGGATTTAAACAGATCTTTTGGTGTGATGGTCTATCAATCTGAAATGAGCACTCTGTAGTAGATTAAGCTTCTCTTGGCTCAGTTCGAGTCACTGATCTTTTAAACCTGGAGTGGAGATATGCTAAGTTTGTGGAATAAACTGAATAAAGTTTTATTGGCCATATAGAGGACCTTACTGTGAACTGAAGTGGGTTTGATCATCGATCAGGGATTTGAAATGTCAAGTTTATAACAGATTAAAAATTATATCAATTATATTGACAGATCATGTGACTCTGAACTGCAATGACTTTAAAATTGTCCAGTGAAATGAATGAATGTTTATTGTGAGCATAGAGGAGCTGAGTGTGAACTGATGTGAGTGGGATTTAGATTCGAAATGTCAAAAGTGTAAACACACAAACATGAACGCTGGAAGCCTACAGATTTCATTTATCTCATGAAGATGCACAGTAAATGATTTCTGTTGTTTTCACAGTATTACACTGTTTTTCTCACAGTTTCTTGATGTATAAGTTGTGTACAGTATGTTACTGTAGATATTGTTGTTTTCACAGTATTATTGTTGTATTCTCAACAGTTCAGTACTGTGTACACAGTTTACATGTTATTGTAGATTTTCAATGCATTCTGGGAAATGATCAGTTACTGTACGTTTAAATACAGTAGTGCAAATTGCCCGTGAAAGACACCACACAAAAATTTGCAGGTAAAATTGATAGCCAAATATTCTTACATAAAACATCGCGTATTACGTCATCACGTTGGCAAGGTCACGTGTGACATAGGCGGAATTACCTACCCAGTGTTTACAAAGCAAACATGCAAAGACTAACAAATGCCCTGTACAACAACAACAAAAAAGGTACAACAACGATGTTTGTTAGTCTTTGTTTGTTAGTCTGTGTTGCATGAGAGCACATTCGAAAGAGTTTTTTTGTCGTGTCCAATACTCGTCGTGTCGGTGCATCGTGTCTCTTCTCTGCCGACCTGGAACGTGCTTCGTCATCTGGTGAGGAATAAATCTTAATATTTTTATGCATACAGGAATTCTAGTAGCATAACTTTATTGTTAGTTTAGAATAACTGACCGCGACTTTGATATTCAAGGTATTTAATTTACTCTCCACATTTTACTAATGTATAAGCTGTGTACAGTATGATACTGTAGAGTTCAGAAATGTTACTGTTTAAATACAGTAATACGAACTGAGCGCGAAAAACAACCACAAACTGCCATTTTGTGAAGGAAACTTCAGTTCTCTCAGCAACTTTGAGAGAGCCTTTGCCTCGAGTTACTGTGTCTGTCTGTAAAGTTTTCATCATAAATATCTGGTTAGTGATGAATCTTCGTTTTCTGCAAACCAAAATGTCAGTAACAGCGTTAACGTTAGTTTAAAAGAAGTTCAAGTTCAAGTTCAGTTTATTTGTATAGTGCTTTTAACAATGGACATTGTCCCAAAGCAGCTTTACAGAAGTATATAAATTCAGGACATAGATTTTAAATTTATGAATTTATCCCCAGTGAGCAGCCAGAGGCGACAGTGACAAGGAAAAACTCCCTGAGATGATATGAGGAAGAAACCTTGAGAGGAACCAGATTCAAAAGGGAACCCATCCTCATCTGGGTGACACCGGATAGTGCGATTATAAATAAATAAATCTCTTCTATAAATGTACCAGTACCACACGGTCAGATAGCAGTTGTGAGACCATGAAAAATTCATTACAGTTTTTATATGATGTCTGTTTTGTTGAACTTCTCCACTGTAATCTCAATGATCTTTAGGCTGCACCGTGTGGGGCCTCAGCAGCAGCATGTGACTTCAATTGATGAGGTCTCCAACCAGAAGTAGGGCATCAGGATGGATCGGGCAGGTCCAGAGAGCAGAAGAGGTCGGGATCACTGGCACCTCAGGAGTATCATGTGTAGCTCGACAGAAGGAGAGAGAGAGAGAGAGAGAGTGAGTGAGAGAGAGAGAGAGAGAGAGAGAGAGAGAGAGATCGATCATTAGGTATGATTATTGTTCCGTAATGGTTAAGGACAGTGTACTTTGCGTAAGTGAAAGCAGGGACTCTGGCAAGACTAGCTTATGACAGGATAACTGAAAGGGAGAGCCAGAAGGTAACACAGACATGAGGGCTCCCTGGGACAAGGCAGCCAGCCACTCCACTATCAACAAACCTTGGTGGACGCCTGAAGGTGGGGGGGTGACAGCATCCAGACATCCCAGTTCACCACAACACATTATGCCTGTGAGACCTCTAGATCTGCTCCTTTACCTAAGGAAAAAAACTATTTACAAAAACTATTTACAAAAACCTTGACTAAACAAATACGTTTTCAGCCTGGACTTAAACACTGAGACTGTGTCTGAGTCCCAAACACTAATTGGAAGGCTGTTCCATAACTATGGGGCTTTGTAAGAGAAAGCTCTTCCCCCTGCTGTAGCCTGCACTATTTGACGTACCGACAAATAGCCTGCACCTTTTGATCGAAGTAGGCGTGGCGGATCATAAAAGACCAAAAGTTCGCTTAGGTACTGTGGCGCGAAGCCATTTAGCGCTTTATAAGTCAATAGTAGTATTTTATAATCAATGTGAAATTTCACTGGGAGCCAATGCAGTGTGGATAAGATAGGGGTGATGTGGTCATATCTTCTGGTTCTAGTAAGGTCTCTTGCAGCTGCATTCTGTACTAACTGGAGTTTGTTTATGCTCCTACTGGAACATCCAGACAGTAAGGCATTACAGTAATCCAACCTAGAGGTGACGAAAGCATGGACTAATTTTTCTGCATCATGTAGTGACAATATATTTCTTATCTTAGCAATATTTCTGAGGTGAAAGAAGACTGTCCTAGTAATATTATCTACGTGGGCATCAAAGGAAAGACTGGAGTCAATAATCACGCCAAGGTCTTTTACTGCTGCACATGATGAAACAGAAAGGCCATCCAGAGTTACTATGGAATCAGAAAACTCAAAAATCAAAAAAGGGGAGTAAAGCACTCTAATCGTTGATCTGATATTGCTATATTATTATCTACAGGGTTAGTTTGACTGTCTGGTTTTAAATTAATAGTCTGAATTTCTTGTCTAATATTTTCAATTTTGCCAATAAAAAACTCATGAAATCATTGCTGCTATATAATGATTGTGTGCCTGTTTCTGTGGGGGTTTTATTCCTAGTTAATTCTGCTATAGTATTAAATAAGAATCTGGGATTATTTTTGTTATCTTCAGTTAAGGTAGAGAGATAGACTGATCTAGCAGCACTAAGAGATTTCCTATAGTTCAGGAGGCTCTCCTTCCATGCTGTTTGAAATACTACCAATTTGGTTTGATGCCATTTATGTTCTAATTGTGGAGTGATCTGTTTTAAGGTGCGTGTGTGATCATTATACCAGGGTGCTAGCTTTTTCTCTCTAATTATTTTTCTTTTAAGTGGAGCTACCTTATCTAACGTGTAGCGGAACATTGACTCTAAGCTTTCAGTCGCCTGATCAAGTTCTATGGGATCAGATGGTGATCGAATCATAGTTGATATCTCTGGGAGGTTATTGATAAAACTCTGTGCAGTAGCTGAAGTGAATGTACGTTTGACACAGTAGCGTGGTAAAGTGCATATATTATGATCAATGCACAATTTACACGAGATGAGATAATGATCTGAGATAATGATCTGAGATAATGATCTGAGATAGCTTCAGACTGCGGAAATGTGACTATATTTTCTATATTTAATCCGTATGTTAGTATAATGTCAAGAGTGTGACCACCATTATGAGTGGGTCCTATTACATTCTGATTGACCCCTACTGAATCTAAAATAGACACAACCGCTGTTCTCAGAGGATCTTCCGGGTTATCAAAATGAATATTAAAGTCACTGACAATTAATGCTTTATCTAAAGAAACAACCAGGTTCGAGACAAAATCTGCGAATTCACCAAGAACCGTGCATGGCTTTGATGTTCTATAACGTCTGTCTGTAAGTTAAAAGAGGATTTCATTCATGTTAATAGCTTAAAATACTTGATTAGTAAATGTGATTTTATAAAGATAGATAGTATATGTAGCCTCCTAAGGTCAGAATTAACTAATCGTTTGTTATTTAACCCTCTAAAGTTACATTTTTCAGTCGCTGTGGGGTCAGATATGCACGAGCTTTTACCTCTCATTTAAAGGTGTTGATAATGTGAGTTGGGTTTTTTTGATGATTAGTTGTATGTTTTTCCTCAATGACTGATTTGTGCTTATTTATTGCAGGATAATCAGAAGTGCTGTCACCCTTTTCCCCTTCCATCACCACCTGAGGGGCAGCCCTCCAGAGGGCACCTGTCCTTCTTCCTCACCTGTCCTTCTTCCTCACCCGGCCCTCTTCCTCACCCGTCCCTCTTCCTCACCTGGCCTTCTTCCTCACCTGGCCTTCTTCCTCACCTGTCTTGTTTTCTATATTCTGCTGTTGTGTAAGTTTGTATTTTATCTGTTCAGGATCATTTTTGATACATGAATTGTTCAGTAATTTAATTATTAATTTTAGTAAGACTCTTACAGCTGTGCTCTGCCCGGCCTCATGCATTATTATGAAAGACATCTAAAACACACAGACAGCTCTGGCATTAAAAAACTGTTATTAATAAACAGCTCTGCAGGTGTCTCTTCCATTCATTCCATATCCGTCTTCAATTAAAAAAACGGAAAACGAAAAATCAAATAGTTTTTTAATTGATCATTTCCGTCCTAAAATGAAAAAAATTAAGACGGACTTTAAAGAGAATGAATTGATACATTTTTCTATATTTTGTTTCTCAATATTACTTCTTAAAACTAAATTATGAAAAATGAAATAAAGATAATCTAAAAAAGCTACATTTTGAACGGAGCTCATCGGCATTTGCAAAGGTCAACGGCAGGGGGGCAAAGACGCGGTGACGGATTAAAATGACATCTTTAGCAGGACACACAGATGTGATAATAAATATGATTAATAATCATATGACTTATGAAAATGTTTCTGCGCACCTATCCGAGGTGGGCGTACAGAAATGCTCTGCAGTGAGTGTTCGCAGATTTTGCAGAGAGCACAACGTGAAAAGACACAGCCAGGTTGATGATGGTCATCTAGAGCTGGCAGTGGATGGCGCTATAAATGAGGTGTGTTTATGGACTATTTTTTAAGTTTATTATTTGTTAATGTTATGTAAGGGGACGATTGTTATGAAGGCAAAACAATCTAGCCTGCAAAAGCAAATATTATAATTATTATTACTGTTGATGATTGTGTCTTCCTTTCGCTTTTGCATTTATTGTGCATCTTTGCCTGGCTTGATGTATCTACTGCGTAACTGTCACACAGCGTCATGCCACGTGCAAATCACTTCCACATTCATAAATGCATTTGAAGAACCAAATTAGCCAGACATGAATCAGGATGAGAAGATCTGGCATGACAAATAATAGATGTACAGGTGCATCTCAATAAATTAGAATGTCATGGAAAAGTTCATTTATTTCAGTAATTCAACTCAAATTGTGAAACTCGTGTATTAAATAAATTCAATGCCACAGACTGAAGTAGTTTAAGTCTTTGGTTCTTTTAATTGTGATGATTTTGGCTCACATTTAACAAAAACCCACCAATTCACTATCTCAACAAATTAGAATATGGTGACATGCCCATCAGCTAATCAACTCAAAACACTTGCAAAGGTTTCCTGAGCCTTCAAAATGGTCTCTCAGTTTGGTTCACTAGGTAAGCCACAAACATTCATTGCCAAAGAAGCTGGCTGTTCACAGAGTGCTGTATCCAAACATGTTAACAGAAAGTTGAGTGGAAGGAAAAATTGTGGAAGAAAAAGATGCACAACCAACCGAGAGAACCGTAGCCTTATGAGGATTGTCAAGCAAAATCGATTCAAGAATTTGAGTGAACTTCACAAGGAATGGACTGAGGCTGGGGTCAAGGCATCAAGAGCCACCACACACAGACGTGCCAAGGAATTTGGCTACAGTTGTCGTATTCCTCTTGTTAAGCCACTCCTGAACCACAGACAACATCAGAGGCATCTTACCTGGGCTAACGAGAAGAAGAACTGGACTGTTGACCAGTGGTCCAATATCCTCTTTTCAGATGGGAGCAAGTTTTGTATTTCATTTGGAAACCAAGGTCCTAGAGTCTGGAGGAAGGGTGGAGAAGCTCATAGCCCAAGTTGCTTGAAGTCCAGTGTTCAGTTTCCACAGTCTGTGATGATTTGGGGTGCAATGTCATCTGCTGGTGTTGGTCCATTGTGTTTTTTGAAAACCAAAGTCACTGCACCCGTTTACCAAGAAATTTTGGAGCACTTCATGCTTCCTTCTGCTGACCAGCTTTTTGAAGATGCTGATTTCATTTTCCAGCAGGATTTGGCACCTGCCCACACTGCCAAAAGCACCAAAAGTTGGTTAAGTGACCATGGTGTTGGTGTGCTTGACTGGCCAGCAAACTCACCAGACCTGAACCCCATAGAGAATCTATGGGGTATTGTCAAGGGGAAAATAAGAAACAAGAGACCAAAAAATGCAGATGAGCTGAAGGCCACTGTCAAAGAATCCTGGGCTTCCATACCACCTCAGCAGTGCCACAAACTGATCACCTCCATGCCACGCTGAATTGAGGCAGCAATTAAAGCAAAAGGAGCCCCTACCAAGTATTGAGTACATGTACAGTAAATGAACATACTTTCCAGAAGGCCAGCAATTCACTAAAAATGTTTTTTTTATTGGTCTTATGAAGTATTCTAATTTGTTGAGATAGTGAATTGGTGGGTTTTTGTTAAATGTGAGCCAAAATCATCACAATTAAAAGAACCAAAGACTTAAACTACTTCAGTCTGTGGCATTGAATTTATTTAATACACGAGTTTCACAATTTGAGTTGAATTACTGAAATAAATGAACTTTTCCATGGCATTCTAATTCATTGAGATGCACCTGTATATGTAACACTCTTTGTCAACACACACACACACACACACACACACACTGAATTGGAGCCATTTTCTGAAGTGCAACGTGGTGAAGATGGTGGAAACTTTGTTTTCAAGCTTAAAACAAACAAAATAAAATATTAGAGTTTGTGTTTTTAACATCCGTTAACACTCATTTACTGCATCTGTGGTCGGGGGTACTTCTGAAACTGAATTTTTTAATTGTTACGTTTGGTACTTCAACAATTAGAAACTTTATTAGAATTTTTTTTCATTTGCAAGCATGCATTGAGTCTGCACACGTGAGTGTTTTGTAAGTATATGTACATGCATCGAGTAACGAGTTTGCATGTGAATATAATAAATGTGCATCTATCCATCAGACATACGGTTGATTGTTTTATAATATGCATAGTGGTCAGAGTAGTTATGTGTTATTTCATAAGTATATGTGAATACATCAAGTTTGCACGCATGCATGAATTTGCTTAAGGTAAATGTATGGAGTTTGCACTGACATACGTATTAAGTTCAGTTTTTGGATGTGAGAAAGGGTAGTCGAAACGTGCTCCGCTCTGTCAGCACTAAAATCCTATTTTGAATATTGATATATTCACACCTCTATATGTCCATCTTCCAAAGCAAAGTGTTAGTGAGTAAGTAGATTTACATTCAGTGTATGGGGATGACAGAGTTGAGCTCCAAAAATAATATATAATAAAAATTCAAAACCTAGCCTAATCACTACATTATTTTATGTTGTTTAATTCTGTTGTTTTCCTCTTAAACTGTTGTTTTTCTCTTTTTTTTATCAGCATCCATCTTTCCATGCAGCAGTAAGAACACAATCTGGATCCTGTGAGAAGAAAAGCATCGGAGGTAACAATTCACAACTATTATTGTTAATGTTAATTTCACACTTGGATGTTAATTGTATTTCGACAAATTGCCTTTGCCAAAAAAAAAAAAAAAAAAGAAAAAGAAAAGAAAAAAAGGTGAACCAGGCATATTGTCAGCATTTAGGATGATTTGCCTGTTTTAAAGACGTATCATATTGTTCTCAGTCAGTTTAGATGTGATCTGTGTTGTATTTGGATGTGGGTTTGTTCTCTGGCCTCTTCCTCTCTCCCTCCATGGTAATGCAGGTACTCTGACTGACCAGCTGTAGTCAGTTACTCCATGTTTGAGGTGAATGGATGGAGGAGCAAAGATATAATCAGCATTGGATCTGTGGAGAAGAAAGAGACTTCCTTTGACGAGGATGAAACCTTCCTCCTGGTTTCTGGAGTTATGTGTTGAGTTATAATCTTGACTTGTGTGTAAGTGTTTCTTAACAGAAAGAGAACTAAACTTGTTGATTTTGTTTTGATTTCCCTTCATTTCTGCTGTAAGTACTCTTTTAAAAAATGTAATAAATAAATAAATAAATAGATAAAAAAAGATTCAGGCCTTTCATAGATATGACACATTTAAATTTTGTTGACTTTCTTTAAATATATGTAATTAGGAGTAATATGTATGTGTATATTTAACGAGTCTAACATAACATTTATAAATAGTTTCAACTATGAGATTTATTCCAATGTGATTAACATTAATGTGATTTGGGGGTGCCATTTGCGCATGCGCGGGACAAGTTCAGACACCGTGCCGACAGTGTGGCCGCCATTTTCTCCCGCTGGCTCTGTGAGGACCGATGCGGCTGATGCTCTTACTGTTGGATATTCGTTGTTGGTAAGTATTCGGGTTTTTTTGTAGTTAAGAATGAACTTCGCTGTCAGAGACCGTGTATATCAGACTGTTGAGTGAAATATATACAACAGCGTTGAAATAATTACGCGAGGTGAATTGTTCCGAGCGGCACTTCACTTAAATTCAGACTTTGTGTGAATTAGCATCGTCACTGAGTACTCGGGTCAGCTTGTGAAGTTTGCTAGTCCAGGCAACAAATGTTAACAATACAAACTGATTTCCGGCTAGCGAGATGTCCGAGTCTAAGCAAGTATGCCTCGTATTTTGTCCCAGCACCTTTTTCCACCTTACAAAACTAGCTAGCTAGACAGACACTTGGTTCATCAACCTTCATGCTGCACACTTTAGCTTCGCCAGTTCTGTGGTATTCTCACCATTTTATAACCTCACAAACCCGACATATTAACATTTAACACATTGGTTGTTCAAATTATTGATCTGAAATTGTGTGTAATTAATTTCCCATGTGTTTTCTATATGTATTATGTTGTGCTCTTCCCTAAATGCATGCACAGTAATGCACAAAAACCCCCTGGTGTTAAACGTTAGTAATATATCTGCAGTTGTGTTTGTGCCCAGTGTGGAACCTTTTACTGTATAATAACCACTTAACATTCATTTGACTCAAACAACTCAAAGAAATTCTACAGAATAACATCATAAACCACATCTAAATGTAGTGTTTTTGTTTTTCTTAAATGATCAACAAGCACAGTAAAGTAGTTCATCTCTTAATAAATAAAGGTATTCAAAAACAGTTGGACAGAACATAAAATGAGCAACTCCATGCAAATGTCAACCTTTTAAAATAAAGTTCTTAACAATTATTTACAATAACAATTATTGTACTGCATTAACATGCTGTAATATAAATTTTACGGACACTGCCATGTTTATCCACCACATATTGGATTTATCATAACTTACCTTGGGTGTTATTACTGTTTGCAGGACTACAGACGGATTAAAATATAACTTTCTAACACAAGACTAGGCTAGTTTGGTGTCTGTAGCCAAGGGGAGACACAACCGAGTGATCATTGTATGGGTTTATCTGCTACAGAGCCATGCAGAGTGTGTTCTGTCCTTCTCTGCTCATATCATGTCCACCTAACTCGGAGCTCATAGCCTATAGACTAGGGCTGGAGCGACGCGTCGGCGTGATGGATTACGTGGATTTGCCAGGCATGCGCTGCAGTGTTTACGTTCTTTCCGATGATGGAGGCTTCAGCTCCCGGTCATGCTGATAATCAGGTGTTATGCCAAACATCCAGAACTCCATCAAAAGTGTTGGAATTTTTAAACAGAGGCGAATACAATGGTGCTCTGCACACCGTGTAAAATTTAAATGGCCTACCACAGCGGCACGACGGCTTTGTCTGAACGTCTCTAAAGAAAAGCTCTCTGACCTCAAAATGACGAGACAGCGTGTGTATTTGAACTGTTACAGTATCGTGTAAACAAATCATCTGTTTTCATGAGTATTCAGATGCACTTTAGAGGAGGTGTATGAACTTTCAAGTACTTGTTCCCACTCCTAATATAAACCTTCTCTCTTACAGTTTGAACATCACCAAGTGACTGTGACGACCTCCTACTGATCAGTCATATTTGCTCAAATAATCTGATACACTCAGGTCACTTGTTAAATATGGGGTCTAATACTTTTTATTCTTCTTTTAAGGATTGTGAATGTGGCAGTGTAAAGAATGCAAATTACAACTATCTAGCAGGTATTTGTTTCTGCAGCATTTTAGGCAGTGTGTTTTAGGGGCAGTTCCCACCATCCATGGCCATACACAGATGTGCCCATGCACATTTAATACATGGAGTAAGCTGCTAAATCTAGTCTGTTTAGAGTTAGACAAGTCATTAGGCCATACATGTACAGCAGTGCTGGAAAGAGCAGTGGCTTTCTCCTTGCAACCCTGCCATGCACACCATTGTTCAATGCTCTCCTGATGGACTCGTGAACTCTCACTGCTAGAACCCTGTTCTTTAACTAAAACAGAGCGCTCACTCACCCCTTATTGCATCGATTGAAAACACCGGACTCTGATTTCACTTTCAGATTAACTGCTAATCCTAGAGGTTCCCATATGAGCTTCACAGATGTGTAATATTGGATCATTTCCCTCAATAAGTAAATGACCAAGTACAGTATTTTTGTCTGAATTGTTGGGTAAATCTAATTGTTTTTGGTCATTTATGCAAAAATCTAGAAAATTCTATACACTTTCAAGCACTATTGTATTTGTTAGTTTTTATTCTTGAAGGTCAAGTTTATTTAACTTTGGCTTTCCACTGACTGTTCATGTGTTCATGCCGAGAAATGCAAATTTCCAGACCAGGAAAAAAAGGTTTATAAATGTGTGCTTTCACTGTCACAATTACTAGCTTGTTCAGTTAAATACTTTTTTCAAAGATCTAAATGCAATAAGTCACCAACAAACAGCCAATGTTTATTTAGCATATTGATATATTTAGTTTATTTAGCAAATGTATCCATTTCACTTCAACTGATCAAATAAAGTTGGACCAACACAATTACATTTCATTGCATGAATTAATTTCTTTTAAGAGTTGGGGCTGTATATATGTATTGGCTGGAAATCCTGCCCTTAACCCTTAATTGTGTTCATCCTAGGAGGGTTTTTTTCTTTTCTTTAATGTTCCTTTGCTCTTTTTCTTCTGCAGGAGCTAAAAAAAAACACACCTGTGGATTTGTGCCATCAGATCCTCTGCCTTCAGGATTTCTCGCCGGCTGGCTTTCTGGACATGACCTTCACCTCGTTCAAGGACTGCTCTTCAACCCGTGCTCTCGGCAAGCTGGGCAGGAAGCACTCCATGGCCTTCGCTTCATCCTCTTATGTGCAATGGATGAGGTTCCAATGACGGTGCACCTCTATCACCCCTTCGTCTCCTTAGGAAGATACTGCTCGTCTGTGTCAGCAGGGGAGAAGATCCATGGCCGATTTGGGATCTGAAACAGCAAGAGGGGAGGTACTTGGTGAGGCTGAAGGTGGATCTGACTGCTCCTGGGGGTTTGCTCCATTCCCCTGGGAAGTTTCACCATAGGGGCTTTCTCCACTACCCCGACCAGCCCCTGTACTGCTGGAGATATGGGTGCTCAGCCACATGAAGGAGCCCTTCCCTGGACGGAGGTGCAAGTCTTTGTGGAGCGGAGGACCACGTGGTGGTGGAGTGCAGAGCGCCCAAGACCTGTAGCCTCTGTGGAAGTGTAGGACACCTCTACCACCAGTGTCCCTCATGGAGGGGCACCTACACGAGCCTCTTCACAGAGGACCTCGCAGCCTTGGGTGCTGGCCGAGAGGGAGAGCAGGAGGAGGCCAAGCTGGGCCCGAGCGGGGCGGAGGCAGGAAAAGCAGTGGCAGAGCAGGAAAGCCAGGTGGCAGAAAGGGAGGCAGTTGGCGTCCCGCAGATGGAAAGAGCCACCCCCACCGATGCGCTGAGCAAGGGCATGACGCAACCCCCGGAGAGTGGGGGTACAGGCCAGGAGCAGAAGATGGAGGACGACACTGAATCCTCCAGGGGCAGGCAGACCAGGGCAGCAGAGGCAATGGCGGAGGAGGGCAAGCCGAAGAGGTCCAAGGGAATATGATCTCCTCCTGGCAGATGGTACCAGGGAGGAAGAAGAGACTGAAGGTGAGGGGGTCTAGGGGACGGGGGGACGGGGGGGGGGCAGTGGGTCACGGGATGAAGGGGTGGGGGTCAAATAAAAGACAATGGGAACAGATCACTAGACAAATACATGTGGGATTATCTGTAAACACTGCAGTCAGCTTTGCTGATGTTTCGAGATTTGAGAGACATTTGAACTGTAAAATCGTAATCGTACATTTGTTCTGACCGCAAAGCCGGAAACTCTTTCTTTCAAACTAGCAACACTCCCCATGAAAAATGATTTACTTGTTCTTGCATGACAACCACTGTTATGGGGTTAAAAGCATCACCGGTCTTTTAGGATCAAGTCTTGTTTGTCATTTCTGTCACTCAGGGTTTGAAGTTTCATGGAAACATAAATGTGATTATATCTGCAACGTTTGTCACGATACCGATTGTCACAAACACCTTAAGAATGTATGTAGATGTCCAGAGTGTTGGAGATTGTGTAGATCACAATATTGTTTTGACCGGCATAAAGCAAAGCTTCAGTCAAGTGAAGATGAATATTCTGTGTGAAACAGCTTTCTACTGCAGTAAATGTAATCGTGTGATACCGGAGAATCCTTTTAAATGTAAAGAACACGAGTGCTCGAATTGCAAGTGCGATTGCTGTGGCCAAAAAGTCCATTAGACAGATATTGAGCACATGAGAAATATGTATTTTATGATTTCGAGACTAGACAGGAACTTGTATAGCTGATTTCTTATGCTGTGTTGATTTTGAGGGAGCGGTGTGGGTGGCTGAAGGGGATGGATGTGTCTGTGCCTTTTGAAAATTTATTTTTATTTATTTATTTTTTAAGAAGCTCCGTTGTAATAAATATAATGGCTATACGTTTATCACACATAATGGTAGAGGGTACGATTCATACCTTTTTGTTAAGTCATTTAGTGAAAGAAGGAATCACGGCCGAAATCATAGAGCAAGGCGGTAAAATGTTTTCCTCCATTCTGCATTTCACCAGTCCTATATCTATAGCCTGTCCTTCTTACCAATGAAGCTAAGTTACATTCCCAAAGCCAAGGGGTTTTCAGAACAAAAGAGAGGCTATTTTCCCCATTTCTGGAACACCATAGAACATCAGGACTATGTAGGACCGTATCCTGAGCCAAAGTTTAACGGTGCAGGTAACATGATGCCTCAAGAAAGAAGAATTTTTCAAGTGGTACAAAGTGGTTTCTGACGAAGTCTTCGATTTCAAGAAAGAGATGGCCGAATATGAATGTGAATGTGAATGACATGGACGTTTTGTTTGTTGTGGAGATGTACCGCTTCGTCTGTAGGCATCTGGTGAAATGAAATCCATTCTTCTAATGTAGTCAAAGTCCTTACACCATTTACAAAACTTTTTCCAGTCACACTCATCTAAAGTTACAGTCGCAGTAGCATTGCTAAAATGGATGTGACCCGGTACAGGGAACTTGGAAAAGCACAACTCCTCCTTTTTCTACATTGGTAAAAGATGGTGCTCAGAACTCTCTGTGTGTGAGGTGAGTTATTGCCTTTCTGCTTTAGAGTTGTGATGATACATGGCTACTTGTGAATGTTGACAGTTTGATTCTTGTTTGCTTGACGCAATATACGTTACTGTTCATAATTAGGTTAAGGATAGTTTTAATCACATAAATTGGGGTGATTTCTCTATAACCTAACGTTAACCTTATAACTCTTAGCTTAGCTAACATTACCAGATTAGAGAAAAACAACCACGTCCGCACGTAACTGTGCAGGAAAGCTCACTATTTATTTCACTTCTATAAAACACAGAGAGGGAACTTAGTCATAAACAGAGGAGAGGAAATGTAGCTAACCTTATCCGTGTTCCTGCTAAAACATGCTAAAACAGTCTTTCTAGTATATATACATATAGATATATATGTTGCTGTTTTTTATCATTGTATTAATTTAATTTACTTAATTGAATATTTTAATTAAGTGGAAAGCAGCTCATGTGAGCCCAGTCTTGTCAGTTAAGTCATTTCTATTACTCAAACAAGTTTAAGTTCATCTGTAATTTGTTAGTTTAAAGAACGAAGTCTTATAAACATATGTTTGTATGGACAGGAAGCAGAACAGTAAGCAGTGAGGTGTGGTATCACACGTCAGGCCCAGGATCCGCTGCAGGATGAACCAGTGGAGTGTAAATTGAGGACTATTTAGGAGGAGTGATTGGTCTAATGCTCTCATTCAGGCAAGTAGAAATCTATACATAGATTTGCATGATATAATATTGCTGCTGTTATTTTTCTCTATTCTTCACTGCTTAATATAAAGTAGTGGTGAAATATTTTAGATAATTGTTTTAATATCACAAATTGTGTCTGTTCATTTACAGGGTGACCTTACTCTTTGGACGTGCCTATACAGTGGACAGTGGAGGTCTAGGGAGGAGGACACATTTAAGGGTTTCAACACTAGTGTCATCAAGGAGAACAGTAGGCCTTCTATTTGAGGTCAAAAGATGGAGATGAGGCGAGAGTTTAGGATTTCAGCTTCTGTTTCTTGGTATTTACATCTAGATGTGTCAAACAACAAAAACATTTTGTATCAGACCATCAGCTGTTTACTGCAGCCTCTTTCAGTTGTTGTTTGTTTCGGGGGGTTTCTCCCTTCAGTCTCCTCTTCAGGAGGTGAAATGCTGCTCAGTTGGGTTAAGGTCTAGTGATTGACTTGGCCAGTCTATAATATACAATGTGTCACTAACGTCTCAGATGCGCACCCTGGCAACAGAGCCTATTATATTGCGTGCGTCCACGTGAGCAAATCAGTTGTCTTGTTATTATAAGTGTGTTATTTTCTTCCCAAATGTGTGTAGGATATGTAGGATATGTGTAGAATAATGTGCATATCACAGAAAATTTGGAGAATATGAAAAAGTGTACTTTTACTTATGAATGTCTGTAACGTGTTACAGGTCTACAGCATTTAGTTATTACTTCAGCGGTCTTGCTTGAAGTTGAGACTTGCATACCTCATATGGATAACATTTCATTATCTATATATTACATGTTCAGAAGCTAAGTGTACCCGTTAGATGACATGCTAACCCATTACAGAATCCATTCTTGACAGAATGTCCGGCTGAATGAAATTGATCGACTCTCGAAAACCATGTTGCCTATTGGTGTCATCGATATCATTTGCAATCATTTTACGCAGTCGTCGTTCACTTATTCCTTCTGCCTTTTCAGCTCCAGTTTTTTCCCAGCTAAAACAGAGGGTATTGTTGGTTGTGTAGTTTCATATCCTGTCACGGAGGCTGCTGGATGCACCTTTTCAAATGGTATATCATGGTGCTTGTTTTGGTAGAGGTTAATCTTGGTTCCAGAACTTTTGTGGCTCATCTCTGTATTTCTTTGCAAATTTCAGTCTGGCTTTCTGATTCTTACTGATGAGTGGTTTGCATCTTGGGTGGTACGGCCTCTATATTTCTGCTCTGGAAGTTTTCTTCGGACGGTGGATTGTGATACCTTCACCGCTGCCCTGTGGAGGTTGTTGGTGATGTCACTGACTGTTGTTTTTGGGTTTTTCTTCACAGCTCTCAGTGTTTCTGACCAGCTGCTGCTGTTGTTGTTTTCCTTGGCCGACCCAGTCGGTGTCTGTTGCTCAGTACACCAGTGGTTTCCTTCTTTTTCAGGACATTGCAAATTGTTGTATTGGCTATGCCCAATGTTTGTGCAATGCCTCTGATTGATTTTCCCTCTTTTCTCAGCTTCAAAATGGCTTGCTTTTCTCCCATAGACAGCTCTCTGAAGTTTATGTAGGTTTATCCTTTTTAACAACAAATGCAGTTGTGACAGGTGAAACTGAAGGCTAAAATCAAGAGTAGATGTTCAAAGCTATTTATTGTTTAAACATTTTATCTAAAAGGACACACCTGGATATAGGGCTGCAACTAACGATTATTTTCATAATCAATTAATAGGCTTATTTATTTATTTTTTAATAAATTACTCAGATTTAAAAAAAAAAAAAAAAAACGTTCAATACATATATACAGGTAACGTTGACTCTGGGTATCTGCTAAAGCTAGCGGCGTCGCATTATGCGCGTATGATGTCATGTGCCATCGACTGGGAAACGGCTTATATTTCCGGTTAGTAAAAAACCGCTCGTGTTCCATTTGAAACGAGACTACCTTCTAAAATTCATACACTAGAAGGTAGAGTACATAGTGTAAGTCTATAGTACATCATTTGGGACACAACTTTGGCCTGTACTATCCGAAGCGTGTTTTCGGAACAGAAGTAACGCAGTGAGTAAACATGCCCTGTGCCGCACATAGACCCACTAATTGATAAGGAGATTAATTGATGATGATTTTCATTATCAATTTTATCGATTAGTTGTTGCAGCTTTACCTGGATAACACGAAACACCTGTCAGTCACATGTTCCAATATTTTTGCTTGCCTACAAATTGGCTGGTCTGGTACAAAAGGTGTTATGTTCTATGTTGTTTAACACGTCTACATGTAAATACCAGGAAATAAAAGCTGACGTTCTAAACTCTTCTCATATCCATCTTCTGATCTCAAACCCAAATGCCTTCAGTCTACAGCAAAAACAAATGAATTGGCCTTGCCGTTCCAATAGTTTTGGAGGGGACTATATATCAGTAGGGGTGTGCATGTTTTGTTGATTAATGCCAGTCATGCCACTGTTACATTTATGGCTGCTGAGATTTCACTTGTTTAAAATAAGGGCTCCAGTCCCCGGAGACATTTTTACTGAATGCACCTTTTAAAAACTTGTTTCCAGACTTTACCAGGTCATGTTAACCTGACGGTTTCATTGTTGTTTAATGTTGACAAAATAAACTATTTAATTGTATTGTGTTTTAGTTGTATGATTTGTGATAAAAGTATAATAAATGCACAGAGAAAATGATTACGTTTATTTGGTAACATTTGTCAAAAGAAAATTAGCAGCATTTTCATACTTATAGTGAGTAATATAACTTCATACAACTAAGTAACTGAAATGTCAAACAGACATAACCAAGTAAGTCATGGACAGTCATTTTTTAGGCAAATTGCACTTATTTATTTGTTATAAATCAGATAAAAGTGTTCATTTGATTGAGAAGAGTGCCAGAAAAGGTGGTTTAATAAATTCAACCACATCAGTCGTTAAAAACATCCTCTAACGACAGTGTCCATGGACCATGTATACATTTTAAACATTTAGTTTTTTTTCATCCTAGGGCTCTGTTCTCTTAATACATCGTCAAGGGGTATGTTATGCAACACGGTGTCAAATTTGGGGCATCTTGGACCTCTGGGTGCGAGATGTCGATGGGTGTGCATTGTCTAGTGTCCAGCAGTTTGTCCCTGGTAAAAGTTATCCGACAAATGTGACTAAAGATAAGACAAACAATAAAAACAGAAACACTGAGGAGCTCCAAACTGAGGTTATGAAACATCTAGAGTTCTTCATGACAAACCTAGATGTGAAATGTATTATAATATGCTTGTATAACAATGTGTAGAGGTCTGTTTAAATTCAGACTTGTTAAAACATTGATAATAATCTGTAATCCTTGTTAATAAATGATACCTTTATAAATATTTACCATGGATTTTCTGCAGTAATATTGTAGTGACCATGACTATAGTAAACCTGACTGTAATAACCATGTTATTTTCTTTTAAGCAGAAAGCAAGGTTTTAATAGTTACCCATAGTTTTACTACATCATTACTGTAGTATCCAAGAATAATAGTACCTAAATAATATGTACGGTTAATTCTTGCGGTTTTATGTGTTTTATAGTTAATCATTTTTAAAGGGTAATTAAAGTGCATAAAAATATATTGTTTTTGTAGAACACAGTAAATATAGGCGAACATTGTCACAGTGAGGTTGACCTTTGACCTTTTTGATATAAAATGTCAGCACGTCATCATTTTACCCTATTAGATATTTGTGTGAAATTTAGTCATAATTAGCATATAAATTCTTGAGTTGAAATTCTTGAGGCCAAAAAAAGTGTTTTGTGAAATCACAAAGACCTTGACCTTTGACCACAAATTCTAATCTGTTCATCCTTGAGTCCAATTGGACATTTGTCCAGATGAAATTCCCTCCAGCTGTTTCTGATATATCAATATACCAAAATCTAATCAGTTTATCTTTGAGTCCATGTGAACATTTGTACCAAATGTCAAGAAATTCCCTTGAGGCGTTCCTGAAATATTGCATTCACAAGTTGAATCATGGCCAAAATCGGGATTTGTCACCTTGACCTTTGAACTTTGCTCTCCAAAGCCTGTTCAGTTCATCCTTGATTCCAAGTAAACATTTGTGACTAATTTGAAGAAATTCCCTTAAGGCATTCTTGAGATATCGCCTTGACTGTATATGGGCGCAGTGAATGTGGAACGACACTAGGGGCGATAGAGAGCAAAATGTGTGTGTATGCAGGGGACGTACACACACTGATTTGTGTATTTTTTTTTTCCATTTTAACATCTATCTGAGGACCTCTCTAAAACTTAGAGAGAAGCCTATAAATAGCCACTGGAGGCCATTACAGTGAAAATAAAGTGAGGACCGGCCTAAATGTCCTCACTTTGTAAAAACGTCCTCACTCCAAAGGTTAATAACTGTCATTGGTCCTCACAAAGATAGCCATGCACACACACACACACACACACACACACACACACACACACACACACACACACACACACACAGAGCAAAATCACAGTGAACTTCACAGGACAAGTTCTGTCTCATATTGACTTCTCACTTTAACATTTCCTCTTTTTAATCAGGGAAATGTGAGAGTGTTTTGGTTATAATTATAAAAAATAACATCTCTAGAGTTCATCAATGCAACTGTCAATCAGTTAATACATTATAATGAATACTGTATGATCAGTGCTATGTGTTCTTCTGCAGTCAATAATAATTTTGCACATGACATGTAGAAATCCTTCTTAACCTCTAAATAGAATTGAGGCTATATAATTTCATCCAGAACTAAAATTTATCCATATTAAAGTTTAATTAAGAGTTTAAATCACATCATTTCAACACACCTCGGACATTGTCACTAATTGTCTGTTACTAATTACGGCTACACTAACAGGACAGACACTAAATCATATGAATTATATGTAAATTAAAATTGCTTTTACATTGTTGTCAACAAAATTCAGTAAAAAATCCAAATTTTAAAAAGTGCAAAATTTTATAAAACATGTTTTTATTTTTTATTTTTGGTAGATTCATGACGTCTGAGTAGTCTGGATGTCTTAGTTGTGTGCTTTCTTTGTCAGATGTCATTTATTAAAATTCAGAAAGCAACTGTGTTGTAGGAAACGTCTCGTGTTGTCACATACAGTCAATGTCATAATTATTGGCACCCATAATGATAATATAAAAAGTGATATCACATGCAATGAGTGATGGAAAAAGGTTTTACCCAAAGGTAGAGAATAGATCAGAGTGCGCCCTCTGCTGGTCATCCAGATTTTCTCAAGCATTTATTTCTTAAAAAGAAGAACAAGAGGAGAAGGAGAAGAAGAAGAAGAAGAAGGATGACGGTATTTATCAATGACCAATGGACTAGTGGACTGAATGTGGTGTTCTAGAAGAGCGAGCACTGAGTGTTTGACACTCCTGCTTTATCTCACCGATGCATTTCCACCTCCTCAGCACAGGTAAGTTTGCTCAGGTGCAGCTTGTGTTTCAGGTGGCCAATATTCAATATCCTGCCCTCATCCATTCACATCACATCTGAAAGAATGCATGCATGCATGAAGTCACTTAGTTTCCATAGCAACGAGCGACCTGCACACGGAAACTGATCTTCACAAGTACAGTGAGTTACTGGATAAAATTGCAGCCTAAGGCCTTTTCTGTGACCTCTAAGTGGAGGATCATCCATGCACCTTACAGGCAGACACAGACAGCCTCATTTATCATTTATCAAGCTGGACAGTAATTAATTCATTTGTAAATTGTTCATTCTCATATTTCCCTCCTGAGGTTTTCTGTATAAGGAGACTCACTAATATGAACCTCCACTGATCGGCTTCAAATTGCATAATTGTCGATGAGTTACTGTGATTTTCAATAATCGCTGTTAAGTTTAATACGGAGAAAACAACCATACCAGCTGTACCACCGATCTGTTGTTGTCAAATGTGGTAGAACAAAAAAGCTGATAAAATATATAAAACATTGAGCAACGCACAATTTTCTCCATCGAATGTCATAGCCACATCAGGGCTACACAACACTCCATAACATCTAACCACCAGGTGTCAGTGTAGAGCTCTAAAACCAATGTTACCATGCACAGAGGACACGTGCTTACTGGGCCTTTAATGTTTCCACTAAACATCTTATGATCCATGATTTGATTGTGTACTTTGATTGATGTACTTCCTTCTGAAACAGGAAGTCAGAGTGGCAACGTGTCGACTGATTTACACAACAGCCAATAGCATTCTAGATACACCGTACCACACCGACGTCCAATCTAAACACACCTGACAGCAAGGTAGCGGAATATGCAGAACAACGAAGAGTTTATAATAAGAGTCCAAGAGTAAAGAGTTTTTTTCAGCTGTGGAGGATTCCTCACCGCCGCCTTCACCCCACACCTGTCCACTTTAACCAGGACTACTTTAATAATAGACGACAAGACGGCATCTGCGTGTGTATTTGGATCTATGATGTATGTGTTCGAGGTGAAGCCTAGCGTCAGCGATGCCAATGGTAACGGAGAGCCGCAGGGTCTGACGCGTCTGAATGGGAGATAAAATGATATTACTGACTCTTACTTATGGAGACGGGGTATAAACACTGAATCACATTCTCTATCAGTCTGAGGAAGAAACAGTCCAACACTGAACATCTTCTGAGTCGGTTAAACACTCCGAGTCAGTAAAAGTCACAAAGCTCCGCCCACTTCCACATGAATAAACTCCAAACATTTATTCACAGTTGGAAAAGGGAATAGTACGTGTGAAGACATGCGGACAAAAACATACCAATGAACCGGGTTTACTGCTAACGAGCTGCTACTGTAGAGTAAGACACGCCCCCGGGGGTGGGGCATATACATTCTAGAGAGCTTTTAATTGGACAAACTCAAGACGAGTACAGGATGAGTCATCAAAAAAATGTTAATTCTTTTCCTGGAAGTGACAAATTATCAAATTAAAATGTCTAAACTATTTTATGTATTCATTTCTGGACATAATGTTATATTGGTGTCTAATGCATTAAGAAACAGGTACAAAAAGCCATGAAACACTGGTTTTAACTTCAGGGGCGGTTTATCTATAACATCATCATTGCTTGGTTATTTTTGCTTCTTCCTGAAATGACAAGATGAAAAGGAACTGATCAACACTAGTACAGGTTCCATATCTTCTCTCATCCCTCCTGTTTTCAACAACTTCCTCAGATTGTGTACATCCCAACCCACATCTAAATTAATCCAATATCTCACCGTGGTTCTGTGTCTGCTTCCAATTACACCCTTCACTCCATCGACGTCTCAGTTCCACACTATATACACACGGCCGATGCTTTAGGAGGTTCCTGGAACTGACAGGTTTCCTGCAGAAAGGCGTGAGGTTACATCGCCAGGCAGCTCTATCTTCTCCGAGCAGTAATCTGTACCTGCTGTGAAATCTGACTTGGATCCAGTATGTATATTTAATGCTGCATGAATCCAAATCAAATGATTCCTCATTCTCTTTTTTGTTCTTTCTTTTTTGTGAGAGTGTGAGAGACGAGGAGCTGTTTCAGGAACACAATCTGACTTCTTCTCATTTCAGTTATCCAAATGTAAACTGATTGACAGTTTAATGTTCATTGGAAACTACAGTAAACCACCTCGTAACTTAAACCTGCGACTTTTCTGCCCAAACCAAATAACATGATACTTCTTTGGAGGATTATGCCCTTATATTCATTAGAGAAGACACAATCTGGTCCTTTGTTTAACCACTTGGACATTCACTACCACAGCAGGATTTAATATAAAAATTATATATATATATATATAACAAATAAATTATTAGATAGAAAGTACATTTAAATTGTATATAAAATTATAAGATCATGACTAGAAATGATTACAGAACAAAGTAATACTTACAGCCTTATCATATTGATTCAGACAGTGTCATTTCTGTACACTATCCAAATATTAGAGATAAAAAAAATTAAATTTGCGATTATCAGCTGAACTGAATCAATAGGCTGAACTGCTGTTAATTGCAGTAAAGCAGTTCAAAGTGTTTTTGACATTATTCTTAAATAAAATATTCCAATTAAATTGTTTCCCAATTTTTCAATGAGCATTTTAACAGAATCTTTTTCCTGTCATTTTTTAAATTCTAATTTTCCTCTTGCACTTCTGTATTTTTGCACATTCTTGTCATATGAACACTACTGCTGTTATATTTCTATTTCTGCTGTCTGTGTATATAACATTATATTCATAATATCATGCTGCTATAACACTTCAATTTCCCCATGAGAGATTAATAAACATTTATCTTATCTTCTCTTATTTTAATTATTATGTTAAAATGCTTTGTGGATCCATTTCCTTCATGAAATTAACAGCTATTAGCTCTTCATCTCTAGAGCCACTAATTAGTGAGTTTTATTAATATTCAGGTGTCATTGTTGTTGGGGTTTTAAACACTTCAAGCCCCGGATCTTTATGCAAATGTTATTTGTGTTAATATTTTCTTTAATATTAATTACATCCTTTTTGTTGTTGGTAGTGGGACACTGTTTTATTAATGCTGCACCCCAGGAAGAGTGAAGAACGCACACGTGGTCACTTTTGTCATGTGGTCACCTTCTTTCATGAAGAGCCTCCACCATTACCAGAACAGGAATCATCTGCACTAGGGAAGTGACCGATAGTTCGGGGTCGTAACAACCAACACGTACCACATGATAGCCATTAAAAAGAGCCTTTCAGTAGCTTTCAATCTACACCAGCCCCAATTTTAGCTCTAATTCTGGCTAAAATGTTTTCCTCTATGGCTTCAGATCAGACATTGTAGAACAGATCAGAATGGTTGTTCACACTGAGGTGGTAAGAAAATACTCTCATTCCTTCTTATGGGAAAGTTAAAGACAGTATGAAAGTTAAAGTCCCGGATTTTGCTAATTTTGTACACCACCATACTGATATGAAAGTGCCCACCAGCCCTGTTCCTGGAGATCTACCTTCCTGCAGGTTTCATCTCCAACCAAAATCTAATACATATATCTAATCTGATATCAAAATCTAATATATATGTATATATGTATATAATTGTTATATCCATATGTAATATTGTGTATTGTATTTATTTTTTATTAAATTCATTATATATATATATATATATATATATATATATATATATATATATATATATATATATATATATATATATATATATAATTTATTTATTTATTATTATTATTATTATTATTATTATTATTATTATTATTATTATTATTATTATTATTATCTATGTCTTTATTATATTATATTATCTTTCTTTTTCTGAATGTAGGCTAGTATGAATGTGAACTCAGGGCATTGCTGTAAAAGAGCTTTATGCTCAGTCAATTTTCCCTGAATAAACAATGGTTAAAAAAAAAATCCTTGTATGTGTAAACATACTAGGCAGTAAAGCTGATTCTGATTCTGATTCTGATTCCGATTTCTGATTCTGATTCTGTGACGTCACCGAAGAGCTCCGGCTTTAAAGAGTGGAAAAAACGCGGATCTTTCAGAAATTCACTGAACTTTGGCGAGTTAAGGTGATTATTGAAGTTGCTCTGATCAGGAGAGAAAATGAATAAGTTCCTGAGTGCACTTGGCGCTGGTGTAGCGGATCTTCCACTGCGCCCCCTGCTGTACACGGCCGGAGCTGCAGCCACGGCAGCCGGCATTTACTGTTATGTTAAACGAGGCGATGGAGAGAAAACAACAGCGGACCCCGAGGACACAACTGAAGGTACAACTATTTCTCAGTCGTGCTGCTGTAACCATGCAGTGCTAAGTTTACTTCTGTCCTTAAAAAGAAATGAATTTAGTAGATTTGTTCAGTCCTTCATAAGCTAACAGGCTTTAGCCCTATTTTGGCCGGCGCTCGCGCTGCTTGAAAGATGCACTGATGGGTGAAAGCACTCTCTCTTTCTGTCCAGGTTCATGGAGGAGTTTAGCTTCATGAATGTGTAATAAAATCTGTCAGTGTGTTCTTAGCCTTAGCCCACATTAGACATGTCCATACTGAACATCAGTAAAGTGGATTTATTCCGGAGGCCAGTGAGAAAGTGGGAATACTTGTGCTGTAGAGCTTCACCTGGATCAGAAGTGGAAAATACTGCTGGTCTGGAATTCAAAACAGAAATAATACATGATGTCTGATGGCTTTTTTTTTTTTTTGTTTATTTAGACCCAGTGTGTGACCGGGCCATGGAACCGGCTCTGGTCCGACCCACAGAGGTTCCTCAGGACCAGGTCACGGTAAGTTTGTTCTGCTCCTAACTTTTTAAATATCTGGATTGAAGTGTTTGGTGCTTATGGAGGAGGAAATGAAGTTTGTACTCCAGCACTAGGCTAAGGACAGCAATCCAGACCTTCATTAAGTTCATTAATCGCAGTTTTTGTCAGGAAAACAATGCGTTAAAATTAGATCAGAAGTCTGATGAATATAAGGATTCTGTGTCAGACATTGTACTGTAGGCTCTGTGGCCCTTTAGATAGATCAGAGAGCTGCAACTAAACATGATGTTTGGACTGAATGCTAGTGCTCAGGAGTGCTACAAACACCTAAAGCCAACAATATTTGCATGATGAATTTCAGGTTGCTGTGACTGAGGCTGAGGAGAAGATTCAGAAGCTTGTGGTGTCCAATACTCAGCTGGAGGACAGAGTGAGGGAGCTGGAGGAACTGCTCTGTGAGGCACACAGAGACTGTGACATGAAAAGCAAGGTACGTGAGATAAGCCTCTGATTAAAAAGTACTTTTCAAAATAATATGAGCACCATATGATGGGAATGATTGAGAATAGGAAATATCTGCACACTGGAGTCTGATGCAGTGAGTTTGAGCAGTGATGCAGGTGAGATTAGATTAGATTAGATGGGAGGCTAAAATCTCATCACTGTCATGAGCTCAGCAATGAACCTATTAGGGATAATTATGTAATGTATTATATCATGAGGTTCATTATTTCTGATCAGGTTTATTATTATTATTATTATTATTATTATTATTATTATTATTATTATTATTATTATTATTATTATTATCATCATGGGATAATAAGAATGATGTTGGGCCAACTTGCAGATGTGATCATTAAGTACTCGAATTTTAACCTCTTTTGCCCCATGGCTGTGTTTTAGGCATGTGAGCCTCCAAACTATAAAAGTGTCTGAATGTGTGTAGAAGTAAATAAATCTTGGTTGTTTCAGGTCTTTCAGGTCTCCCTGGCGGAAGCTGAGGAGAAACACCAGAATGCTGTGGAGACCATTGCTCAGCAGGAGGTTGAGAAGTCTGACCTGAAATACCAGGTGGAGACACTGCGAGACACAGTGCAGGACATGGGGAACCTGCTAACTGAGACTCACAGGGAGTGTGATGAGCTAATGAACGTAAGCAAGAAAATCCTTGCATTAAGCAGCTCCTTTAGTAATAATACGAGGACTTTTTCATGTTTCTGCTGCATGATGAGTTTAAATGAACCAAAATTAATATAATATTTTCAAGTTGCTAGTTTTTTTAAGTAATAGAAATGACGCATTGCAGATGTGAGCATTAAGCACTCGAGATTGAACATCTTTTGTCCCATGTGTGTGTTTTAGGAGTGTGAGCGAGAGCGGGAGGCTCACAGCGTCCTCCAGGTGGAGAACAACGAAATAAAGAAGACTTTAATTCAGAAGGAGGAGTTACTGAAGGTAAACTTTCATTTTCCTGAAACTAACACTGCTATTGTGCACTGTGTGTGTGTGTGTGTGTGTGTGTGTGTGTGTGTGTGTGTGTGTGTTTACTCACATTTTTAAAAAAGTGTCTGAAAGTGTATGTAGAAGAAAATGAAACCAGTAAGCCTTAATTGTTGTACTTTCAGGTTTCCCTGGCTGAAGCTGAGGAGCAACATCAGATGGCTGTGGAGACCATTGCTCAGCTGGAGGATGCGAAGTCTGACCTGATAGACCATGTGGAGACACTGCGAGAAACAGTGGAGGTCATGGGGAATATGCTAACTGATACTCGCATGGAGTGCGTCAAGCTAATGAATGTAAGTGAGAAAAGTCTTGCATTAAGCAGCTCATTTAGTAATAATATGAGGACTTTATTCATGTTTAATAATTAAGCACTCAAATTTAAACCTCTTTTGTCCCAGCGGGAGGCTCATAGTATCCTCCAGATAGAGAACGATGAGTTGAAGAAGACTCTGATGCTCAGAGAGGAGTTAATGAAGGTAAACATTCATGTTCATGATGCTATGATTGATTTGTGAACTGCGTGTGTACTTGTCTCCTCACATTTGGGGGACATTTTGTTCTTTTGTCACCAGAACATAAAAGTGTCTGAAAGTGTTTGTAGAAGTAAATAAAGGCAATAAGCTTTAATTGTTGTACTTTCAGGACTCCCTGGCAGAAGCTGAGGAGAAACACCAGAAGGCTGTGGAGACCATTGCTCAGCTGGAGGTGGAGAAATCTGACCTGGAAGACCAGGTGGAGACACTGCGAGGCACAGTGCAGGACATGGGGAACCTGATCTGTGAGACTCAGAGGGAGTGTGAAGACCTAACGAACGTAAGTGAGAAAAGTCTTACATTAAGCAGCTCATTTATTAATATGAGGACTTTTCATGTTTCTGCTGCATGATGAGTTTAAATTAACCAAAAATTTGTAAAGAATTCAACTTGCTAGTTTTTTTTTGTTTTGTTTTGTTTTACTAAATAGAAATGTCCCATTGCGGATGTGAACATTAAGCACTCGAGTTTGAGCATCTTTTGCCCCTTGTGTGTGTTTTAGGAGTGTGAGCAAGAGCGGGAGGCTCTCAGGGATCTCCAGGCAGTGTACGATGTGATGAAGAAGACCCTGACTCAGAAGGAGGAGTTACTGAAGGTAAACTTTCCTTCTCGTGAATCTACGACTGCTATTGTGAACTGTGTGTGTGTGTGTGTGTGTGTGTGTGTGTGTGTGTGTGTGTGTGTGTGTGTGTGAGTGTGAGTGTGCTTACTAATTTTTTGGGAACAATTTGTCCTTTTACAGAAATGTATAATCCTTAATTGTTGTACTTTCAGGCTCTCTGGCAGATACAGAGGAGCAACACCAGAAAGCTGTGGAGTCCGTTGCACAGCCGGAGGTCGAGAAGTCTGGCCTGACAAATCAAATAAAAACCCTGAGAGACACATGCATTTTTCACCCCTCATACATCATAAGCTACAAAAAGATAAATATAAACAAAAATAAACAAAGAATGTGACAATCACACTGACTCTGTTCCTTGTTACTGGTTATAGCTGACAGACTCTTATAAAACTCTTACATAATCCACATATACTTGCATTAAATGTTCTGATCACCCAAGTGAACTTTGCGTGCCTCACTCTGTTTTGTTGCCTTAAGTGACATTTGTGTTACTATCCTCTGCTTTTTAATGATAAGATGGACAGACACTCAAGTACACTAGGGGTGAGTCCACATGCCTCACTAACAGAGACATTTCATTCTGTTTATTCATGTTTGATGCAACATTTGTGCGGAGTGGGAGCGTTAGTGATCGCACTAGAAACGTCTGGCTAAAGTGTCAGATAAGTTTAGGTAACTTTTCATGCTTGCAAAATTAAAATCCAGTATGTATAGAGGACTTCAGGAAGTGAGTAATTTAATGTGTTTTTTAGCTGATCAAATAGACAGCAAATAGACTCACTGGTTTGCTGCAGACTGGCTTTCCATCTGGGGTGAATTCTCCCTCTATACGCCCTGAATAGACTCTGGATCTGCCACGACCCTGACCATGATAAAGCACTCATGGAGATGAATGAAGGAATGAAATTACTCACGTCCCTAAAGTTCTCCATGTTAACTTCTCAAAACACTCAGTACTCCCACCAGCTGAGAGAGAAAAAGTCAACTGGCAAGAATGTCCAAGGATCGGTACTAAAATGTTTTTGAGAAATGCCATTTGGAAATAAATAAATAAAAATTGGGTGTGGCTTAGATTCTAGCCACACCCATAGCTACTTAGCATACTGGGTGAACTGGAAAGTGAAAAGGCAAAGTGGGAAATGAAAAGTAAATGACCAGCAGTTGGTGTCAGTGATCATTTACAATTTCCTTTTCATTTTGTCACTAACAGTGCGTTCATGTTGAAAACAGAATCACATACTTGTACTCTGCAGCTGATTTTGATTTTATTTACCTATTTATTTATTTATTTATGTATGTATGTATGTATGTATGTATGTATGTATGTATGTATGTATGCAGCCTAATGTTTAAAAAACAAAGAAAAGACAAATGATGCATTGGATTTTAATTGTAATTTTGGCACTGGTTTAGAAGTTGACTGAGAAAATGAAAAGCCAAAGTGTACTACTTAAGTGGCCATGAAACACAGATATGATGATGAAAATGAAATGACAAAATGTTTTGATTTTATTTTTATTGCTAAAATTTGTTACCATGGAACATTAAAATGCAAATGGCATGATTTCATTTCATTTTTCATTTTGGGCAAACATATGGGCAAAGTTTTAATTTTAATGCTATTTTTACCACACAATACCTCCCATATTGTTCTTCCTCTTCTTCTTCATCTCCTTTATCTTCTTCTACTTCTCCTCCTCCTTCACTTTCTGCTCCTCCTTCTCCTCCTCTTCTTCTCCAACTTCTGCTTCTCCTTCTGTTTTTCCACCTCTTCTTCTATTTCTCCTCTTCCTTCTCCTTCTGCTCCTTTTTCGTCTTCTTCTTCTTCTTCTTATTATTATTATTCCTCTTCTTCTTCTTCTTCTTTTTCTTCTTCTTCTTCTTCTTCTTCTTCTGCTTCTTCTTCTTCTTATTATTATTATTTGATTTACTCCTCTTCCTTCTCCTCCTCATCCTTCTCGCCCTCCTCCACCTCCTCTTCTTCTTCTTCTTCTTCTTCTTCTTCTTCTTCTTCTTCTTCTTCTTCTTCTTTATTTCAGTAGTGAAACAATAGATTAGTTCATTATCACCACCTACTGAAGTGTGGAGCAGGATGTTCCCTAAAAGCAACTTAACTAAACAACAAAATTAATTCTAGACTTTCAAATAAGACGCAGTGTTCTCCTGACCATCAATGGAATAAACCCAGCTGAGGAGCTCCACTGAGTGCATTATAATCCATTTATGTACCTTAAACCTGCTTTTAAATCACTTTACTCATTCTAGCAGTGTTGGGGTTTTGAATGCAGGCCATTTGGGATGTCATTGCGCCTGTAGATGGCGCACTGTAGCTGTTCAGCTTCCACATTATTTAATGACCCGGAGTAAATATTGTACTTTAGATTTGAAACATATACAAATATGTACAATTACAAATTTATGTAAATCTTATACTAATATATATATATATATATATATATATATATATATATATATATATATATATATATATATATATATATATATATATATATATTAGTACACACACACACACACACACACACACACACAGGGCGATTCAGATACTGCAGGCATTACAAATGATATAAATAAAAATCACCCAAAACACTCACACAACATTCTCACACATAAAGGTACCAATCACTGGGGTGATACCTTCAAGGATAGATCTTTTAATTTAGTTAAATTTAACCTCCAAACACAAAATGTTCCTTTAGAAAATCCTTTTAGTGGCTTTTGGATTATTTCAGGGGTGGAAACCACAACTGAGCCTCCAGGAACCTTGTTAGGAAAATTGTTGCGGCATTAAAGGTTCCTAAAATAACCCTAACTTCAATAAGTACTCCAAAAGTGGAACCGTAACTGTGTGGAGTGTAAATGCAGTGACTGAAATATGGGGATGTATTTTATATGATATATAATCAAAAATAAGCTTCAGTGCACCTCAGAGCCCAGCTACCTATCTTTACCTGGAAAGGTGCGTGTAGTACCTTTAAAGCTTTACTCATTAATGAAACTAATTATGGTCTGCACTATTTCTGTGTTTTAAATCAGTTTTAACGTGAACTATATCCAGGTGAAAGATACACACTAAAGGTACAAAAGGTGAGCTCTTAATGGTTCCATCCCAATGACAATTAAAGGTACCCTTTTTAGTACCCTTTTTCTTCTGAGAGAGCACCACTGCGGGGATTTATCCACACGTTTTGGCAAAAAGAGGCGGTGAAGATCTGGCAACCCCCTCCCCCGACACACACACACACACACACACACACCTCTCTCTCTCTCTCTCTCTCTCTCGCGCACCACTTTGTTATGCATTTGTTTGTGTTGTTTTGTCCTTTATTTCTTCAGTTGCGTTTGGTTTGGGTGCAGCTTTATTTTGGTCTGAAACTTTAACGCAGCTTTGTTTTTCACGCCTCATGTTTTGCTGCTGCAGATGTGGATCAGTGCTCTGAGGGAAGCGATGCCTGTCACATTGACGCCATTTGTCAAAACACTCCGACATCCTACAAGTGCAGGTGTAAATCTGGCTTTAAAGGTGACGGGACGCATTGTGAAGGTAGTTTTCTACTTCTAATATATATTTCTTTATTTATATCACCTGATTTCTATCTCCTCTGTACTCCAGCATTCTCTTGCTTCCTTACTAGTTTGGAAATGTTTTTAATAAAGAGTTGAAATCACAACTGAAATGGTCTAATCAGTGATCCATGACTGACTCCAGACTTTTTCTCCATGATTTAAACGTTCAGCAGGAAGTTAATGGTGTTTATTAGATTTCATTTGGTGACTTCTGTGATGTTCACGTCTGCAATAGTCTGCACTTCTGAAGGAAACACACTGATGTACAGCGTGCACGATTATCAACTGAGAACTGGCTAGAAACCATTACCGAGTGAGATAATACTTCTCCCAGGTGGTGTTTAACTTTAGCTAGGATTAAAGCACTACTGTATTATGGCTGTGCAATACTAACTCAATCATTTATTTTGCATGTCAGAAATAATTCACAGTCTATCGCACCTTTAATCAGTAGTGACTCTTTCTGTTTTTGTAGATATCGACGAATGTGATTCTGAATTCAACGGTGGCTGTGTGCACGAGTGTAACAACATCCCGGGAAATTACCGCTGCACTTGTTATGATGGATTTCATTTGGCCCACGATGGACACAACTGCCTCGGTAACAATCAGGTTTATTAAAGGACACATTTAGATGAGTTATGAGTGATGGGGATGTAAATTATTGTTCCTTATTGTGTAGAACCATAAATGACCGTAAAAGTTGTGTAAAATAGGCTTTATACAGGATTTAGTTTTTAGTTTGTTGAAGTGCATTGTTTTCTACAGTAATGTGTGTGTACTGTATATAAGTACTTCTTATGTTGTGTGTATCACATACTGTATATGCTGAATTTCTTGCAGTGATTTTGATGAACTCAGACAATATGCATGAGAAATGTTTCAGATATTTCATGATTAGAAATGTACGGTTTAAAACGCATGTTTTTTTGGGCGTCAGGTAAATGTAGTGTGTAAAGTTTGGAGTTTTATGTGCTTAATGTGTGCTGTGCACGCTTTACCGTTAGACGTGGACGAGTGTCTTTTCAACAATGGTGGCTGTCAGCATGTGTGTGTCAACACCATGGGGAGTCACGAGTGCCGCCGCAAGCACGGATTCTTCCTAAGTGACAATCGGCACACGTGCATCCATCGCTCAGTGGGTGAGTAGCTTCACACATTCTCAACGGCACGCCACCGTTTCAGTTCTATAGTGATGGAGTCCTGGGGTGATGTTTCAGCACTGCAGCTCACAGAATCTTTTTAAATAAGGAATAAAACTAGAGTGATGATGTGGAGTTACTCTTACCTCCTCCAAGTTGATTATGTTCCTATAAGAGAACGTTTTATTTGTCTTATACCACAGCAACTTACCAACAATTACCATTTTTATTTATTAAAGAACGACACACTGTACATTTTATCCATTTACATTTACACTTAATGTTCAGTGACACAAGTTAGTTCCTGTTGTCACTTACGTTATAGCAGCTATAAACAGTCATTCCCTCACCAGCCTCTCTTTATTCTCTCTCTCGATGTTAATAAGATAAAAAATGCAGAAAACTCCTCTGTCCTGAAGATTAAACTTAACACTACAGCTTTACCTCTGACCGTTACAAAGCGCCGACACTGGAGACTCCTTCCATAAATGTTACATAAACATCTCCTTACAGAAAATTTTACCATGTCAACAATTTTTAACATTTTAAAATTTTTAACATGTACTCGTCCACTGTACACGTCACTGTGAATGAGCTGTTGCTATAGAAATGATAAGGTATTAGCACGAGCGCATTAATATAAACCTGTGATCTGCAGCTGCACTACTGTCAGAGCTGCTGTTATAGAAAACTAATCAACACCATCAACATCAATCAATATCAACATTGATAAATGAGGCTCAGGGTTTGTTAATATTTAATGCTAATTTTTTACTGCCATCTCAGCTTCCTGTTTCTGAGGTGTTTCCATGAGAAATGATCTAATTATCTCATAAAAGTAAATCATTTTAGTCAGAATAACACCAGACTGTGTTTAATTTTAAACTGTCAGAGCTCAACCCTGGCTCCAGACTCAGTTATTGAATAATCTGCTTTAGGATGAGCAGCTGAATAATCATAATGTTTTATTAGGATTTTATTTGTTTTGACAATCTAAATTTTATATGTAAATAATCTGAGAATTTGAGTGCTAGATAAATAAAATTATTATTATTATTATTATTATTATTATTATTATTATTATTATTATGAAGAAGAAGAATTTAAAACATATTAGATCTTCATCAAACTCCATATACAACCCCAATTCCAAAAAAGTTGCGACGCTGTGTAAAGTGTAAATACATTTACATTTACATTTATAGAATTTAGCAGACGCCCTTATCCAGAGCGACATACAAGAGTGACCTGACCTGAGGCTGCGTGGTGCGGTGCCTGGGGTGATGAGAGCTCTAAGATAAGAGGGTGCTGTTCCACTTTTGGCTTTGTAGGCAAGCATCAATGTTTTGAATCTGATGCGTGCAGCTACTGGAAGCCAGTGAAGGGAGCGCAGCAACGGGGTGGTGTGAGAGAACTGAGGGAGGTTGAAAACAAGTCGTGCAGCTGCATTCTGGATCATCTGTAGAGGACGGGTGGCACTCAAAGGTAGACCTGCCAGTTGCAGTAGTCTAGTCTGGAAATGACAAGAGACTGCACAAGCAACTGAGTGGCCTGTGTTGTTAGAAATGGACGAATCCTTCTAATGTTGTAAAGGATAAACCGACAGGACCGTGTTAGATTAGTAATATGTGATGAAAAGGACAGTTGATTGTCCACGATTACCCCAAGGTAAATAAAAACAGAATGCAATGATTTGCAAATCTCATAAACCCGTATGTTATTCACAATAGAACATAGAAAACATATCAAATGTTTAAACTGAGGAAATGTACCATTTTAAGGGGAAAAATAAGGTCATTTTGAATTTGATGGCCACAACACGTCTAAAAAAAGTTGGGACGGGGGCAACAAAAGGCCGGAAAAGTAAGTGTTACTAAAAAGAAACAGCTGGAGGTTAATTGGCAACAGGTCAGTGACATGATTGGGTATAAAAAGAGTATCTTAGAGAGGCGGAGTCTCTCAGAAGTAAAGATGGGATGGAATCTGGATAGAAGCAGATGTTGCTCTAAAACCTGTATATACCTTACAGCATTGATGGGGCCTTTCCAGATGTGCAAGCTGCCCATTCCATAGGCACTAATGCACCCCCATACCATCAGAGATGCAGGCTTTTGCACTGATAAAAAGCCAGATGGTCCCTCTCCTCTTTAGTCCTCTTTAGTTTAGAGGACGCGGCGTCCATGGTTTCCAAAAATAATTTAAAATTTCGATTCATCTGACCACAGAACAGTTTTCCACTTTGACTCAGTCCATTTTAAATGAGCTTTGGCCCAGAGAAGACGGCGGCGTTTCTGGATCATGTTCACATATGGTTTCTTCTTTGCATGATGGAGCTTTAACCAGCATTTGTGGATGGCACTGTGAACTGTGTTCACAAACAATGAGTTCTGGAGGTGTTTCTGAGCCCATGCAGTGATTTCCATTACAGAATCAGGCCTGCTTTTAATGCAGTGCCGCCTGAGGGCCCGAAGATCACGGGCATGCAATATTGATTTTATAATCGCACTATCCGATGTCACCCAGACGAGCACGGGTTCCATTCTGAGTCTGGTTCCTCTCAAGGTTTCTTCCTCATGTCGTCTCAGAGACTTTTTCTTCACCACCGTCACCTCTGACCTCTTCATTAGAGAGATATCCAGATTTCATTGTTTAAAGAGTTATATAAATACATTGAATTGTATTGAAATTTCGGGTTAATACACTGTGTGTGTGTGTGTGTGTGTTGTTGTTTTTTAGAGACCTGTGCTGTAAATAACGGAGGATGTGACAGTATGTGTAAGGACACGTCCACCTGTGTCCGCTGCAGCTGTCCCATGGCTTTCACTCTCCAACCAGACGACAAAAGCTGTGAAGGTCCGAACAGAACCGTGTTTTATTAATGCATGTGTGGCGAGGTGGAGGGAGTGGCCAGGCTGTGAGGACGCACACCTGGCACTGATTAGACAAATCAGTGGGAGAGAGAGATAAAGGAGCGCTGGAAGCTCCAGAGAGAGAGAGAGAGATGCACGTGCATTTTGTGTTCCGTTTGTGTGTTTTATGTTCTGTTTCTGTTTCGTTTATGATTAAACTTTACGTTTATGTTCAGCCGATTCCCGCCTCCTCCTTGCCCATCTTTAATTGTTACAGCACGATATTTCCAAAAGTATGTGTACCCCCTGACAATCACACCCCTATGTGCTTCTTGAAGATCCCATTCCAAAAACATGGGCATTACTATGGAGAAGTTCCCCCTTTGCTGTTATAATGCGCTCCACTCTTCTGGGAAGGCTTTCAACTAGATTTTGGGGCGTGGCTGTGTGGATTTGTGTTCATTCAGCTACAAGAGCTTTAGTGAGGTTGAGGTCAGGTACTGATGTTTGGTGAGGAGGCTCCAGTTCCAGTTCATCCCAAAGGTGTTCAGTGGGGTTGAGGTCAGGGCTCTGTGCAGGACACTCCAGTTCTTCTACCTTCTTCCAACCTTAACACACCATGCCTTCATGGAGCTCGCTTTGTACACTTTGTGTCAGGTTTGGGCCTCTTAGTTCCAGTGAAGGTAAACTGTATATGATGCTACAGCGTACAGAGACGTTCTATACAGTTGTGTGCTTCAGACTTTGTGGTAACAGTTTGGGGAAGAACCTCATACTATATGGGTGTGATGGTCAGGGGTGCACATACTTTATTACATATAGTGTAATGGATTTCCTCACTGCAAAAAATAATATTATATAATAATACAAAATAATAATATTTCTCTTTGTTTGATTAAACAAATATATGATCCCATAGGGGTCTATCTCTACCAGATTTTTGGTCCTATTATTTAGCATTTCAAATGAGACCTCTTAGGACATGGATCAATGCTGACTCTCTTGTGTCGTGGTGGGCCATAGAAGCTAATATTACTTACCCCTTGCATTTGCAGGACTTACCCTTTACAGGAATATCTAAGAAAACCATGGTACATTTTGGACCAATTATATGTCATTCTATTAAAATCTGGAAAGAGGCAGAAAAGATCATGGGAGCTTCATGTTCATATAGTGCCTCTACTCCCCTCTGGCCGAGGTCTGGCATGGGACCCACCTTTATGATGGCAGCCATGAAATGAACAGTGGCACACTCCTTCCCTCCGTAGTGCTAGGGTCTTCTCCTTGGGCAAGAGAGAACAACCCTCAAGTCTCCCTTGCTAGGGTTACAGTTAGATTTAAATTACTGTTGCATTCCTGTATCCCTTGGTAGAACCCTATTTCTCATCACTCCGTAGGGACCTGGAGTATAATAGATCCTTTTTTATCCCAATATTGTTACAAGCATCAAGTAAAGGGATGACTCGTTTGCCGTGAGTTGTGACCCGTGTCAGTGGAGGAAGAGATCCTGGTCTCTGAGAAATGTGGTTTGCTGTGGCTTCCATTATTTCAACACAATACTTTGGCTCCTACTTCACCTAGACGGGAGGTTGGAATGGCTCGATCCAATCAATCGGCTGGTCAAAGCATGTCCTGGGAATAGACTGAGATAACTGAACATCAAATAATTTTCAGACCCCCAGGAGACGTTGGCTAAGGGTCAATCAAATGATTTGAGCAACTTGTTGCTTATTTTGCTTGAGTATACCATCTCTATATCCCTGATGCATAATTTGCTGGAGATCCGCGGTACTGTGCGTCCCTCTTTTTTGGGCTCCAAGGTGGGTGGGAAGTAGAGATGATGAAACTGAAAACTTAAAACATGGCTACAAAACATATCTCAAAAAAGCATTACTTGGACCTGGATAATGATAATACTTCAGGAAATACATGTGTTCCTGTGTTGAATAATGATGACGGGCCAAAATTTATCATCATTGAAGCTTCTTCTCCAGATTTTCAAATCACAAAGCTTCCCCCTTTTGCTATACAAAAGGGCATTGTAGGAATAGAAGGAACAGTAAAAGATGTGAAAAAATTACGAACTGGACAGATTCTTGTGGAATGCTGTAAAAAGGCCAATGCTGAAAACCTGTTACATGCAAACATGTTAGCTGGAGTACATATAAAGACATCTCCTCATCTGACGTTAAACTACAGTAAGGGAGTAATCCATACCAGAGAGTACAGTGGGGGAAAAAAGTATTTGATCCCCTGCTGATTTTGTACGTTTGCCCACTGACAAAGAAATGATCAGTGTATAATTTTAATGGTAGGTGTATTTTAACAGTGAGAGACAGAATAACAACAAAAAAATCCAGAAAAACACATTTCAAAAAAGTTATAAATTGATTTGCATTTTAATGAGTGAAATAAGTATTTGATCCCCTATCAATCAGCAAGATTTCTGGCTCCCAGGTGTCTTTTACACAGGTAACGAGCTGAGATTAGGAGCACTCTATTAAAGGGAAGAAACACAAAATAACTGTCAGTCTCCCTCGGTCTGGGGCTCCATGCAAGATCTCACCTCGTGGAGTTTCAATGATCATGAGAATGGTGAGGAATCAGCCCAGAACTACACGGGAGGACCTTGTTAATGATCTCAAGGCAGCTGGGACCATAGTCACCAAGAAAACAATTGGTAATACACTACGCCGTGAAGGACTGAAATCCTGCAGCGCCCGCAAGGTCCCCCTGCTCAAGAAAGCACATGTACAGGCCTGTCTGAAGTTTGCCTGAATGATTCAGAGGAGAACTGGGTGAAAGTGTTGTGGTCAGGTGTGGTCAGATCTCTTTGGCATCAACTCAACTCGCCGTGTTTGGAGGAGGAGGAATGCTGCCTATGACCCCAAGAACACCATCCCCACCGTCAAACAAGGAGGTGGGAACTTTGGGGGTGTTTTTCTGCTAAGGGGACAGGACAACTGCATCGCATCAAAGGGACGATGGACGGGGACATGTGCTGTCAAATTTTGGGTGAGAACCTCCTTCCCTCATCCAGGGCATTGAAAATGGGTCGTGGATGGGTATTCCAGCATGACAATGACCCAAAACACACAGCCAAGGCAACAAAGGAGTGGCTCAAGAAGAAGCACATTAAGGTCGTGGAGTGGCCTAGCCAGTCTTAATCCCATAGAAAATCTGTGGAGGGAGTTGAAGGTTTGAGTTGCCAAACATCAGTCTCGAGACCTTAATGACTTGGAGAGGATCTGCAAAGAGGAGTGGGACAAAATCTCTCCTGAGTTGTGTGCAAACCTGGTGGCCAACTACAAGAAACGTCTGACCTCTGTGATTGCCAATGAGGGTTTTTCCACCAAGTACTAAGTCGAAGGGGTCAAATACTTATTTCACTCATTAAAAGGCAAATCAATGTATAACTTTTTTGAAATGTGTTTTTCTGGATTTTTTTGTTGTTATTCTGTCTCTCACTGTTAAAATACACCTACCATTAAAATTATAGACTGATCATTTCTTTGTCACTCCCAAAAGGACCACCACCTTGTCGGGGTTTGGGGGCTTGCGTGCCTCAGTGACCCGGATAGCTATGCTGGCTGGAGCTTCATGCTCCTGGTAGGGTCTCCCATGCCAGACAGGTTGAAGGAGAGAGGCCAGACGAAGCGTGGTCCCTGGTCCTCCAGGTTGGGGGTTGGGCTATGGGTCAACAACCCATTCCTGTAAAAAAGCTACTGTTACAGAAACCATAGCAACACAACCAGAAAGCAACCTGACTGGGAGCGATTCCTCTTCAGAAGAGCTTATGACGCGAGCTGGTGAAATCCTTCAGGAAACCAGTGCGCCGACAAATCTTCTCTCAGCCAAGACCAAAATCAAGATCGGAACATGGAACGTCCGCACATTGTACGAGAGCAGGAAGACAGCCCAAGTTGTGAAGGAAATGAAGCACTATAACATCAAGGTACTGGGACTGTGCGAGACGAGATGGACTGGAAACGGTCAGAAAAGACTGGCGAGCGGAGAAACCATCATCTACTCTGGCCCGGAAGATCACATGCATGGAATTGGACTGCTCATGTCACCAGCAGCAACCAGGGCACTGTTAGACTGGGAACCAGTTACACCAAGGATTCTAACCGCAAGATTCAAATCCAAAGGAAGAAACATCACCATCATCCACTGCTACGTGCCAACCAACGCTGCAGAGGAGGAAGAGAAAGAAGAATTCTACAGCGCTTTACAAGCAGCCATTGACAAGACCCACAGAAGAGACCTGAAGATCCTCATGGGAGACCTGAATGCCAAGGTAGGAAGTGACAACGCCAATAAGGAACTCATCATGGGCAAGCACGGAGTGGGAGACATTAATGAGAACGGGGAACTCTTCACAGACTTCTGCACTTTCAACGACCTTGTCATTGGAGGCACTATCTTCCCACACAAGGACATCCACAAGAAGACATGGACCTCTCCTGACAGCAAGACAGAAAACCAAATCGACCACTTTACCATTGGCCGGAAATGGAGAAGAAGTCTGCTAGATGTCAGAGTAAAGAGAGGGGCAGATGCTGCGTCAGACCACCACCTAGTCCTGGCAATGCTGAAGCTGAAACTGAGGGCACACAGGGACCAGGCACAGAGGCCAGCCTTCAAGTACAATGTCCAACACCTGAAAGATGCCCGGAAAGCGACAGAGTACCAGTGCAGCCTGAAAAACCGCTTTGAGGCGTTAGCCAACCTGATGGAGGAGACGGTGGAGGACCACTGGCAGAGTCTAAAGAAAGCTTGGACGGACACCTGCCTAGAAGTCATGGGGAAGAGAGAAAAACAACACAAGGAGTGGCTCACAGTCGACACATTGAACCTTGTAAATGAAAGGAAAGAATTGAAACAAAAGATCAACCACTGCCAAGACCGCCACGAAAAAACAAAGCTACAAACTCAATACCAGGATACCAACAAGAAAGTCAAAAAGAGCACCAGAGCAGACAAGAGGAAATTCATCCATGATCTTACAGTGGATGCAGAAGCAGCAGCAGAGCAGAGAAACATGAAGAGACTGTATGAAATCACCCGGACTCTTGCAGGCAAGAACAACCAACCAACATGTTCTGTCAAGAACAGGGAAGGACAAACCATCACAAACGAAAGTCAAGAAAGAGCAAGATGGGCTGAACACTTCGAAGAAATCCTAAACAGACCTCCACCAGAACAACTGCCATCTATCCCACCAGCAGACAGGCTACTAGATATAAACACTGATGTACCCACCAGAGCCGAGATCACCAAGGCAGTCAAAGAGATAAAGGCCGGCAAAGCTGCTGGCCCTGATGGTATACCACCAGAGGCCTTGAAGGCTAGTATTACAACAACAACTGACATGGTCTTCCCTCTGATTCAGAAAGTCTGGGAGCAAGAACAGGTTCCAGATGAGTGGAGGAAAGGACACCTAGTAAAACTCCCCAAGAAAGGCGACCTATCCAGCTGCAGCAATTGGAGAGGCATCATGCTCTTGTCTGTCCCCAGCAAGATACTGACACACATCATGTTGCACAGACTGAAAGAGGCGCTGGACAAAAGACTGAGAGACAAGCAGGCGGGCTTTAGGCAGGACAAGTCATGCACTGACCACATTGCCACTCTACGCATCATCATCGAGCAGTCCCTGGAATGGCAGTCTCCACTCTACGCAGTCTTTGTGGACTTCGAGAAGGCCTTTGACAGTGTGGACAGAGAGGTCGTCTGGAAGCTTATGACACACTACGGGATACCACCCAAATTCATCACTATCTTCCAACAACTATACAGCAACTCCTCATGTCAAGTGGTACATAAGGGAAAATTGACTGAGCCTTTTGAGGTACGCACCGGAGTGCGACAGGGCTGCATGTTGTCACCTACCATCTTCCTGTTGGTAGTGGACTGGATCATGAAGAAGTCTACAGAAAATGCCAACACAGGAATCCGCTGGACATTCAACAAACTGCTGGAAGACCTCGATTTTGCGGACGACATCAGCCTTCTGTCACACAGGCAGCAGGATGCACAGCAGAAACTCAACAAGCTCTCAGAGGAAGCAGCAAAAACGGGACTGAAAATAAATGTTAAGAAAACCGAAGCCATGAGGATCAACAACAAGAAGGAAGACCTGATCCAACTACAAGGTGCCAACATCAACGACGTGGAAAAGTTTGTATACCTAGGAAGCGTCGTCAGCAAGGACGGGGGAGCGGACGAGGACATCAAGAGCCGAGCCGCATCAACAAAGCCAGGCACGCCTTTAACACCTTACGTCCTGTCTGGAGCTCTACAGCTTTTGCACAGCAGACCAAAGTCCGAATCTTTAACACCAACGTCAAAGCAGTCCTTCTGTATGGCTCGGAAACATGGAGACTTACCAAGACAGCAGTAAACAAGCTCCAGACCTTTATCAACAGATGTCTCAGGAACATCTTACGCATCAGGTGGCCTGAAAAGATATCTAATGTCAGACTGTGGGAAAGAACAAAGCAGACCCCCATCGACCAAGAAATCCGGAAAAGGAAATGGGGTTGGATAGGCCACACCCTCCGGAAAGACCCAGAAAACATCACAAGACAATTGCAATGGAACCCGCAAGGCAAGAGGAGGGTTGGAAGACCAAAACAAACCTGGAGAAGATGCACAGAGGGGGAAATGAAGACAGCAGGGTGGACATGGGCTCAGCTGAAGAGAACCGCCCCCAATAGAGTCCGCTGTTGGAGTGTTGCTGAGGCCCTGTGCTCCCATGAGGAGAAAGAGGATAAATGATGATGATTTCTTTGTCAGTGGGCAAACGTACAAAATCAGCAGGGGATCAAATACTTTTCCCCTACTGTATATTATGGGTATGCACTGCAAAATATAGTATGAATATTGTAGTTTTTCAAGTAGAAGAGCACGACCAGACCGCACAAAAATAATAATACACATATTTTATTTCAAATAGCCGCTCTGTGTGCTGCCAGTGTCCAGTGTAAAGTCACTTTGATTAACATGACAGCAGGTTGGACTGCGTTCTGGTGTAAAATGGGCTTAAGAGGAGCTCCAGATTGAATGAAGGCTAATGAAAATTCGTAGAATAATAATAATAATAATAATAATAATAATAATATGGTATCTTTAATTATTATTAAATATTCCATAAATCAAGTTTCCATGCAGACCCCAATCCGCATCTCAGGTGAATCCCACGTGGGGTCGCGAGCCCCAGTTGGAGAATTTGTGCGTTAAATCTTGTGCGTCATCTGCGTGTTCGTCGTTCGTCTTAAAATTGTTTGTGTTTAAACTGTCTCCATGGTGATAAATGCGCTCCATCGAATTTTTGAAACCAAAACACAGCATTGAGTTTCTGCTGCGCTGCGGATCAATCTCTCTCAACTCAACAAAAAGTGAGTTGTGACGAAGAAAACTATGGATTTGAAAGGATTTGTGCCGGATGTGAAGAACTGGACTCTGGGTGAGATCGCCTGTGCTGCGGGGCTGCTCGTGCTCTCTGCCGGTGCGGGTTACTGTGTTTACCACCGCTTGCGGAGAGGAAGCGCTCCTCCTGACCACACTCAGCCTCCTGACGGTAGGAGGAGCTTCAGTCGGTCATGTGACTTTACAGTCTAACGTTATCTACCTTACAAGTGATCTTGTGTGTCGGTGTGAATTAGCTTAATGCTAGTTACCGTGCTAGCGAACTTGGCTAGTGGTTTATATTACACACTACAATCAGTTGATGAGCTTGGCTTAAGAATTTAGTTTATTTCCATAGTATAATGTTTACCCCATTAGCAGGTCGCTTTTATCAACCCTGGCTACTGGTTTTACACTAAATTGTGCTTAGCTAACACTAAATAGTGATTTTAGCCTGTTAGCATGGTAAACTTTGTTACGGAAGTGTGTTGTCTACTTAGCGATCTCAGCTAATCATTTATACAGTGTCATAATGAGTATAAAGGTAGTTCGCTTGCTGAACTCGGTTAAAGGCTTGTGTAATAATTCCACAGTATAATATTTATATAGATTTGGGAGATGGACAGGAGGTTTTAGAGAGTTTAATCATGTCACCTGTACAGTGAATTTACACAAGCTGACTACTAATGCTGTGGTTTGTCTGCTTCTTTACAACGAGAAGTTAACTAGCTAACTCTCAAACTTTCAGGGTTATTAACGTTTAACCATTAATAGGAAAGGAGAGAAAAATTACCAGCTTCTCTCTCTGTCTAGTTTTTTTTAACCTCTCTCTCTCTCTCGTTCAGACCTGTGTTCATTTAGGATTGGTAAATAAAATGTGTTTTAGTTGAAAAAACCTCTACTTGCCAACACTAAAGTATGATCTCTGTGTGGGGAAACTCTGGTCTAATATTCACTACACTGATAACAAACCTGTCTACTTAGCTTGGTAGCTAACATTAAGATAAAAATTGAGCAGAGCTAAACATTACAATGAGTAGCTGGTAAAATATTCTCCTTTCTTATTAATGCTTAAACATGAATTATACAGTTGAACAGTTAGCTGAATGCTGGTGCACTTGAAAACATGGCTACCCATTTTAAGGTCTCAGCACAATACAATATTTATCCTAATGTTACTAACTAATTGTTAGCGCGACTTCAATTACCAGAACTCTCATTCACACACTCCACACTACATTTCCCAGCAAGCTCGGTGGCCTACAAACATGGCCGCCAGGGACTACAACACCCAGAGCATCCACACACTACCATGGTCACAATCACCTTCCTTCTAATCCCGCACACCTGTCTTCAATCTCACAAGCACTTTATTTAAGGACTTTTGTGTTACAGGTTGGACGCGAAGTATTGTTTGTTCTCCCGAATCTTACCTTACTGAGCAATTGAATTCTGGACTGATTCTCACGGCATTGACCTCAAAGCTAAGTACCTTGGATTCCGACTTCCTCTAAAGCCCTCTTTCTGTTTATACATCTCGGTGATAGTTTAACGTGCACTTGTGTCTGATTTCTGTTAGCGCTGTGTAGTTAGCACACTTTATGTCTTGACCACTAATTTATGTAATAGGTTCTGGGTGCTTATTTTCCGTTTTTCCTTTTCGTTGCTAATTGTGTGTTTTTACTGCTAGCACTAACGATTTGAGAGAGTGTATATTCTTTGCCACGATAACCTGCGAAGTCTCGAAGCCTTCCTAAAGCATTTCTGTTATCCTGTGTCCTTTCTACATGTGTGCTGAATAAAGTGACGAAGTTTTTGACCGCAACTGTGTCCAGCCTTCTTCCGGTGATATAACAGAATACTTCGCCTCGACATGGACGCAGCGGAGGAAATTCGTCAAGCAATCGCAGCGCACGGTCAAATTATCAACACGCAACAACAACGCTTGGGAGAAATGGATCAGAATCTTCAACTTCTCTCTCAAGTCACGGCTACAGCAACGCAGCGCGCCGCGCCCACCTCCTTTTCCACACCTCAGCTGCCTATGCCCGTACCTGATAAGTACAACGGTGACACTGGATTATGTAAGGGTTTCATCTTACAATGCTCCTTATACTTTGACTGTTGTGGGGAAATGGGGGATCATGAGAAAGTGGCGCGATTCATCTCCTTATTAACAGGCAAGGCATTAAAGTGGGCGGCGGCAGTACGGGAACGAGGGGGAGAAACGGTTGCTTCCTATGACACCTTTGTCTCCATGTTCCGGCGGGTGTTTGACCACGCCCCCGATCACCAGGAGGTCGGGGAACGGCTCCTAACACTGAGGCAAGGCTCACTTCGAGTGGCGGAATACGCTTTAGAATTCCGGACTATCGCTGCGGGTAGCGGCTGGAATGACGTGGCGTTAAAAGCTGTCTTCCGTCAGGGCCTCAATCCCGCCATCGTCACTGAGATGGCCTGCCGTGATGAGCCTCTTAACCTAGATTCGTTGATTGATCTCGCCATTCGCCTCGATCAACTTCTTTACAGCCGTAAGCATTCATCTCAGCACCCCGAATCAACCCGACTCCCCGCTAGCGACGAACCCATGCAGATCGGTCATGTAAAACTGGACCCCGACGAGAAAGAACGGAGACGCCGAGAGAATCTATGTCTCTACTGTGGCCAAGCTGATCACCTCCTTCATTCCTGCCCTGTCCGCCCCACAAGCATAACTTCGACGAGGGGCGGACAACGCACCCGTTCAACCCCGGTGAGTCAGATTCCTGATGTTGTTTCATGTTCTTTTACTCTACCTGTCTACCTTGAACATTCAGATGTCTGCACTCTCGTTACAGCCATGCTCGACTCCGGGGCAGTGGGCAACTTCATCGATGAGGAGATAGTGTGTCAGCTTGACCTAGACACTCGTCCCCTACCACAACCGTTTAAAATTCAGGCCATCGACGGTACATCCATCGGAGACATCACCCGCTACACACACACCCTGGGGCTTCGTGTCAGCGTGCTCCACCACGAAGAAATATCCTTATGGATTACCAAGTCTACCCGATACCCCGTGGTCTTGGGCTTACCGTGGATGAGAAAGCATAACCCTCACATCTCTTGGACAAACCAGCAAATACTCAGCTGGTCACCCTTCTGTCACCAACAATGCCTAAACACCCTATCACTCACTGTGGCAACCACATCCGTTGAAAGCCCTGAAAACGCACCCACCGTCTGTATACCCGACGAATATAGCGACCTAAAAGAGGTATTTAGTAAACTCAGGGCTAGCGGTCTTCCACCCCATCGTTCATATGACTGTTCCATAGACCTCCTGCCAGGTATGACTCCGCCACGTGGACATATATATCCCTTGTCCCAAGCAGAACATAAAGCCATGTCCGAATACATTCAGGAGGCTCTCCAACAGGGATATATTCATCACTCCACTTCCCTGGCAGCAGCCAGCTTCTTTTTCGTGGCCAAGAAGGGAGGGGGCCTTCGTCCATGCATTGATTACCGAGGGCTCAACCACGCCTCGGTGAAGTATCCTTACCCCCTTCCACTCGTCCCTTCCGCCTTAGAACAACTGCATGAAGCCCGATATTTCACCAAGTTGGACCTACGTAGCGCGTACAATTTGGTGCGTATCCGGGAAGGGGATGAGTGGAAAACCACTTTCAGTACAACAACAGGTCACTACGAATACCTCGTAATGCCGTATGGGCTGACTAACGTGCCCTCAGTATTCCAATGCCTAATCAATGACATGCTGAGGGACATGATAGGAAAATTCGTGGTGGCCTATATTGACGACATTTTGATTTACTCCCCCAACTACAAAGCCCACGTGTCTCAGGTACGCCAGGTTCTCACACGCCTATTGGAAAATGGACTCTATGTAAAGGCAGAAAAGTGTGAGTTCCACAAGAACACTACGATCTTCCTGGGTTACGTCATTAGCCCCGAAGGAGTGGCCATGGACAAGAGTAAGGTCACGGCGGTAACACAATGGCCCACTCCGACTACCATAAAGGAGCTCCAAAGTTTCTTGGGTTTTGCCAACTTTTACAGACGCTTTATCCGGGGTTTTAGTTCTATTGCCCTACCCCTTACTGCTCTGTTGCGGGGCGGTCCTCGCCGTCTGGTTTGGAACCACGAGGCCGAGTGGGCATTTTCCAGACTCAAAACGGCTTTCACCACGGCTCCAATCCTCAAGCATCCAGATCCTTCTCATCCCTTCGTAGTAGAAGTAGATGCCTCTGAGGCAGGGGTGGGGGCCGTATTATCCCAACGTCTAGGGGAAAAACCAAAACTTCACCCCGTCGCCTTCTTTTCTAAAAAATTATCGTCGGCAGAGCAAAATTATGACGTGGGAGATCGTGAACTGCTAGCGATAAAATTAGCTTTGGAGGAGTGGCGACACTGGCTAGAGGGGGCAGAATACCCGTTTACCGTTTTCACAGATCACAAGAATTTAGAATATCTGCACACCGCCAAATGACTAAACCCTCGCCAAGCACGTTGGTCTCTATTCTTTGCACGATTTCAGTTTACCCTTTCTTACCGCCCCGGGTCTAAAAACCACAAGGCGGACGCCCTTTCCCGTCTCCACACTAGGGATTCACAACCTTCACAACCAGACCACATCCTACCTTCCTCCTGTTTCGTCGGTAATGTGCACTGGGAATTTGACAACTTACTCCACAAATTCCCACGTAAGTACGTACCTTCGGCTTGTCCTCCCACAAAATTGTTTGTCCCTCCTACCTATAGGACCCGGTTAATAAAATGGGCTCACACGGTTCCCGGTACTGCTCACCCCGGTTCCCTACACACCCACCACCTTTTATCCCCCAAGTACTGGTGGCCCAATATGGCCCGAGAAATACAACAGGCGGTCAAGTCCTGTGACATCTGCGCCCAAACTAAGGTACCCAGAACCTTCCCTGCCGGCCAACTCATGCCACTACCCACTCCTCAACGACCCTAGTCACATCTCGCAGTAGGTTTCATCACTGACCTCCCCAATTCTCTGGGTCACACCACCATTTTTGTTATTTTAGATCGGTTCTCCAAATCCCTCCGTCTAGTTTCCTTGCCCAATCTACCATCAGCTTTCCACACAGCAGAACTGATTCACACACGTCTTTCGTTATTTTGGGATCCCCGAAGACATAGTTAGCGATCGGGGACCGCAGTTTATATCTCGCGTATGGTCCGGTTTTATGGGTAAATTGGGAGTTAATGTGAGTCTTACATCGGGATACCACCCTGAATCCAATGGGCAAGTGGAACAGGTAAACCAAGAAGTCGGGAGGATGCTTCGTTCGTTTTGTCACAAAAATCCCTCTGATTGGGCCTGCTTCCTGCCATGGGTGGAATACGCCCAGAACTCACTCCGCCATTCCGCCACTAACCTGACCCCATTCCAATGCGTGCTAGGATATCAGCCACCTTTGTTTCCGTGGGACGCCACAGCCACGGACGCACCAGCCGTAAACGAATGGTTTGACCGCAGTGAACAGGTCTGGGCAAGCACCCATAGAAAACTAAGACAAGCAGCCTCCAAATCAAAAGCCCAGGCGGATCGCCACCGACAGGTACCACCACGCTACCAACCCGGTGAACGGGTATGGCTCTCCACCCAAAACTTGCACCTCAGACATCCCTGCCAGAAGCTCTGTCCTCGTTATCTCGGTCCTTTCAAAATCATCAGGCCCATCAATGAGGTAACCTACAGACTAGCCATCCCCAAACATTGGCGCATTGCCCCATCGTTTCACGTTTCTCTTCTGAAACCCTTCCACACAGGCATTCTCACCTCTCAAAACCCTTCTAATCCACCTCCCCCACAGGAAGTTGACGGACAACCGGCCTATCAGATTCGTCAGATTCTAAAATCCCGGCGACGTCAAGGAAAACTTCAGTACCTCATTGATTGGGAGGGGTACGGGCCCGAGGAACAGAGCTGGGTGGCGGCTAAGGACATGCTGGACCCTGAAATGGTGGACGAATTTCACCGCATCCATCCCGAATACCCAAAACCTAGACCCAGAGGTCGACCCAGGCAAGGAGAGGCTCCCGGAGTGAGCCCTTTGGGGGGGGGGGGGGGCTCTGTTAGGTCGCGCAAAAAGCGCGACTTCAATTACCAGAACTCTCATTCACACACTCCACACTACATTTCCCAGCAAGCTCGGCGGCCTACAAACACGGCCGCCAGGGACTACAACACCCAGAGCACCCACACACTACCACGGTCACAATCACCTTCCTTCTAATCCCGCACACCTGTCTTCAATCTCACAAGCACTTTATTTAAGGACTTTTGTGTTACAGGTTGGACGCGAAGTATTGTTTGTTCTCCCGAATCTTACCTTACTGAGCAATTGAATTCTGGACTGATTCTCACGGCATTGACCTCAAAGCTAAGTACCTTGGATTCCGACTTCCTCTAAAGCCCTCTTTCTGTTTATACATCTCGGTGATAGTTTAACTTGCACTTGTGTCTGATTTCTGTTAGCGCTGTGTAGTTAGCACACTTTATGTCTTGACCACTAAGTTATGTAAAAGGTTCTGGGTGCTTATTTTCCGTTTTTCCTTTTCGTTGCTAATTGTGTGTTTTTACTGCTAGCGCTAACGATTTGAGAGAGTGTATATTCTTTGCCACGATAACCTGCGAAGTCTCAAAGCCTTCCTAAAGCATTTCTGTTATCCTGTGTCCTTTCTACATGTGTGCTGAATAAAGTGACGAAGTTTTTGACCGCAACTGTGTCCAGCCTTCTTCCGGTGATATAACACTAATAAACTTGGCTGTTGGTTTTAAATGTACAATAGAAAATATTAGTTGTAAATGAAGTTGTAATTCTGAGTCACATAAAAGTAATTTATTGCAGAGCCTGAGGATGTGCTGGGAGAGTCAGTAGATCCTCCCTCTGTCCTCCAGGTATGTGTCAGTTAGAAAGTTATATTTTAACTACATTTGAGATATGTAGGCTACTTATGTCTAAGTGTGTGTGTGTGTGTGTGTGTATGTGTTAAGGTCATTGAGCCAAACCTGCAGTTGCTGCCCACCGAACCTCACCATGTACCTTCAGCTGTCGTTCAGGTATACAAACCTTCCATTTATTTACTAAAGTCGATCACTGAAGTTTCCAAGCAACAGAATGTTAGATGTGTTGGTATGAATCTGCTATGATATGAAGCACTTATGATCTTCATGCTCTACTTTTCACAGCCTCTCAGTGCTGGTGAGCTGAGCAGCGCCTGGTGCAACGTTCAGTTCCTGTCTGCAGACTCCTTCAGCTTCCTGTCTGGGGTATTCTACAGTCCTGCAGCTTAGATACACACACTCTCTCCTCTTTACAAGCTCTAATGTTTAGATTTGTTTTTTTTATTTCTAGTCAGTGGACATTAGGAGATACTTCCTCGGAATGATGAGGGGTCGAGAGAGTCGGCTCTCCTGGTTTAAAACCACCAAGACCCGGCACTTGGATCAGGAGGTGATCACGGTCTTTATAACTCTGATGAAGAGAATTGACATTAATGATTATTAGATGAACATTTATGTGAAATAGATCTTGAGTTTCAGCTAATTGTCATTTGCAGGGATTCCCTTATTACACTGAAACTGAGGACTGTTTCACTGGCATACAGGTAAGAGATTATTCGTTGTAGCATCACAAAACCTTTGTTAATTGAAGTGACTTCAATTTATTTTGTTCACTTTAAATTGTTCTCTTAAGGGTGTATCTGGGAGGGTTACAGAATTGATTTCCTGTAACCGCATGGAGTCTGTCACTGAGCCACTTGAGGATTATGTGGTAAAATTATTACACTGTCATGATGTGTATGTAGATAGTAACTTATGGAATTTTGTCTGTTGTACATTTGTCTGTGGTGTCAATATTTGTTTTTGTCTTTTTTAATTAACAGCAACCCTTGAAAAAGGTGACCTGCACGTACCTGTATGTGGGTCCAGATGGTCAGGTGGACACCTCCACTTGGGTGGAGGAAAACAGTCATAACTCTCCCCACAGTGATTCAGAGAGTGAACCAGACTCTGAGGTAATTCTGTGTTTTAGACCTGATGTGTATCTATGCTGCTATTCCCCTGAATGGGACTCTGTAAAATTTACTGTGGGAGATTTAATGATTTATTGCTAATGTGGCTTGCAGGAGAGTGAGGAGAGCCTTGCCTTTTTGGAGTTGGAGGTGCCCTTTATTAGGTACGATCCTCTTCACTGTTTTTATTGATGTAATGGTGTAATACATGTTTAACTAAGCATTTACACCTCTTGTTTCTTAGCTACCATCTTTCAGACAGAGAGGTTACTGATATTGGACTGAAGCTGCGTGCTCTCCGTCAGGCGTTCTCTGTGAGTAAAACCTTTGTTTAGCTGCTGTTGTTACTCAGGTAAATTACACTCTGCTTTAACTTATATTGTGTGCTGTCTTATATTCAGACTCTGCTTGCCAGCATCCACAACCAGAACTTTTTGTTTGTGGTTGGAAAGAAGATTGTGATGCGTCTGGCAGCAGCTAACAACCAGGTGACTTCAGAATGATGATAGTCTGTTTCATTTCTGTGCAAAATACTTTCAGTTACTGCTCCCCACAGTGTTGTAGTGATTAAATTGAGGGGGAAAAACAGGCAATGATGTAATGAAGACTATTTAAATAACTAGCATCAATGCCTAATGTTCTGTTTAATAACAATCACAGCCTGCACATTCTTAGGTTAAATATTAAAATAAAATGTCCATGATGAAGATGGCTCTGGGAAATGCAGTAGGTGTAAATTTGGCCCATGTAGTGAATTATCTGTGCATCTTTAGTGATCTTTTGTGGAGTACTGGATAGAGGGTGACCAACTGATCGGTTTTGCTGATTAATTGTTCAGTTTGGATGTATATCTTTTATTTACTTTAATATTTATTAATAGTTAATATGTATTAATATTTATTTCATTTTTTCATAGTACAGTCAGTACTCTTTATTTTTGTAATAAAGTTCAGCAGTATTTTACTTTGAGTGTTATGTTTTCATTCAGTATCAATTTAAAAATGTTATGGGTTGATTAATCGGTTATCAGCAGGTACTGCACAACTTAGTTATCGGTATCGGTAAAATCCTCTATGGGCCGACCTGTTGTACTGGACATGGTTAGGCTTACGTACTGCTTCGTTTTAGGGTTTAAAATGAGTAGCCAGAGTGAGTTATAGAGATTGTTTTTGTTTGTTTTAACAGGATGTGGTTGGTGTGCAGCTGGCCTACGAGTCTTTCATTCGATTCCTGAGAAGGCCTTCCAATCAGGAGTCGATTGTAACAGAGCTCTTCGGGGCCCAGGTAAGCTTGCAAATGGCCGTGTAAAATGACAGATTTGTAAATCTAAAAGATTTTGATTATATAGAAAACACGACTCCAATATGTAAAGCGTATTTCTTTTTGTAACTTTTCTCCTCTGTGCAGCTCCACCATTACAACTTCATGGACGTGTTTTATGAGCTGCTTCTCTTCGGCTACTTCGTGAACGGCTCAACACCTGAGGCAGTAAGTGTCTTATCAGGAGATTTAAAAGTGATGCTTGAATGTAGTTTCAGAGCATGGTCTATTTTATCTCATTTTGTTTTCCCATATTTTAACCCTGCTATGACACGGCTGTTTGTTGACTTTGTTTCCTAAAGTTTGAGGGAGGATTGTTGGAGCGCATGTTTGCACTCATCAGCATGTGGGACGTGGACGTGTGGGAGCCTGCAGCAGAGCTGTACTTCACACTGCTTATTGTAAGTGTTGAATATCTTCTGATGCCACAATGCACGATACAATTCTCAGCATTGTATATTTAACTCAGTGACACTTTGTTGGATTTGTGTGTGTGTGTGTGTGTAATTTGTCAATAGGATCAGCTTACGGTGTTTTCTGAAGTACTGTTTTCTCAGCCCCTGGAGCTCTACAGCGACCCAGCAGCCTTATCCAGTGCAGTTTTGCGTCTCCTCAGGCAACATGTCCAGCTGATGATGGACACTTTGGAGAGGCTCTGAGCAATGCCATTCCCTTAGCCCCATTTCACCATTCCCCTCTCACACACACACACACACATACCACAACAATTTGCAAACAATTACAATTCTTTAATTTATTCATGAATGCAACATCATACTTTTAACTCTTTATACACTTAATAGGAAGATCTGTACACCTGCACATTTTTGTAATTATCCCATCAACCAATCATGTGGCAGCAGCACAATGCATAAAATCATGCAGATACAGGTCAAGAGCTTCAGTTAATGTTCACATCTAACATCAGAATGGAGAAAAAGTGTGATCTCTATAACGTTAACCATGGCATGGTTGTTGGTAGCAGACAGGCTGGTTTGAGTATTTCAGAAACTGCTGATCTCATGGGATTTTCACACACAACAGTCGCTAGAGTTTACAGAAGGTTGCAAAAAACACTGAGTGAGTGACAGTTCTGTGGGTGGAAACGCCTTTTTGATAAGAGAGATCAGAGGAAAATGGCAAGATTGGTTCAATTTCTTGCAGCCAAGAACAGGAATCTGAGGCTATCATAAGCACAGGCTTACCCAAACTGGACAGTTGGAGGTTAGAAAAAAAAAAATCACCTGGTCTGTTTCTAGTCTTCAGCTGTCCAGTTTGGGTGAGTCTATGCCCATGATAGCCTCAGATTGTTCTTGGCTGACAGGAGTGGAACCTGATGTGGTCTTCTGTTGTAGCCCATCCACCTCAAGCTTTGATGTTTGAAGACACTTTTCTGCTCACCATGGTTGTAAAGAGTGCTTATTTGAGTTACTGTAGACTTCCTGTCAGCTCAGACCAGTCTAGTCGTTCTAGTCATTCTCCTCTGATCTCTCTCATCAACAAGGTGTTTCAGCCTGCAGACCCTCCACTCACAGGATGTTTTTTTGTTTTTCACACCATTCTGTATAAACTCTAGAGACTGTTGTGTGTGAAAATCCCAGGAGATCAGCAGTTTCTGAAATACTCAAACCAGCCCATCTGGCACCAACAACTATGCCACAGTTAAAGTCACAGAGATCAGACTTTTCCCCCATTCTGATGTTTGATGTGAACATTAACTGAAGCTCTTGACCTGTATCTGCATGATGTAATGCATTGTGCTGCTGCCACATGATTGGCTGATTGGATAACTGCATAAATGAGCAGGTGTACAGGTGTTCCTTTTAAAGTGGATGGTGAGTGTAAGTTACACTTAATGTGGAACTTTCACAAGAAGTTTGTTCCCTTTTCATCCTTTGTTACATTTCATATTTCTTTTCCATCACTACATTGCTCATGCTCTCCACAGGTAAGTATACATTAATTTTGTTATATTACAATTAAGGCAGTATTAAAAAAAATCTCTTTTCTTGTCTTCCTTAACAGGTCTGGACAAAGAACCCAGGACCTGAGGACCAGAACTGCATAATAGCATTTTTATAATTTTCCATCATAATTGTAATGATTGCTTCATAATTGGATTTCTAGGTTTAGTGTAAATGATGTGTCTGTGTTTGCCTTTCATCCAATATAATTTCTACCATTATCATCCCTAAAAACTCATCCCTCTATGAATCCCCCCAATCACCCCTCATCCCTCTATGTAGAGCCTAAAGATTATATTCTGAATAGATCACAGCTGTAAATAGGATTAACTTTTAGTACAGTGCTTATATATTTTAATAAAAGATTTCATTTGCTCCTATTGCAGCCTCATTCTGATCATTTCTATGCATCAATATTATATATATATATGATGTCATTTCGAGTGCAGGACAATAAATACACAGAACAGAACAACAGATACTCAGGACAGTAAATACACAGAACATGGGCTATAATCTGTAAGCTATTTTGTAGTGTAGCAGCAATGAGTATATCACTGCATATTGGCAGCAAAAAATAGTTCCATAATAAATTGACTGAGGTGTGCTGTGTTTTGTATTGACAAATGCAGAAATGACATCATTATAGTATAGCATGTATATCAAGCCATCACTCTATTACTTTTTAAGAATAAATATGTTTTAATCAGCACTCTTCAAGGTGTTTTCCAAAACAGCGTTTCATATATGAAAAAAAAATGGTTACAAAAATGCTTAAGTTGGTGAGAAGATAAATGTTTAAAATTCAGAGTGCATAAAATACGGCTATAAAATAGAAACCAAATCAGTGCCCACAGTCCATCACCATTATCTATTACAGTGCCTATAGAAAATCATCATACCCTGTCAAAATCCTTACCTTTTGTCACATTACACCCTGGAAATTAAAATAAATTACATCTAACGTTTGCCAACTGTATTTACACATTATAACCCTCAACATCTAAGTGGAAATAACATTTTAAAAAATGTAATTAGTGAAATACCTGGTTTGGAGAAGTGATCAGCCCCTTAGAGTAACCATTATAAACTTGCTCAGGTACAACCAGTCACTTCCCAGATCACACACCATGCTAATCGCCCCCCACCTGACATCAGCTGCAGTGGTTTTGATTACTTCTTAAGAAAACCGGCTGTTCCATGATGATTCCATTACTAGTAGTGCATGGCAACGCAAAGAATACACCATGGTTGGAAAGGTGCTTTCAAAAGGGCTCTGGGACAAAGTTGTGGAAAGGCACAAGTTAGGAGAAGGATACAAAAAGATTTCAAAAGCTTTAACTGTCCCTCTGAGTACCGTTCAGAGCATTATTAAGAAGTGGAAACCGTATGGCACCACCAACACCTTGCTTAGATCGGGCCATCCCTCCAAACTGGATGACCGAGCCAGGAGGATATCGATCAGGGAAGCTACCAAGAGGCCAATGGCAACTTTGAAGGACTTACAAGACCTTATGGCAGAGATCACAAGCTTTACACAAAGCTGGCCTGTATGGCAGGGTGGCAAGAAAGAAGCCTCTTCTGAAAAAGTTTTGCAGAAAACCACTTGGAAGATTCTAATGCCATGTGGCAAAAGGTTTTATGGTCAGATGAAACCAAGATTGAACTTTTTGGACTGAACTGCAAAGCGTTATGTTTGGCAAAACCCAAACTCAGCCCACCACCCAAAACACACCATACCTTCTGTGAAGCATGGTGGTGGAAACATTATGTTATGGGGTTGTCGTAGGTGGCTCTACGAAGTATTAAATCATGGGACTGATCACTTTTCCAACTCTGTTATTCTAGTTTTCTTTTTTTACATTTCCAAACTGTTGCCTTTTTACATTACTGGAATGTTGTAAGGCAGAATGTGTAAATAAAGCTGGAACAAAAAAAACATATTTTTAATGGGTTTTGATTTCAGGCTGTAGGACAAAAAAAAGTGACTATTTCAAAGGGTATGATGATTTTCTATAGGCACTGTATATATTTTTGTTAGAGTTTCCCCTCGGTCTCTGAGTCGCTCGCTAGGCGAGCGGCTGACTCGAACACTTCCGCATTCAATTCTCCGCACCACCGTTGAGGAAGATCCTGATTCATAAAGACTCACGTGTTGTTTACCTCTGCCATGTGCTTTTTGTTTTCGTTCACGTCATGTCTCCGCCTCCTGTATTCCCCTATGTGCTTATGTTTTGGTCTGTGTCATGTCTCCGCCTCCATAACTCTCACTGGTTCATGTTTATGGTGTAATTGACGAGTTTCAGCTGTCTTTGATTTTGGCATGAGATTGACGTGATCTCTTTGTGTTTAAATACGCCACTCCGTTTCCGCTTCTGCGCGGAGTATTAGTTAATCATAGTTTAGTTTGTTATAGTTTAGTTTAGATGTGTTTAACCATGCGCTTTGTTCCGGTGATTCCCCAGATCACTACTCTCGTTTGACTACAGCCTGGATTATAGTTTGTTTTGTTTGTGGTATGGATTCTTCTGTTTGGAATAAACTCTTCTATATTTACTGACGTCTCCCCAGTGCATGCATCCTGGCTCCCTCTTCCGTCCGCTTCCGAATACTCCGCCAAAAATGGATGCAGCGGGGAAATCTTGGGCCGGCCATACTGAATTTTTCGTTCCTCCCTTCAATTCAGTGTCCTTTGAACAATGAACTTTTATTATTATCCCGGAGGCATATGATGGCTTCTCCATGTGGCCTCAATGTTTCTTATGGAAGGCCCAAATGTATTTTCTTAGTGTAAAGAATCCCTTGCCCACCGAAGAACAGTGGTTAAGGTTCCTCCTGTCTCGCCTGGTCGGTTCTGCCCGTCAGTGGGCGGAGCTTCACCTTGCCAGCGGGTCCACCAGGATCTCTTCGGTTTCCGGCTTTGTGGATCTACTGGTTCAGGTATTTGGAATTCATCCCCGACCTCAGGACATTCTTGGGGAAGGACCGTCTGGGCCATCGGTCCAGCCAGTCATTCCTGGAGTACTACGAAAGGAAGCAGGCTAATATGGTGGCCTGCACCTCTCAACCCTGGACCCAGGAATGCGCTACCAAGGGCTGCACCCGGCAGGCCAGTCTACAGTGCCCCACCTGTAAAAATCAGGGAACTAAGAGCTATTACTTCTGCTCCCAGGACTGCTTTAAGCACAGCTGTCGAGCACACAAGCGGCTCCACAGGCGGGCAACCCCAGAGCTCCAGCCGGAGGCCAGCAGGAGGTCTCCACAGCGGAGCTGCACCTGGAGGTAGCGTGGCAACCTCCAGCCCGAGCTCCAGCAGGAGACCCAGCAGGAAGTCTCCTCCGCGGATCTGCCCCTGGAGGTTAGCGTGGCGACCTCCAGCCCGAGCTCCAACCGGAGGCCCAGCAGAAGGTCTCCACAGCGGACCTGCTCAAGGAGGTTAACAAGGCGACCTCCAGCACCAAGCAGCCGCCAGAGGTTAGAAGAAACCTCCACTCCTGCCTTGTCCATGTCTGAGATCCATGGGATGACCTCTTCTCAAGCTAGTCCATGTCCAAGTCCATGTCCAGGTTCCTGCCCTAATCTAGTCCATGTCCAAGTCCATGTCCAGGTTCCTGCCCTAATTCTAATCCATGTCCAAGTCCATGTCCAGATTTTTGGCCTATTCCAAGGCCAATCTCTGAAACCAGTTCCCCGTCAGGTTCCCCGTCAGGTTCCCAATCCTGTTCCCAGGCCTGCTCCCATTCCAGTTACAGTCCAGTTCCTCGTCCAGTTCCTAGTTCAGTTCCAAGTCCAAGTCCAGGTTCCGACCCTGTTCCTAGCCCAGTTCTAGTTCATTTCCAAGTCCAGTTCCTGATTTCGTAGCTAGCTACATAGGTTTAGTTTCTGGATATGTGTTTGCTCTCCTTCTCAGTTCGGAGGCTGATTTGATTCCCAGCTCCGCTTCCAACCCAGCTCACTCCTCTGTCTCCTCCTCTGTATCCTCCTCTGTCTCCAGCCGTCTCAATTTAATTTCCAATGCTGTTTCCAACCAAGTTTTTGATTTTGTCTATGGTTTTCGGTCTAACCGAGTTCTCTGTTCTGTTTCTAAGTCTGTCTCGAAGTCTGTTTCAGGTCTTTCTCAAAGTCTGTCTCGAAGTCTGTTACCAAGTCCTTCTCGAAATCTGTTTCCAAGTCTTTCTGAAGTCTATTTCCAAGTCCTTCTCGAAGTCTGTCTCAAAGTCTATTTCCAAGTCCTTCTCGAAAGTCTGTTTCCAAGTCTGTTTCGAGTCTGTTTCGAGTCTGTTTCAAGCCTTTCTCCGAGTCTGTTTCCAAACCTTTCTCTGATCCAGGTGCCAGAGCAGACTCCGATCCTGGTTCCAGAGCCGAGTCCGCTCCTGGTTCCAGAGCCGACTCCGCTCCTGGTTGAGGTCAAGCTCGGGTCAAGCACCGGGTCATGCGCGGCTCGAGATCAGGCCCAGCACCAGGTCATGCGCAGCTCCGAGATCAGGTCCAGCACCAGGTCAGGCGCAGCTCTGAGATCCAGACCAGGCATTCGTCAAGTTCTCGACCAAGGCCGAAGGGACAGCCCAACACGCTCTGCTCTGGCCTCAGGACACTGGACATCGCCAGCCTCGTTTGTCCAGGTTCTCGACCAAGTTCTCGACCAAGTTCTCGACCAAGGCGAAGGGACAGCCCGACACGCTCTGCTCTGGCCTCAGGACACTGGACATCGCCAACCTCGGGTCCTGGGGGCAGATGTTATGATCCTGCCCAGGGGACCGGGTCCGCCAAAGCGGTCAGAACTTTCGGCGCTTTGGGGGGGCTCTGTTAGAGTTTCCCCTCGTTCTCTGAGTCACTCGCTAGGCGGCGGCTGACTTCGAACACTTCCGCATTCCATTCACCGCACCACCGTTGAGGAAGATCCTGATTCATAAAGACTCACGTGTTGTTTACCTCTGCCATGTCCTTTTTGTTTTTGTTCACATCATGTCTCCGCCTCCTGTGTTCCCCCATGTGCTTATGTTTTGGTCTGTGTCATGTCTCCGCCTCCGTAACTCTCGTTGGTTCATGTTTATGGTGTAATTGACGAGTTTCAGCTGTCTTTGATTTTGGCATGAGATTGATGTGATCTCTTTGTGTTTAAATCGCCACTCCGTTTCCGCTTCTGCGCGGAGTATTAGTTAATCATAGTTTAGTTTGTTATAGTTTAGTTTAGATGTGTTTAACCGTGCGCTTTGTTCGGTGATTCCCAGATCACTACTCTCGTTTGACTACAGCCTGGATTATAGTTTGTTTTGTTCGTGGTATGGATTCTTCTGTTTGGAATAAACTCTTCTATATTTACTGGCGTCTCCCCAGCGCATGCATCCTGACTCCCTCTTCCGTCCGACACGTCTGTGTTCGTAACAATTTTTAAAAAACATCTTGAAATAAAAAGACTTCATGGAACAGATTCTTGCTTGAACCTAATGAGTTTTAATTTGGGCTTCATAGAAATAAGAAAAGAGAAGAAAAGTAATTATTTGAGAATCATCATCCTTATTCTTTCTCGAATGAATTGATCATGTAACATACATGATGTGTACATCATAAGAATAGGTCTCTTAAAATAAAGAGGATTTTAAGTATGACCTAAGAAGAATTTTCATGAGTAAAGGCCACCTTATTCAACAGTCCAAGAGAACACGGATACTTTTTGTTAGTTTTTAATCATCCATCCATCCATCCATTTTCTGTACCGCTTATCCTACACAGGGTCACGGGGACCCTGGAGCCTATTGCAGGGAACTCTGGGCACAAGGCGGGGGACACCACTATACAGTGGATATAAAAGTATACACAACCCTGTTAAAATGGCAAGTTTTGTGGTATAAAAAAATTAAACTAAGTTAAATCATTTAAGAACCCTTTTTTCTCCTTTGTGTGAAATTGCAACATATAAATATCAAGTGACAAACACCCAGAAAGGTTTTGGGTAAAAAAAAAAAAAAAAAAAAAAAACTTCCGATACCCAGTTTACATAAGTGTTCACACCCTTTTATAATTGGGACTGTGGCCATGTTCAGAATGAACCAATCACATGCAAACTCATGTTAAATACTAATTAGTTTAACCTGCCATCAATTAAAATGACTGATTTCTCCAAAATAAAAGTACAGCTGTTCCTCTAGGATTCTCCTGACATCTTCCTGGTAACATGCAACTGGAAAAGCCATGGGCATAAAGAGCTTACAGAGCAGGAACAGGATCTCACTGTTGAAAAAATATCAATGAGGAGAGGGTTACAATAAAATCTCCAAGGCACTGGATATACCATGGAACACTGTAAAGACAATAATCAACAAGTGGAGAAAATATGACATGACAGTGTCATGTCATATTTTATATATAGAATCTCCCTCTCGCTACAATGCTAGCAGAGGCTGGCGAGTAGCGCACTTCCGCATTCACGCTTAGGTGCTCACGAGGAAGAGTAGCGTGGCGTAATTCATAAAAAACCCTCCGGACTGTGCATTCATGAACTCTGGTTTTGTTTACTTTGCCGTGTACTCGGTTGTTTTGGTTTCACGTCATGTCTCTGCCCCGCTTCCTTATTGGTCTGCTTATTTGGTTCATGTCCTGTATCCGCCCTTGTTCTGTCATTGGTTTCCTGTTTATTGTTTGATTTTTGTTTTCAGGTGTTTTGTGTTTTATCTTGTTTGCGTTTGATTACCCGTGTTATTTAAACCCCTTTTTGTATGCGCTTCCTTGCGGAGTATTATATAGATGAATACGAGTGAATCTCGCTCAGTAAAGATAAGGAATTGTACATTCCTCTATGTTTTTGTTTTCCTCGCGTTCTCTGGATTTTGGATCATTGCCTTGTGGCGTATTGGATTATTACCTTGCCTATGTGGGATTACTGCGGTGTCAGTTTGTGGATTAATGCCTTGTGAGTTTTGGATTATCACCTTGTTTTTTGGAATTACTGCCCTGTTATTTGTTTGGATCATTGCCTCGTTTATTTGTGTTTTTATGCCTGAACCCTCTGAGGATTTTTGGTTTGACTATTTTCCTTTTTTGACCCTGCCGGTCCCCATGATAGATATATGTTCCTTTACTTTTGAATATTCCTTTATGTTCCTAATAAACTGACTATTTCCCCTGCGAGTGCATCCTGCTTCCCTCCTTGTGGTTCACGTAACACAGTGACACTATTAAGAACAGGAAGATCAGGAGAAAACTGTTCAGTGAGGCGGCCAAGAGGCCTACAGCAGCGTTAAAGAACTGCAGCAATTTCTGGCAAATATTGGCTGCTCCCTACATGTGACAACAATCTCCTGAATTCTTCACATCTCTGGGGAGAGAGAAAATAGTTGGTATATTTCATTAACTCATCTTTTGGCAGGTCTAGGTCAAAGGTCATAATCAATCAAAATAATTTTGACAGGTCTAGGTCAAAGGTGATTATCATCAATCAAATTTTGACAGGTCATCATGATTAAATGTAATTTTGTCAGGTCAACAGGTGTCTGTATATTAAATGAAAGCAGCATTCCCAGCTATGAAGAGTTGGTATAATTCATCAAATTAATTTGACAGGCGTATGTTATTGTTTAAGATCATAGATTACAAAGGAAAGCACACACACACACACACACACACACACACACACACACACACACACACACACACACACATACATCCAAAGTTCCCTACCAAAATGTATGGCCATAAGAGTTTTCACATGATAGCAAACACACACACAAACCCTCAGAAAGAGGGTTATATTTCATCAAACTAATTTTTGCCATGTGTAAGTAATTAGAGACATGAACCCACCATTCTCTCACACACACAAACAATTTTATAACCAAGTATCCCCACATTTTGACAGGTCATCATGATTAAATGTAATCTCTTCAAGCTCACACAAAACAATGGAATCGAAAGAGCGCTGAAACAGCAGGAGGCAGCGCACCACGAAACATCTGGACCGAGAGGAATGCACTCTAAACAGCTGGACTAAAGGGCGCACACGAAACAGCTGAACCAAAAACAAGCGCACATGAAACACCAGGAGCGAAAGGCGCACAGAAAAAAGCTAGACCAAAAAGCGCCCGGCGAAACAGCAGGGCGGAGCGCACATGAAACAGCGGGAGTCGAAAGAGTGAACCACGACCCAACTGCAGCCGAAAGAGTGAACAGAAACAGCTGTGGCCAAAACAGCGCTTACAAAACAGCTGTAGTCGAAACAAGCGCACACAAAACAGCTGTGGTCGAAACAGCGCACACGAAACAGCTGTAGCCAAAACAGCCCACACAAAACAGCTGTAGCCAAAACAGCCCACACAAAACAGCTGGAGTCGAAACAGCGCACAAGAAACAGCTGAAGTCGAAACAGCCCACACAAAACAGCTGTAGTCGAAACAGCGCACTGAAACAGCTGTAGCCAAAACAGCCCACACAAAACAGCTGGAGTCGAAACAGCGCACAAAGAAACAGCTGAAGTCGAAACAGCGCACACAAAACAGCTGGAGTAGTAACAGTGCACACAAAACAGCTGGAGTCAAAACACAGCACCACGAAACAGCTGGACCAAAGAGCGCAGGCCGAAACAGCTGTAGCCAAAACAGACCACACAAAACAGCTGGAGTCGAAACAGCACACAAGAAACAGCTGTAGCCGAAACAGCGCCGCATAAAACAGCTGGAGTCGAAACATTGCACACAAAACAGCTGGAGCGAAATAGCACACACAAAGCGGCGGGACCAGAAGAGCGGACCACGACATGGCTGGAGTCGAAAAAGCGAACACGAAACAGCTGGAGTCAAAAAACACACAGAAACAGCGAGTCGAAAGGCGAACCACGAAACAGCTGGAGCGAAAGAGCGCTGCGAAACAGCTGGAGCCGAAAGAGCGCACGAAAGGGCTGGAGTCGAAAGAGTGAACATGAAACAGCTGGAGTCCAAAGAAGCGAACCTGAAACAGCTGGAGTCGAAAGAGCACACAGCGAAGCGGCTGGAGACAAAACCGCGCACACAAAGCGGCGGGAGTCGAAAGAAGCGAACTCTGAAACAGATGGAGCGAAAGAAGCGAACCACGAAACAGATGGAGTCGAAAGAGCGAACAGGAAAGGGCTGGAGTCGAAAGAGCACACACAAAACAGCTGGAGTCAAAACAACGCACAAAAAGCGGCGGAGTCAAAGAGAGAACCACGAAGCGGCTGGAGTCGAAAGAGCCCGAACACGAAGGGCTGGAGTCCAAGAAGCGAACACGAAACAGCTGGAGTCAAGCGAACATGAAACAGCTGGAGTTGAAAGAGCACACGAAACAGCTGGAGACAAAACAGCGCACACAAAGCGGCGGAGTCAAAGAGAGAACCACGACACGGCGAAGTCGAAAGAGCGAACACGAAGCGGCTGGAGCCGAAAGAGCACACACGAAACAGCTGGAGTCAAAGCGGCGGAGTCAAAACAGCGAACACGACACAGCGGAGGTCGAAAAAGAGAACACGAAACAGCACACACACAAGCGGCGGGACCAGAAGAGCGCTGCGACATGGCTGGAGCTGAAAGAAGCGAACACGAAACAGCTGGAGTCAAAAACACACAAGAAACAGCGGAGTCGAAAGAGCGAACCACGAAACAGCTGGAGCGAAAGAGCGCTGCAAAGCGGCTGGAGTCGAAGAGAGAACACGAAGCGGCTGGAGCGAAAGAAGCGAACTGAAGCGGCTGGAGTCGAAAGAAGCGAACACGAAGCAGCTCGACCAAAGAGCACACAAGAAATGACTGGAGTCAAAACAGCGCACAGGAAACAGCTGGAGTCGAAGAGAGTGCGAAAAGCGGCTCGACCAAAGGACACAAGCGACTGGAGTCGAAGAGGAACACGAAGCGGATGGAGTCGAAGAAGCGAGCACAAAGAGCTGGAGTCAAAAAACACACAAGAAACAAGCGGGAGTCGAAAGAGAGAACGAAGCGGCTGGAGTCGAAAGAGAGAACTGCGAAACAGCTGGAATCCAAAAAGCGAACACGAAACAGCTGGAGTCGAGAAGAGCACACACGAAACAGCTGGAGACAAAACAACGCACACAAAGCGGCGGAGTCAAAGAGAGGAACACGAAAGCGGCTGGAGTCGAAAGAAGCGAACACGAAGCGGCTGGAGCCGAAGAGCGGGCTGCGAAGCGGCTGGAGCGAAAGAAGCCGAACATGAAACAGATGGAGTCGAAAGAAGCGAACATGACACGGCGAAGTCGAAAGAAGCGAACATGACACTGGCGGGAGTCGAAAGAGCGAACACGAAAGCGGCTGGGTCGAAAGAGAACCACGAAACAGCTGGGTCGAAAGAGAGAACACGAAAGGGATGGAGTCGAAGAAGCGCGGATGAAACAGCTGTAGCCGAAAGAGTGCACACAAAACAGCTGGAGTCGAAACATTGCACACAAAACAGCTGGAGCCAAAATAGCACACACGAAATGGCGGGACCCAGAAAGAGCGCACCGCGACACGGCTGGAGGCGAAAGAGCGAACACGAAACAGCTGGAGTCAAAAAACACACAAGAAACAGCGAGGAGTCGAAAGAGGCGAACCACGAAACAGCTGGAGCGAAAGAGCGCTGCAAGCGGCTGGAGTCGAAAGAGAGAACAAGCGGCTGGAGCGAAAAGCGGGCTGCAAAGCGGCTGGAGTCGAAAAAGCGAACTGCAAGCGGCTCGACCAAAGAGCACACAAGAAATGACTGGAGTCAAAACAGAGCGCACATGAAACAGCTGGAGTCGAAGAGAGTGCACAGAAGCGGCTCGACCAAAAAGAGGACACAAGCGACTGGAGTCGAAAGAGGAACACGAAGCGGATGGAGTCGAAAGAAGCGAGCACAAAGAGCTGGAGTCAAAAAACACACAAGAAACAGCGGGGTCGAAAGAGAACACAAAACAGCTGTGGTCGAAACAAGCGCACACAAAACAGCTGTAGTCGAAACAGCGCCTGGCGAAACAGCTGTAGCCAAAACAGCCCACACAAAACAGCTGTAGCCAAAACAGCCCACACAAAACAGCTGGAGTCGAAACAGCGCACAAGAAACAGCTGAAGTCGAAACAGCCCCACGAAACAGCTGTAGTCGAAACAAGCGCACACGAAACAGCTGTAGCCAAAACAGCCCACACAAAACAGCTGGAGTCGAAACAGCGCACAGAAACAGCTGAAGTCGAAACAAGCGCACACAAAACAGCTGGAGTAGTAACAGTGCACACAAAACAGCTGGAGTCAAAACACAGCACAGAAACAGCTGGACCAAAAGAGCGCCAGGCGAAACAGCTGTAGCCAAAACAGACCACACAAAACAGCTGGAGTCGAAACAGCACACAAGAAACAGCTGTGGCGAAACAGCGCCACGCATAAAACAGCTGGAGTCGAAACATTGCACACAAAACAGCTGGAGCCGAAATAGCACACACAAAGCGAGCGGGACCAGAAGAAGCGGACCACGACATGGCTGGAGTCGAAAGAAGCGAACACGAAACAGCTGGAGTCAAAAACACACAAGAAACAGCGGGAGTCGAAAGAAGCGAACGAAACAGCTGGAGCCGGCGCGCTGCGAAACAGCTGGAGCGAAAGAAGCGCACCACGAAAGGGCTGGAGTCGAAGAGTGAACATGAAACAGCTGGAGTCCAAAGGCGAACACGAAACAGCTGGGTCGAAAGAGCACACAGAAAGCGGCTGGAGACAAAACAACGCCACACAAAAGCAGCGGAGTCGAAAAGCGGGCTCTGAAACAGATGGAGCCGAAAAGGCGAACCGCAGAAACAGATGGAGTCGAAAGAGCGAACACGAAAGGGCTGGAGTCGAAAGAGCACACCGCGAAACAGCTGGAGACAAAACAAGCGCACAAAAAGCGGCGGGAGTCAAAGAGAGAACAAAGCGGCTGGAGTCGAAAGAGCGAACACGAAAGGGCTGGAGTCCAAAGAGCGAACGAAACAGCTGGAGTCAAGAAGCGAACATGAAACAGCTGGAGTTGAAAGAGCACACGAAACAGCTGGAGACAAAACCAGCGCCAAACAAAGCGGCGGGAGTCAAAGAAGAGAACACGACCACGGCGGGAGTCGAAAGAAGCGAACACGAAGCGGCTGGAGCGAAAGAGCACACACGAAACAGCTGGAGTCAAAGCGGCGGAGTCAAAACAGCGAACCACGACACAGCGGGGTCGAAAAAGAGAACACGAAACAGCACACACAAAGCGGCGGGACCAGAAGAGCGCTGCACGACATGGCTGGAGCTGAAAAGAAGCGAACACGAAACAGCTGGAGTCAAAAACACACAAGAAACAGCCAAGTCGAGAAAGGGCGAACACGAAACAGCTGGAGCCGAAAGAGCGCTTCTGAAAGCGGCTGGAGTCGAAAGAGAGAACACAAGCGGCTGGAGCCGAAAGAAGCGGGCTGAAAGCGGCTGGAGTCGAAAGAAGCGAACAAGCGGCTCGACCAAAAAGAGCACACAAGAAATGACTGGAGTCAAAACAGCGCACAGGAAACAGCTGGAGTCGAAAGAGAGTGCGAAGCGGCTCGACCAAAGAGGACACAAGAAGCGACTGGAGTCGAAAGAGGGAACACGAAGCGGATGGAGTCGAAGAAGCGAGCACAAAGAGCTGGAGTCAAAAACACACAAGAAACAGCGGGAGTCGAAAGAGAACACGAAGCGGCTGGAGTCGAAGAGAGAACACGAAACAGCTGGAATCCAAAAAGCGAACACGAAACAGCTGGAGTCGAAAGAGCACACACGAAACAGCTGGAGACAAAACCGCGCACACAAAGCGGCGGAGTCAAAGAGAGAACGAAGCGGCTGGAGTCGAAGAAGCGAACACGAAGCGGCTGGAGCCGAAAGAAGCGAACGAAAGCGGCTGGAGCGAAAGAAGCGAACACGAAACAGATGGAGTCGAAAGAAGCGAACATGACCACGGCGGAGTCGAAAGAGCGAACATGACCGGCGGGAGTCGAAAGGCGAACACAAGCGGCTGGAGTCGAAAGAGAACACGAAACAGCTGGAGTCGAAGAGAGAACACGAAAGGGATGGAGTCGAAAGAGCGCGGATGAAACAGCTGTAGCGAAAGAGTGCACACAAAACAGCTGGAGTCGAAACATTGCACACAAAACAGCTGGAGCCAAAATAGCACACCGAAATGGCGGGACCCAGAAGAGCGCTGCACGACCACGGCTGGAGGCGAAAGAGCGAACACGAAACAGCTGGAGTCAAAAAACACACAAGAAACAGCGGGAAGTCGAAGGCGAACCACGAAACAGCTGGAGCGGCGCTGCGAAGCGGCTGGGTCGAAAGAGAACACGAAAGCGGCTGGGCCGAAAGAAGCGGTTTCTGCAAAGCGGCTGGAGTCGAAGAAGCGAACTGCAAGCGGCTCGACCAAGAGCACTGAAATGACTGGAGTCAAAACCGCGCGCATGAAACAGCTGGAGTCGAAGAGAGGTGCGAAGCGGCTCGACCAAGAGGACACAAGCGACTGGAGTCGAAAGAGGAACCGCGAAGCGGATGGAGTCGAAAGAAGCGAGCACAAGAGCTGGAGTCAAAAACACACAAGAAACAGAGGAGTCGAAAGAGAGAACACGAAGCGGCTGGAGTCGAAAGAGAGAACACGAAAGGGCTGGAGTCGAAAGAAGCGAACACGAAACAGCTGGAGTCCTAGGCGAACCACGAAACAGCTGGAGTCGAAAGAGCACACGAAACAGCTGGAGACAAAACAGCGCACAAAAAGCGGCGGGAGTCAAAGGAGAGAACACGAAGCGGCTGGAGTCGAAAGAAGCGAACCGCAGAAAGCTTGACTGGAGTCGGAAGAAGCGAACCACGAAAGGCTGGAGTCGAAAGAAGCGAACACGAAAGGGCTGGAGTCGAAAGAAGCGAACCACGACCGGCGGGAGTCGAAAGAGCGAACGCTGAAGCGGCTCGACCAAAGAGCACACAAGAAATGACTGGAGTCAAAACAGCGAACCACGAAACAGCTGGAGTCGAAAGAGAGAACACGAAACAGCACACACAAAGCGACTGGGACCAGAAGAGGGAACTGCGACATGGTTGGAGTCGAAAGAAGCGAGCACGAAACAGCTGGAGTCAAAAACACACAAGAAACAGCGGAGTCGAAAGAGCGAACACGAAACGGCTGGAGTCGAAAGGCGCACAAGAAACAGCTGGAATCAAAAGAGAACACGAGAGCAGCTGGAGTCGAAGAGAGCACAGGAAAGCGACTGGAGCGAAGAAAGCGAACACAAAGCGGCTGGAGTCGAAAGAGCACACAAAGAAGCGACTGGAGTCAAAACAAGCGAACCTGAAACAGCTGGGTCGAAAGAGAGTGCACGAAGCGGCTCGACCAAAGAGGACACAAGAAGCGGCTGGAGTCGAAGAGCAAACACAAAGAGCTGGAGTCAAAAAAGCGAACATGAAACGGCTGGAGTCGAAAGAGAACACGAAACGGCTGGAGTCGGCGGCGAACACAAAACAGCTGGAGTCAGAAACAGCGAACTGAAACAGCTGGAGTCGAAAGCGCGAATACGAAACAGATGTAGCCGAAAGAGGGAACACGAAGCGGCTGGAGTCGAAAGGCGAGCACAAAAACAGCTGGAGTCAAAAAACACACACGAAACAGCGGGGTCGAAGAGAGAACACGAAGCGGCTGGGTCGAAGAGAGCACACGAAAGGGCTGGAGTCGAAAGAGCGAACACGAAACAGCTGGAGTCCTAAGGCGAACACGAAACAGCTGGAGTCGAAAGAGCACACGAAACAGCTGGAGACGAAAGAGCGCAAAAAAAGCGGCTGGAGTCAAAAAGGAGAGAACGAAGCGGCTGGAGTCGAAAGAAGCGAACACGAAAGCGGCTGGAGTCGGAAGAAGCGAACCTGAAAGGCTGGGTCGAAAGAGCGAATACGAAAGGGCTGGAGTCGAAAGAGCGAACCACGACCGGCTGGTCGAAAGAGCGAACAAGCGGCTGTGAGCGAAAGAGCACACAAAACAGCTGGAGTCAAAATGGCGAGTCAAAACAAGCGAACCACGACACAGCGGGAGTCGAAAAAGAGAACACGAAACAGCACACAAAGCCCGGGACAAAACAGCTGTGGTAGTGAAACGGCGCTGCAAAACAGCTGGGTCAAAACAGCCCACACAAAAACAGCGAGGTCGAAAGGCTTTGCTGCAGGAGCAGCTGGAGCAGCCACACAAAACAGCTGGAGTCGAAACAGCGCTGAAACAGCTGGAGTCGAAACAGCAGGAAACAACTGGAGCGAAAGGCGAACACGAAACAGCTGGGTCGAGAAAGAGCACACAAGCGACTGGAGTCAAAACAGCGCACATGGAAACAGCTGGAGTCGAAAGAAGTGCGAAGCGGCTGCGACCAAAAAAGAAGGACACAAAAGCGGCTGGAGTCGAAGAGCAAACACAAAAAGAGCTGGAGTCAAAACACACACAAGAAACAGCTGGAGTCGAAAGAGAACACCGCAGAAACAGCTGGAGCCGAAATGAGCGAACACAAAACAGCTGGAGTCGAAAGAGCGAACACAAAACAGCTGGAGTCGAAACGGCGAACCGCGAAACAGCTGGAGTCGAAACAGCGGGATGGCGAAAGGCGAACGCGAAACAGATGGCCGAGAAAAAGAGCGCTACGAAGCGCTGGGCGCCGAAAGAGCGGCGCTTTACAAGAGCAGGGGCTGGGTCGAAAGAGAGAACTGCGAAACGGATGGAGTCGAAGAAGCGAACCGCGAAGCAGCTGGGTCAAAACAGCGAATACGAAACAGCTGGAGTCGAAAGAGAACACGAAACAGATCGATTGAAAGCGAACTGCGAAAGGGCTGGAGTCGAAAGAGAACACGAAACAGCTGGAGTCGAAGAGAACGCGAAACAGCTGGAGTCGAAAGAGCACACACAAAGCGGCGGGACCAGAAGAGCGCTGCGACATGGCTGGAGTCGAAAAAGCGAACACAAAGGGCTGGAGTCAAAAGCACACAAGAAACAGCTGGAGTCGAAAGAGCACACGAAACAGCTGGAGTCGAAGACCGCAACCGCGACGGCGAGTCGAAAGAGCGAACTGCGAAAGCGGCTGGAGTCGAAAGGCGAACCACGAAACAGCTGGAGACAAAACAACGAATCTGAAAGCGGATGGAGTCAAAAGAAGCGCCGCAAGCGGCTGGAGTCGAAAGAGAACTGAAGCGGATGGAGTCGAAAGAGGCGCGCACGAAGCGGCTGGAGCGAAACAGCGAACATGAAACAGCTGGAGCGAAAGAGCGCACAAGAAACAGCTGGAGCGAAGAGCGAACCACGAAACAGCTGGAGTCAAAAAAGCGAACACGAAACAGCTGGAGTCCAAGAAGCGAACGAAGCGGCTGGTCGAAAGAGCACACACAAAGCAGCTGGAGTCAAAGCGGCGGAGTCAAAACAGCGAACACGACACAGCGGGGTCGAAAAAGAGAACGCGAAACAGCACACACAAAGCGGCGGGACTAGAAGAGCGCTACGACATGGCTGGAGTTGAAAGAGCGAACATGAACCAGCTGGAGTCAAAAACACACAAGAAACAGCGGGAGTCGAAAGAGAACACGAAAGCGGCTGGAGTCGAAAGAGAGAACACGAAAGGGCTGGAGTCGAAAGAAGCGAACACGAAACAGCTGGAGTCAAAGCGAACACGAAACAGCTGGTCGAAAGAGCACACCTGAAACAGCTGGAGACAAAACAGCGGCGCAAAGCGTGGGAGTCAAAGAGAAGCGCACGAAAGCGGCTGGAGTCGAAGAGCGAGCACGAAAGCGGCTGGAGTCAAGGCGAACACGAAACAGCTGGAGTCGAAAGAGCGAACGAAGCGGCTCGACCAAAGAGCACACAAGAAATGACTGGAGTCAAAACAGCGCACATGAAACAGCTGGAGTCGAAAGAGAGTGCAAAGCGGCTGGAGTCGAAGAGAGAACAGGAAGCGACTGGGCCGAAAGAGCGAACAAAGCGGCTGGAGTCGAAAGAGCACACAAAGCGAGCTGGAGTCAAAACAACGCACATGAAACAGCTGGAGTCGAAGAGGAGAACTGCAAAGCGGCTGGAGTCGAAAGAAGAACACGAAAGCGGCTGGGTCGAAAAGCGAACGAACGCGAACAGCTGGAGTCGAAAGAGCCGGCTGGGCGAAAGGCGAACAGCTGAAGACGGCTCGAGCCGAAAACAAAGCGGCTGAAACAGATCGTCAAAAAGAGTCGAACATGACCACGGAGCCGGCGAACGCGAGCTGGAGGTCAAAGGGAAGAAGCGAGCGCCCCACGAAGCGGCTGGAGTCGAAAAGAGCGAACTGCGAAAGCGGCTGGAGCGAGAAGAAGCGAACCACTGAAGCGGCTGGAGTCGAAAGAAGGCGAACCGCGAAGCGGCTGGAGCCAGAAAGAGCGAAACCACGAAACCAGATGGAGTCGAAGAGGCGAACCACTGACGGCACGTTGGCTGGAGTCGAAAGAAGCCGAACATGAGCACTGGCGGGAGTCGAAGAAGCGAAACACCTGCAAGCGGCTGAATTCCGGACAAAGAGCGAGACCTGAAGCGGCTGGAGCCGAAAGAGCGGGAACTCTAAGCTTGGCTGGAGTCAGGGAAAAGCGCGTTCCTGAAAGCGGCAATGGAGGTCGAAAGGCTGAACCACGAAACGGCAATGGAGTCGAAAGAAGCCCGAACATGAAAGCGGCTGGAAGTCGAAAAGGCGAGACATGACGGCTGGGAGTCGAAGAGGAAGCTGCTTGAAACCAGCTGGAGTAGGCTGAACCGAGAACAAGCGGGAGCTGGAGCGGCGGCGAAGAGCCTGATGAAGAGCAGCTGGAGCGAAAGTAGGTGCCACATTTCTGAAAAACAAGCGAACCACGACTGGAGGTCGAAAGAAGCGACACATGAAACAGCTGGAGCGGCAAAATAGCACACAGCGCGGCGGGACCAGAAGAACGCTGCGACAGCGGCTGGAGTCAGAAGAGAGCCAACCTGAGGAAACAGCTGGAGTCAAAAAAACACACAGAAACAGCGGGAGTCGAAAGAGCGAACCACTGAAACCAGCTGGAGCCCGAGAAAGAAGCGCACCTGAAAACAGCTGGATCGAAAGAGAGAACGCTAAAGCGGCTGGAGTCGAAAGAAGCGAACAGAGCTCTGACTGAAATCGGCCGGAGTCGAAAGAAGCCCGAACCGCGAAGCGGCTGGAGTCGAAAGAGCTACAAAGAAATGACTGGAGTCAAAACCAAGCGCACATGAAACAGCACTGCGAGTCGAAAGAGAGTGCAAACGCGGCTCGACCGAAAGAGGACACAAGAAGCGGACTGGGTCGAAGAGAGCAAACACAAAGAGCTGGAGTCAAAACAGCGGGCACAAGCTTAAACAGCTGGAGTCGAAAGAGAACACACGAAACAGCTGGAGTCGAAAGCGAACACAAAACATGACTGGAGTCGAAACAGCGAACGCGAAACAGCTGGAGTCGAAAGGCGAATGCACTACCGAAAGCAGATGGAGCCAGGAAAGGGGAACACGCAAGCGGATGGAGTCGAAAGAGGTCTGGCGGATCGTCGAAGAAGCGAGCACAAAAAGAGCTGGAGTCAAAAACACACAAGAAACAGCCAGAGTCGAAAGAGAGAACACGAGCAAGCGGCTGGAGTCGAAAGAGAGAACACGAAAGGGCTGGAGTCAGAGAAAAGGCCGAACCACGAAACAGCTGGAGTCCTAAGAGGCGAACCACTGAAACAGCTGGAGTCGAAAGAGCACACACGAAACAGCTGGAGACAAAACAGCGCTACAAAAAGCGAGCGGAGTCAAAGGAGAGAACACGAAGCGGCTGGAGTCGAAGGCGAACGCGAAGCGGCTGGAGTCGAAGAAGGAAGCGGTTTACGAAAAGGCTGGAGTCGAAGAGGCGAACGAAAGGGCTGGAAGTCGAAAGAGCCCGAACACTGACCACGGCGGGAAGTCGAAAGAAGCGAACCGCAAGCGGCTGGAGCGAAAGAGCACCTGCGCGAAACAGCTGGAGTCAAAATGGCGAAGTGCAAAACAGCGAACACGACACAAGCGGGAGTCGAAAAAGAGAACACGAGAAACAGCACACACAAAGCGGCGGGACCAGAAGAGCACCACGACATGGTTGGAGTTGAAGAAAGAAGCGAACACAGAAACAGCTGGAAGTCCAAAAAACACACACAGAAACAGCGGGAGTCGAAGAAAGGCGAACACGAAACAGCTGGGCGAAAGAGCGCGCAAGAAACAGCTGGAGTCGAAGAGAACACGAAGCTTGGCTGGAGTCGAAGAGAGAGACAAGGAGAGCTTGACTGGAGCGAAAGGCGAACACGAAGCTTGGCTGGGTCGAAGAGCACACAAGAAACGACTGGAGTCAAAACAAAGCGCACACATGTGGAAACAGCTGGGTCGAAAAGAGGTGCCTGAAGCTTGGCTCGACCAAGAAGAGGACACAAGAAAGCTGGCTGGGTCGAAGCCAGCAAACACAAAGGGCTGGAGTCAAAAAACACACACAAGAAACAGCTGGGTCGAAAGAGAACACACAGAAACAGCTGGGTCGAAAGGAAGCGAACCTCAAAACAGCTGGAGTCGAAACAGCGAACACAGAAACAGCTGGAATTCGAAACAGCGAATACTGAAACAGCTGGATCGGGCCGAAAGAGGGAACTCTAAAGCGGATGGAGTCGAAAGAAGCGAGCACAAGAGAGCTGGAGTCAAAAAACCACCTGAAACAGCGGGAGTCGAAAGAGAGAACACGAAGCGGCTGGGTCGAAAGAGAGGGCTCTGAAAGGGCTGGGTCGAAGAGAAACCTGGAAGGGCTGGAGTCAGGAAAAAGGCGAACACGAAACAGCTGGAGTCCTAAGAGCAGAACACGAGAAACAGCAACAAGTCGAAAGAGCACACACGAAACAGCTGGAGACAAAACAAGCGCACTTTAAAAAACGGCTGAAGTCAAGGAGAGCACACACGAAAGCGGCTGGAGTCGAAAGAAGGCACACACAAAGCGGCGGGACCAGAAAGAAGCGAACTGCGACATGGCTGGAGTCGAAAGAAGGCCGAACACAAAGAGCTGGAGGTCAAAAACATCGACAACGAAACAGCTGGAGTCGAAAGAGCACACACGAAACAGCCTGGAGTCGAAAGACCGCACACGAAATAGCAGTGGGAGTCGAACTGGCGAACGAAAGCGGACTGCGACCTTATAATAAGTCCGAAGCAAGGCGAATCTGAAACAGCTGGAGTCGGAAGAGCGAATCTGTAAAGCGGACCTGGAGTTCGAAAGAGAGGCGCATACTGAAAGCGGCTGGAGTCGAAGAGAGCGAACCTGCAAGCGGATGGGGAGTCGAAGAAGAAGCGCGGTACGACCCGGCTGGAGTCGAAAGCAGCGCACATAAGGAAACAGCTGGAATTTGCGAACAGTGCTAAAGCGTGGGTCGAAACAAGAGAAAGTGCAAGCGGCTGGAGTCGAGCGAAAGAGCCCGAACGCGCAGAAACAGCTGGAGTCGAAAGGAAGCGATCACGAAACAGCTGGAGTCAAAAGAGCGAACAAGAAACAGCTGGAGTCGAAAGAGCACACGCGAGAACAGCTGGAGTCAAAGCGTGCGGGAGTCAAAACAGCTGGGTGCGGCGAACCACGACACAGCTTCGGCTGGGTCGAAAAAAGAGAACACGGAAACAGCACACACACAAAGCAATGGCGGGACTAGAAGACCGCATGCGACATGGCTGGAGTTGAAAGCGAACATCTGAACCAGCTGGGAGTCGAAAAGCCACACAAGAAACAAGCGGGCCCAGAAAGAGACAACACCAAAGCGGCTGGAGTCGAAAGAGAGAACAGCGAAAGGGCTGGAGTCGAGAAAGAAGCGAACAAGAAACAGCTGGAGTCGAAAGAGCCGAACACGAAACAGCTGGAGTCGGAAGAGCACACACGAAACAGCTGGAGACAAAACAACAGCATAAAAAGCGGCGAGGAGTCAAAGAGAGAACCGCAGCGAAGCGGCTGGAGTCGAAAAAGAGCGAACACGAAAGGGCTGGAGTCCAAGAGCGAACACGAAACAGCTGGAGTCCAAGAAGCGAACGCAAAGCGGCTTCGACCAAAAAGAGCACACAAGAAATGACTGGAGTCAAAACAAGCAGCACATGAAACAGCTCAGGTCGAAAGAGTGCCGCGAAAGCGGCTGGAGTCGAAGAGAGAACAGGAAAGCGACTGGAGCGAAAGAGCGAACACGAAAGCGGCTGGAGTCGAAAGAGCACACAAGAAGCACGACTGGAGTCGAAACAACGCGCATGAAACAGCTGGAGTCGAAGAGAGTGCGAAAGCGGCTCGACCAAAGAGGACACAAGCGGCTGGAGTC